>CM052079.1:20245239-20832739 GCA_020010945.3 Muscidifurax raptorellus | reverse complement strand
ATGCGCAATGCATTTGCTCCGCTTTAGCGTGTGCGTGTACGCGCTCGTCTATTAATTAATTTTCGACGTTGCAGATTTAAATGTTTTCTCATATTAATAAATAATTTTTAGAGATTCAAATTTAGGGGCGGTGTATGTAGAGGCCGCAGATCCGCTTTGGTTACCCGGCTTTTATTTGAATTTTAAATAGTCAATATGAATATTTATAAAGCAATAAATCATTAAACATATATCACATATATATGCTTTGTATGTTCAATAATATGCGAATATACGAGTCGTGTGTGACATGCGGCTTTCAATGTAAATTCTAGAAAGCGCGGTATTATTATTATTATTGTTATCATGGACCACTACGCGCCGTCGTCCATTATAAATTTTAAACAAATTTTCATTTTTGTTTTTTTTCTTTCTTGGAACTTTTACTACAAAATCACATTTGATGGAATTGTAAATAATACTGTAATAGTAGCTATAAGTGAATAATAATTTACGATTTGAAATGCATCAGACGAGTGAAGAGTGGAGAGTGTTTTTGTAACTACTATGTATTTTATAAAGTATCGATTTAATTTTTATTTTTTATTTCGGTAGCTTTAAAATTTCACGCGTATGCGTGACAGGAAAAATTACGTTATGCGCGTACTCTTTATAATCAACATAAGATAGAGTGTACATTGAAAACTGTAAAGCGTGCGTGACGATAAAATAAATTATCATCCAGCAATATTCTTGTCAAACATACATTTCTGTCTTTTACTAATTTCAACTCAGATATACGATATTAAATACCATATCTTTGTATGCAAGAGAATGAAATGCAATATAAACAATAGAAAAATGTAAAAAATAATATATTCGTACTTCTTCATCAATCAAAAGTCTTAGACAAGATTATAATAATCTCAACGAAATTATGAATTTATTAACGTACATAACCGCGAACACGTCATCCCCGAACATTCTCCCAATCAAAAAACCGCACACTCCCTACTATACCTAATATAGTCGACAATCATCATCCGTGCGACGCTCAGTCCTCTGCCGACGGCCGGTGAAATTTCATATTATATACACGTATAATACTCGTACACACTTCGAAACGCGCGCACGCCTCTCCACGAATCATTAGAGTTATCTCGGTTGTCGAATTTTCCTCCGGTAGTCGAAGACAATGGAAGAACATTAGCGAAGACAAAGCCGGTAGGCGTGACCAGGAGCATTTGCGAGATAGAATCAAGGAGATCTTAATCCGAACGCTCGCGCGCGCGCAGTTTCGAAAATCCGACTTACGCGAGAGAATTATCCGGAACAAGGAGTCGGCGTCGCTCAAGTTTTATGCTATTATCTCATTAATCGTATCTATATTCGAGAGAAAGAGAGGAACTGCCGCAGAGGTATTTTCCGGGTCCAGGTATATATAACGTGTCTCCTAATTCCCGATCACTCCTCGTTGCTGACGATGGCGCTTAACCGTATTTTTACCCATATTCTTTGAAAGATCTTATAAGGCGTTTGTGACACCGCGCTCTCTTTAAGGCTATTATTACTGTCACACTTTGAATTTTCGCATCTATACAATGAACTTTTGAACAAAGAGTCGGGCGCTTCAAAAGTTCGGAAATTGTCGTGTATACACAGGTAGTTTTCAGAAATAAAATCGCCAGTTCCGTATATGTGTAACCCTCTCGAGGAAAGAATGCAAAAGGATGTATAATGCGTGTGTATCCTACTAATGTACATACCGTGTCGAGAATGGCCGTGGTCAGGCCGGATCCTGTCACCAGCTAAAAGCACTAACCGCTGCTTGACGAAGACGAGGGAGATTCAGCCAAGTCCCTCGTCCTTTTTCTTCCGGACGTTCCTCCCTGTGTCTCTCCCTGCGTCAGCGACGCTTATCTTCGCTCGTCGCTCTTTCTCTCTTTCAAGTTCCTCCGCGTGATAGTCCTTATTCTATCGCACTCTGAGTATATAAATCACACTCAAAAAAAAAAAAATCACTCAACACAAGTCAGCTCGCAGAAGTCCTTGGAATGCCATGTATCCCAACAGCAGTCGGAGAGCAAGCTAGCCGCGGGCGATATCAAGTGCGAAGATACGGAAGAAGAAGCGCGACGCGTGGCTGCTGAATCGTGAAGAGTACGCGTGTGTGCTGCAGATATCCGTCGCGGTCGGTTGAGCCGGAAAGCTGTGTCTCGGTGTTTAAAAAAAAAGCGCGCGCGCGCAGCAGAGAAGTGTAGCAGTAGCTGCAGCGATGCGGTGCGCAGCGATGCACGAGAGAGCACGTGTGGTGCGACTAACGGAGTGCAGTGACGCGTCGCCTCGTCGCTCTGTTGCTCTGCGGTGCGCGGCGCCCGATTGACCAGCGGAGTCTGCTCAAGCTTGCCTGGCTTCGAGCCCTGCTGCCTGCCAGATCCGAGCATCTCCCTACACACATACGGGCCGGCTGCGAGCCGCCGCCGCCACCGCTGGATTTTCGGTGCTGCCTTACCCCCCACCCCGACTCAGCGCTCCACGCAGCGCCACGCTCCCTTTTTTTCTCTTTCTGCATTGGGGCTGCCTCCCTTCCCTGCGCTCTGCGCGCGCCTACCAGCCGGTTCTGTATCCCGTGCCTCTCTCTCTCTCTCTCACTCTCTCCTTCGTCATCCTACTCTACACAACACTGTATATAGTATACAGTGACAATGCCGAGAGAGAGAGAGAGAGAGGAACGTCGAGGCGCCAGCGATGATGCCTTATCCGTCGCGTGCGAGCGAAAGGAGGACAGAGAGCCAAGAGTTAGAGCATCGAGCAATCGAGGGAGGAGGCGTCACGTGGGCGTGGCAGGAGAGAGAGAGAGAGAAAGAGCTAGGAGTGGGGGTAAGTACGCGAGCGCCAGCTGGCGGGAGCAAGGAGTGGGGGGTGACGCAGGGCGCGCGGACCTCGAAGAGGGCGGGGCGCCTCGTGACGCCATTGTTACGTCTATGTGGCCTGCAGGAGAGAAAGAGCGAGAGAGAGAGTGAGAAAGGACAAGGGGGGAACTGGAACAGCAGCGCCACCAGTCTTCGGGAGGAGAAAACGACGCCCGGCGCCGCGACGCTCTCCTACTGTGTGTAATCGCTGCTGTCGCAACGCCACGCGAGTCCACTGTACTGCTACGACAGACACGATACTGTACTTACTACTGGCAGCTTCGGTATTCTTCTTCTTCTTGCTGATAAGTCGTCGATTTTCGACCAAGATTGACATTAATAGAGAGTAGGAAAAAAGTGTATTTTTTGAAGTGAGTACGTTGTATATGTTAAGGTGTTTATACCGAATGTTATCCGCTTGTAATGAAATAAATTTATTTGAGTGTCAACCATACTGTGCTTGTGTCTTATTTACGTCGTATTATGTTACGGTTAATTGTAGTCAATTAATATTTAAGCTTTCACGGTTTTGAAAAAAGAACTTTTTTTAAACGCATTATGTTCTTCTTTATAGTGTTTTAAAAATTTATATTTTTCTTTAATTAAGTACTATTAGATTCATTTATGCGTATTTATAACATCCTGTATTATTTCATGTACGCTTATGTCAAATCCAAACCATTATTATTGTATCATATAGTATGATCTATGTATTGTAATTTTTTATATAAAATAAATCTCGTTTCTACTTAATTCTTGACGAATGTGCTTATTTCAGAGCCAAGGAGTAAGGAGCTATCTTGAAAAGAATGGTGAAATTATTACATTTCAATATTACTATATCAAACACGTGCATTGCATACTTGTTATAATCTTTATCAGTTTTCAGAAAGTATAATCATTGATAGTAAAAATGTATATATTATAACTTAGCTAATGAGTGTAGTCAATGAAAACTCCTAATATTTAATCTTATAAATGGAACTAATTTTATATCTACAAATAATTGTCAAAGAATAGTAATCCTCTGTTAAGAAAGTAATGACAGATGGTGTGAAGAATTTGAAGAAACTATTTTATCTACCGAAGGCTATCCACTTTAAAAGGCTTAAAGTAAACTTTTTTTAAAAATAGTTTAATATTTCGATTTCTTTTAGTAATTACTTCAAAGCTTATGTTAAACAATTTCGTTAAAATGTAAAATATGATTTTAATAGTATATTGCTCACCAAGAGCATACAATGGGCGTAAAGTTGACAAAAAGCCACTTAGCACTAATGCACGCGATACTTTTTGTAACAAAAGCGAGATTTTGGTGTTTCTCGCGGGGCGGCTATGACCCTTATTTTTTGATACGGTAACTACATAGTTATTTATAGATTGTTATAAAGAATTTCGCATATTAACAAGATAAAACTCGGTGTACATATATTTTTATCAGTATTGTTTATTATATATATACATATATTTTGATTTATCAGTTTTATTAGGAAAATAGAGTTATTTCATAGCATTGCGTGATCTAAACCTGCACTTACATTTATTCGTGACTTTTATAAATAAATATTTATAAATAAATATTCATTTATAAAAAAGATTATTTATTTATCAAACTATTTATAAATAAATAATAATTTTAACACTTTGAAAGTTAATAAATGTAACAAGTTGGCATTTTGGTTTCATAAAATTTAGTGGAAATGTAACTTTTTTACTTGATTGAATAATTACATGGGTTAAAATAGAATAGTTTTTTAAACATTCTGTTATGTTTTTAAAATGGCTTTTGTTTGGTATTGGGGGGGGGGGGGGGGGGCTCAGTCGTGCTCCAGACATATGGAGGAAAAACTGGACGTAGCCCGCATAAGAAAAGTAATCAAAAATACCCACTGTTTGGTGTAACGAAAGTTTTTGTTTTGGTTCGCCGGTCTAAAAACAGTTACTTTAATTCTGCTTAAAAGGTAAAAAAACGTATTTGTGTCATAAAAATATTACAGTAGTCTTCAAAATTACAGAATACCTTTCAATCTATTCCTATATTTCACTTGATAAAAAATATTAATTGAAGAAAAATACATAAATAGAATGGAAATTTTTTATATCAACGTTTAATTACATTTGAAGTTTGATTACTGGACCTTATGAAAATTGCACTCGCAAGCATGCATAGATTTTCTAGTAAGTGAATTTTTATATTATACAAGACTTTAAATACTCGTTAGTTAAGTCGTTTAGGAAAGGTTGACTAATCTCTACGAGTATAGTTTTCATTCAATATTCTTATATTTTTTATGTCGTCATAATCATCTAATGCCAAATTTATAATGAAAAAGTTAATCTATAATAAGATAATGCAATAATAACATTTACTTTTAGAAAAATAAATACCAATATCGTATTTTAATCCTCCATTTTCTATCAATTGAACAAAAAGAAATTAAAAATATATAAAACATTGTTCATAATTTACATCTTAAATTTCGTACAAACAACAAATCAGTGTATCAATAGCGAAGAGAGCAGGATGTCGACACACACAAAGAGAGAAAAGTATCATCGAAAATGTTTATCCACTGGCAAGTTAATCCTGCAGGTCGAGGTCGCTGATTTTTGCACCTCCGCAGCGCGCGCACGGCGTGAAATTTTTCAGAGCCACCGAATCGACAGCGCAGCACCTACACAACGCGCGTATGTGAAACGAGTTTCAGAGATGGTTTACAAATCCACCATATAGTCAATACAGACCCGCAAAATCGACCCGGGCGCGTTTAACCTCGTTTAATCTCGTATTTTCCTCTTGCGCGCGCGCGTTCAGTTCGAAAAGCCATTGGGTTTTATCGTCGCTGCCCAGTGTGCCAGTCGCTAATCGTGACTGCCGCCAGCGCGTTGCGACGACCCGTTTGCTTGTTCTGATATTATATATATATATATATACAGCCTGTTGACAATCATCTCTTCCCTTTCATCTTGTTTTAATTTTTTTTTCGGAGCACGAACAATGTGCATAGTTCTTAGAAATGGATTTTGATCAATTAATTATTTATTGTTAGCTTTGTTAGAAAATATTTATTTCTATGTGCGTTTATTTTTTTTGCATAATTTTCGATAACTAGGCTTGTGAACAATGCTTAATTCTTCGTTGAATAATTTATGATAATCCGTTCAAAAATAATATTTCCCGTGACAGAACGGATGATTTAGCTCGACACAATTAAAATAATGTAGAAGATGATTTCTGATTGTGTGTAAAGGAGATCGATCTCCTTTCTGATAAAAACCATCTACGGGTCTGTCTCGGAACGAAGAAGGAGTAAAGAAGAAGACTATACGAAGAAGGTGGAAAGCGAGTCGGAGAAGAAAGTGTTAAAAAAAAGAAAAAATAACGGTATATATACAAACGTAGTAGTATATAGTAGACAGAAGAAGAAAAGGCGGACAGAGCGATTGTCAGATAACCAGATTAGGATTGGGCCAAGCAAGTGAGTAGCGGATAGATATCCGCCTAATTACAGTTGGACGTTTGAGTGACACTTCTCATTTATTTCAGTTGTTGTGATGCCTCGAGACTTCTGCTGCTGCCTGCTTCTTTACCTCTTTATATAGATTCGCGCAGAAAAAAAATAAACGCCTTTGCATTGCCGGACAGATTTAAAATTTTTTAAATATATTATATAACAATTTTAAAAAATTAACGTTATCCGTCAGTTTGTATGCATTATACGTTATAAAGTACTCGGCTTGAAAATTCATACGAAATCGAAGCGTTTGAAGAAACCCCTCACTTAAAAAAATATAACGAATCCATTCATTAAAAAAAGTCTCGCGCTAAAGGCATCCTTCTTTTTCTAAACGCCTTGAAGTTGAGCAAACTGGATGGTAAAAGCGCGATATTATACACACACCTCCCTTCGCATGACTCAGCCCTTCTAACTTTCATTTCACACACAGTCTCTGTAGACTGTATACTCGCGCAAAGGTGTATATATATATAAAGTAGACAAGGAGGACGATTCAAGTATTATTCGACGCGGCTGCAATATAAGTATATACATAAACGCGTGGCAAGTGCATTTCGCGGCAACGAGGCCCGACATCTCGGTGTAATCAGACACCGAGGAGGGACGTAATGTAATTGAAAACATCCGCGAACTAGTAGGGTGGCGAGATATATGTGTATATATATATATATATATCCTCTGATCCGTGCCGCTTTTCTCTGCAACGACGTCTTGCTCGCAATTAAAAAGCGCAGCAGCCTGGCTACTCCTTCCTCTTCTTTTTTTTATAATTAACATCTCTTTTTCTACGCGTTCTTCCATGGCTCTCTCGCTATTCCGCGTATTATATCTATGTTTGTGTGTTTTCATTTGGCTTTGCGCATATATATGTACATATATATATATATTTCTTTTATATTCTCTCTTTTTTGTGTGCGTGTATGGGTACGTCTCTCTCGTTGAAAACTCACCTGCCACTTTTCATTTAAAACAAGTCACGAGAAGAGCGTCTTTCACCTCGACGACTCTACTAGTATATATATATATATATATATATATATATATATATATATATATATATATATACGGGATATTTAGCGCTGAGAAATGCGCGAGGGACTTGAATTATTTTTTTGTTTGTTTATGTATACCTTCGTTCATTTCCACGCTCGATGCGCGTACCTTCGCGCTTTTTATTGCCATTTATAATAAGGACCTTTATCATATAATACTGTTACAATGTTTTCTCGCTGCGCATATATATACACATACATATACCCCAACGTCGAAACCCAAAACAAAATATTCCCACACATACAATGTACTCAAGAACATACACGCACTTCAGAGTCGGCACTTTTCGCTGCGCGTCTCTTTCATCTCGGCCGCAAAAATTGACCTCGTTTATCCCGTAGCTATGTACGCGCAGAGCGCAGCTCGCGCGTGTATATAAACCGAATTTTTCCAGCGATTATGTGGCCTTCGCGTTATACCTGCGGCGCCGGTAAAAAGAGAAGGAAAAAACTTTCCCAGCCTCAGCGGCGAGCTGCAGGAGAGGAGCTCTTGTCTCGATACGTTGCGCGCGCATGAGCGAGCACAGGGCGCGATAATGCGTTTCAAAGTAGGTCTCGCCGGTCCTGCGGGTAAGTAGGTGTAAATGCCGCTGCTGAGTTTTCGCGCACATGTGTGTGTGTGTGTGTGTGTGTGTGTGTGTGTCGAGCAAAAGAGATGCCGCCAAAGGCTCGCGCGCGCGGCTTTTCTTTCTTTCTCGTGCTTGAATAGGAAGATTTTCTCACACTACTATATATGTATTGGCTCTTCGTCGAGAGCTATATGTACGTGGACTGTCTCTGAATGAATTGCGGGATTATATTATTATATATGAGCGATGTATGTATAGGTACGTATCGATCGTTTGCGGTCGAGTAAAGTGATTTTGATCCAGAGTGCAAAGTATACACTCTACTAAACTCTCAAGTACAAAAATGGACGTTAAAAAATTGCGCAATTTGCACTTTTACAAAGTTTAACACCAGTCATTTGATCTTTGGCTGCCTATAGAAAATTGGTGTTTTGTATTTTAGCCAAAAAATAAATTATCGATTTTAAACTGTGTAAAAGTACAACTTGTGATATTTCAACTTTTCAACGTTAATTTTTATCCAATCCGCTTCTCGTTCCAACAGTATTATGTAGCTAGATCATATAAGCTAATATAGTATAAAAATCACGAATAAAAGATTTGGAAAATTTCGTTGTACAAGTAGACTACTGAATAAACATACATCCATACATGTAGGCCCGTGCGTACACAAGCATTATAAGTACATACATCATTTGTGTATATTCAAAGAAGGGGGGGAGAAAAATCTTGTGGGTAGGCGCAAAGCGCCGCCTCTGACGAAAGCGGACCGTACCAGTGGCTGATGCATCAGCGCCGGCTCGTGTTTTGCCCAAAGTTATGCACCCCATCTTCAAACAAGCCCCTACTCTCTCTCTCTCTCTCTCTCTCGTTTTTTCCCTCCTATTCTCTATTCACTGTATACACCCCGAGCACATACAGCTCGTTGGAACCCCGTGACTGTGTCTGTGGATATATCGCACGTGCATCTCGGCGTGTGTGCGCGCGCTACTCGAAAAAAGGTGGCCGATCGCGCTAATTTATGGGATTCCATGCAACGATATACCCCGTGACTTATGTAGCACCGGCGGGGAATGAAAATATATTCATGCAAATGTCAACACTCGATAGAGAGCGAGAGAGAAAGAATGAATTATGAACTGTAGCTGCAGTGAGCATATATATATATGTTGTGTATATATGTATATATATATTACCATGTGCGCTGATGGGCTTATCTCAATTTAGAAAGTTGTCAGGAAATACGTGTCGCGGCGGGGCATATGCAGTATGTATACATGTATATGCGCAAGTAAAGAGCGATCAATCATCATTACGTATAACGCGTTATCGGAAAAATTAAATAATATTTTGCTGCGCGTTAAAATTCGAACTGGTATATATATATATATTATAATATCCGAGCCGCGCTGAAAAATTTTAAACGCGATCATTAATTTTTATCTTGTTGAATATATATGTACATATATACAGTTATTATTACTTTGCTCTTCAGCGAAAATAATATCACTGTGCTCGTTAAAATTGATTTCCTGCCGTATATATATGCTCTCCACGTTGTTATTCCACATGGTTCTTCGTCGAGATTGACGAAGTTGCTTTTCCATCCAGTATATCTATATATATCAGCGTGAATTAATCATTACAACCAGCCCGGCAGAAGTATACAGAAAAAATGCAACGATGAAAAATCAAATAAAAGGCAGATCCGCAGCGGTGGAAAAGTGCGCTTGATATAGAAAGTGGCGCTTTAATCTCTCTTTAGCAAAGCTAACTATATATATATATATATATATATGTATATATACATATATAAATTCGATGAAAAGAGGCAGCGCGGAGCCAACCGCTCTTGCGACTCATTATGGTAACACGTGGTAAGTATATGCTCTTCCTATACTCTTTCTTTATTCGGCCACCACTTGAAGTTACTTCGAACATCCGCATAGGCCATAAGTACGAGGGGTTGCATCCCTACGCGCACCTTTTGCTCTTTTCCAAAAGAGCGATGCTTGGACGTAGAAGATTAGATTCCGCTATAGCTGATTCTCCTGTGCATATAAGGGAATAGCTGACGCAGATAAAAGCTTTCGCCGAGATTAAGTGCAGCTATATTATTATAGAATTGAGCAGAAGATTTGATGAGCTGAAAATATGCGTTTATACTGAAATGAAGAATAATTGTACTGATCGGTGAATATTGTTGAAAGTATATGTATAGACCTAATTATAGGCACAATCGCATCACAAGGAGAACCGAATAGTATAGGTCGCATAAAAGAAGAGTAAAATTCGTGGAAAAGTTCGTGCGCGGAAAAAGGAAGGAGGAAGTGAAGAATCAGCGAAGGAAGCTAACAAGAGCGGCGAAAGCTGCATCGAGTGGCCCTATATATAGATATATATCCACACACAGAGTGTACTGTATACATGTACACAGCAGACAGTATATTATAAGAGAGAGAGAGAGAAAGGACACGGTCGGGGAGCATCTCCCTTACATACATTTCGCGGCGGCTCATTGCACGGCTCGTCGCATTCGAATGGCCCTCACTCCCCTCTCGGATCCCCGACCGCCGTCCAGGTGGTATTTGTTCTCTGCTCTGCCGCCCTTAAAAACTGAAAACTAGCTCGCGCATCTCTCGACCATCGTAGATAGTCTACTTAATGCGCCGAAAAAAAGCAGCTGCGCTGATGCGATGCTTTGGCACTTAGCACGCGCGCGACGGGCTTATACTTATGTATACGGCATAGGTATATAGAAGCTCGCGCATCGACGATTTTTTTTTCTTTCTCTATCGCGGCTCTGCAATTGTTTATCTACTTTCGGACTCTGTTTTCTTTCTTCTATATGTATATGTCAGTGTACCGACTTTTTTCCGAGGCGGCGTTTATATATACGTTATAATACAGAGTCCTTTCCGGCTTTCCACATTCCACGCAAACTTGCGGAAGTCTTTTCGAATGTATACAGTATCGTATATATACGCAATTTCTCAGCGACAAAGCGATACACAAATATAAACACGACGATCGTTATATACTGAATACACAGCCCAGCGGGCGACGCATAGTTATATGTATTCGCGGCAAATAAAGTGTGAAGTTTGAAATTAGCCTAAAAGGCGCAAGCTTATATATATACTCCTCCCCTTTCGTTAACAACCGACAAATTGTCCGACATTGTGCTCTCCTCGCCGCGGCTGCCTGCGGAGTATATAATTTCCGTAAAAACGAAGCGCGCGCGCGCGCAGGTAAACAGGCCGAGATTTGCTAGCGAGAGAAGACCTAACTAAGCCACAGCTATACACGTTAAGTAGAAGACAGGGAGGCCGTCGCTCCGTCGCCTCGGGGGGTAGCTTTAAGCCAGCCCTAAGAAGCAACGATATGCGGCGGCAGCCCCTTGCGATGCACTTCGCTTTTTCTTCGGGCTGTGTGTATGAAGAGAGAGAGAGAGAGAAAGAGAGAGAGAGAGAGAGAAACGCAGCGAATAACGTGCTTACGCGAGATCATCCGACCGCTATACGCTTTTTTTCCTTCAATGGCTTTCGCATTAGGAACCGCGCGGCTTCTTCTGTCGTCGTCGTCGCTGATGCACGAGCCATCGGGACGCGAAGCTTTTTGTGTGTGTATGTATATATGAAAAAAAAGAGCGGCTTCTCTGTGAAGGAACGAACACCGGTGTAGATTACTTTTCAGAATGGGCGGCGTGACGTAAACGACCTGCCGTTTGTGCCCGCACAAAGGCGCTGTTTGCTGACACAATTTTCCGGGATTATATGGCCGAGCGCCGCGAGCTTTTTTTTTTAATTCTCGCTCCTACTTTTCGCTCTCCTTTTCATATATACATGATGGTACCTATATACGCTCTCTGTGTATGTTGCGACGGCGACTATACTTTTATATATATAGCGAGTATAGTCGTGCGTGTTTTTTACGCATCGAGAGATATAAGCGGGACGGTGTAGATTCTTATTGTGGTCTGCCGCGGACGAATCGCTTTGATATTATACACACGCGGATGAGGCCGTTTTGTTCGTGGCGTGAATTTCGTAAAGCGGAATATCGGGGATTGGATCGGCTTTACGTATATATACGCGGATTTGTGAATAAACAATATCACTTGCGGTTCTGTATGTATGTTGGATACCTATAATAATCTGAGAAATGCATTTGTTGTATATATCATTTTCAGGTTCAGTTACAGTATTTATTTAACGTGAATTAAACAGGTCCTACTCAAAATTAAACCTTCTGATCAAATATTCAAGATCCTTGTAGCATCTAGCTGTGAGCCCTCTGGGCCGGATCGTACATTCCGTCGCTGAAGGGTTCGTGTGGTTTTCCCTGAAGTATATAAAGTCAGGCTCTCGTCGTTCGCTGTCGATCTCAAAATTCAGATGCTGCGGGCCTGACGTTCTACTATTTCATTATGAAACATACGAGGTTTCGAATTACAATAACCGTAGCCAGTTTTGCCGCTACTTTTTAATGTATTATCGTCGTCTATAATAGTACTAAATACCATACTTATTTGGTTTGTAACGATTGATACAGTTCTTCTATAAATACAAAAATATTCATTGATGTCAAATTTCAAAATCTAAAATAAAATGTTACATTGAAAAGTAAGTCTTTGTGGCAAGTAGTGAAATATAGTAGTCTTCGGTGCGAAATTCTGAAATGTATCACTCTTCTTTGGGGCGATAATATGTATTAAGTGTTTTAGCAGATAAAATCTTCCGAAGCTTTTTATTACCTGTTCTGTTTTCCTATCTCTAACAAGTTTCATCTTTGCCCTTTTTTTGCACAGTAGTCCAATCACAGTTATTTTCTCTTATGCGTCACTTTAAAATTTTAGATTTCTGAATTAATTTTTTTCTCTTCTCTGTTTTCTCCTGGTTATCTCTTCTACAATGATATATTTCAAACTTTTTTTTCTCCTGACAATGTGGCTACTTTTCAATGATATATTTGTAAACGCTTGTGAAGGAATAAACTTCACTTTATTTAGCGTCGAATATGTTTGCTTCTAAACGTTCTGAAACATATTTCGGGAGGAAAGCTTTTTGGGCAAAAAAAAAACATTAAATTTTTTGGAAAAGGTTGCCCTCAAAGACAAAGTTTCAGATAAAATTGGAGTTTAATTTTGGAAAAATATATAATGAAGTAACCTGTTGAGTACGAAACGACGTATATTTAGCAAATGATGAATACAAGTTCTGCAAAGTCTATATTTACTGATGTGGACTAAAACAGCTTGGAGAGAGAAAAAAATGCTATAGCAATACACAAAACTTACTTAGAAAAAAGGGCTAATCTCAATTACTCATCGCAAAAAAAACCTTTCGAGAAAATAAAATTCTAAAATTTCATAAACCGCATACATAAACCACCTACCGCTCACATATAATTCAAGTCGGTTCGGCATCAAAGATACATATATACCTGTATAGTACACGCTCGCGGGAGTGACTCTCGTACCGAGCTGCATGCACGAGAGCAAAAATCAAAGATTTTTCTCGTCGCCGCGCGCCTCCGATGAAAGGCCCGAGTGCATAGAAAAAAAGAAGCACACATACCCCCGCACACGTATGATATATATAAGAAGCGATCTAGAGAGAAAAGCCCCAACAGTCCTTTGTGGCGCGGGACGAGCCTCCTCTTCATTGCGCCGCGCGCGCCGAAGGATAAGAGGCAGAAACAAATCCGCCAGCTTTTGGGATGCACGGCGAAAGGATCGGGGAAAAAATATAAAGCGAGGGAGAGAAGATCGAAGGAAGAAGCGCCGCCTTGATCGGCCCGATAGCCACGTCGAGAGGTAAGCTGTCTAGGAATGCAGGTCGTCTCTCTCTCTCTCTCTCCCTCTGACGGGACACTCGAGAAGAGCCGCTGCAGCCTCGCGCACATGTACGTGCGTGTATATGTATCGCGATCCCTTTTTTTCTTCATTTTCTTTGTCTTTCGATATTTTTTTTATCTTCATCGCGGGGCGCTCTCTTTCTGCACTTTTTCTTGCTCTTTGTGCATTATTAGTTCTTTGTTCGGTTTTTCTTCTACCGCGATCTTTTTGTCTCGCTATATTGCGTTCATAATAAAATAAAACAATAAATGGCAAAATATCTAGAATAATATTTCGTTAAACACGCATCACATATTATTTGCGCGCAACACGATACACCCGATGAAAAAATGAAAAGCAAGCAAAACGAGCCGCACGCGCCCCTTTTTAATCTCGGCTTTTTGCACTGATGTGTGCGGTATATATAGAGAGAAAGAGAGGAACCGAACGTTGCCGACTCGACTCAGGGGAACAGTTGGTCTCTGACTCCGCGCCGCATGTGACTGTGATTGACCACGTTACACGCAAGACTGCGCTGATCGCGATATGCTCGCTACGATACACCAAGCGCATTACACGAAATGATTCGAGCTATAATACTGCCTGTACAGAGAGATCGGCTAATCTATTTTCACATGAGACGAATTGGATTTTTACCGCGAATCAGTGCTTCTCTATAATACTGGGGGATTGTAAAATCGATTATATTTTCCTCAAAGATTATCCTCTGTATACGAACTTGGTATCCAAAATATCTTCTTTTCTTTCTCAATTTCATCCCACAATACATACCAGCCGTCACGCATCATCAGATCTCCAAATGATACTCGTTCGAGTTAGACACCTGCGGTATATGGATAATTAAACTATCATGCAAATGGAATTTCGAAATTAGCCCGTGATCCAGCCGCAGGAATCTTCTTCTTCTTCTTCTGCTTCTCCTTTATTTTTTAACGAACGTCAGACTATACACCAGTAGCCGCAACGCGCGAGTGAGCAGCGCTGCAGCATCTCGGCATCGAGCAAAGCATTCTTTACGTCAGAGTTCACGAAGCGAGCTTCAACAAGCCAGACGAGAACCAGAAGAGGTCAGCGGGATACCTGGACGATCGAGCTACTGGTTGTCTCTCGCACTCGTCTGCTCACACGCCGTTATAATATAGTAGACTCTAGCGCACATCGCCGTCAGCTGATTTCATAAGTATATATATAGCTGGCACTTCCTTCGGAGCTTCCTAATCGCGGGCACCGTTACGATGCAGTATTGCGATTTTTTTTTCAACAAATTTTATTATATACTCGAAAATATTACGAAGATTCAACAACACAAAAATCTCTTCAATTATGTTGCGACGTCGAAAAGGCATCTAATTCCAGACGTCGTCCGCCACTGAACAGCAGCGCCCAGCACGAGTCCACTTGGTGCGCGCTCTCGCGTCCATCTGGCCTCATGATACCGCAGCGTCGTACGAATTTCAAATATCGCGCTCCGCCTCTTCGTCTTCTTCGTGTATATATATGTATATCTATATATAGTCTGGACACAAAGTACACTTGGTCTTCCTCTTACATTTCTCACGTGCAGAAAGGAAGAAGCCGATCTTGCAAAACGACTGGCGCTGAGGCATCCCGCCGTGACGCAGGATATTTTTTTGCTCGTCTTTTATTTTTATCGTGACGTGATACGTTTGCTCCGAGAGCTGCGCTATACTACCGATATATACTATACAAGGGAAAAAGGAAAACCAGTGCGGCTTTTATCTTCTTTCTCGGCTCATCGTTCGCTTGAGTTAAATATATATGCGCTGTATATATGCGATGATAATATGCTCGATGCGATATATATATAATGCGGCAAAAAAGTTTCAGTTGTAGCCGTGACTCTCAGCTGTCTGTGCGGGTTATTTTATTTGTCCTGTAATATGTTTAAAAAGTGTAATACCGACACTTTTTCGCTATGCACAGTCGTACGGGTTCTTTTGTTGGCGATAACTACTTCTTCAATGAACAGTCTAATGCCGTTGCAATCTTTCGACAATTGGGGTATCACACAAGTGGATGTGAGAAAATTGACATATGCCTGGACCATAACCAACTTCAGTTTTTGCGAACGAGAAACAGGTGAGATGATTGAGTCGCCGGTGTTTTCAACTGGGGACGACGACGACGACGAACACAAGTGGCAATTGCTTTTGTATCCAAAAGGCTTTAATCGCAATTACACAGATTATCTGACTCTGTTTCTCAGATACGTTTCTGGCAATAAAATCAAAGTTATCTTTAATCTCGCCTTGTTAAACGGATACAACAAAATTGCGAACGTTAAATCCTTGTCGTATACCTTTGGTCCGTCGTCTACCGTGAACGGTTATTATCAATTCATCGAAAGTAGTTCCGTTTATAATAAACATTACGCTTTGCTACCTGACGACAGGCTCACAATGATTGTCGAAATTTTTATGAACGTTCGTCTTGTAAATATTTCTGGCCACTGCACTGCCAAAAGATCGAAGATAGCCGAGGAAGCTCATGTCAACAATTTTGCAAAACTCTTAGACGATAAACTCTTCAGCGATGTTCTAATTCTCGTGGCCGATGAAGTGTTCGAAGCCCACAAAGCGATACTGGCCTCGGTTAGCCCAGTTTTAAAAGAAGAGTTGCAGAAAGTTGGCAATAATGGCACGAAAAATATACTACACATACCTTACACGGATGCCGAAACGTTTGCAGAAGTTTTGAGGTTCATCTATACTGGAAAAGTCGAGAATATCACGAACGTGGCCAATGAACTTTTGATAGCGGCGGATCGCTTCGAAATACAGCAGCTGAAGATATTGTGCGAAGAGGTTCTGTGCCGAAATTTGAACACCGAGAATGCCGTTGACACTCTCTATATTGCTGAAAAATACATGGCCGAAAGCCTGAGGGAGCAAACTTCGAACTTCATCGTCGCACATGCCGGTGAAGTGGCCAATTCTATTGGGTTCAAAACTATGGAAGTACTTCACCCTCATCCGATACTGAGAATTTTTCGTGGTTTAACGAACATCACGCAAACTTGATTAATTCTATTTTCAATTCTTGTATACCGTGAAAAAATAAATATCTGATTAAGATTGTACGAAAATGAAATATTTCTTCTGCGATATATTCCTGAACCTGCAATAAAATTTGTATACGTCGAAATTGAAGGAAAGACGAGCTTGGAGCAGATATGAAAAAAAAAGTTGACATATTCGCTGGCGAAGGAAGAGGGAAGTTCTGCGGACACAGACGGTCGATAGCCGCGTCTCCTTCTCTCTTTCTTCTTCGTATACGTATATATTATAAATGTAGCATAAGACGATGCATATATAATATACAGCACACGTATATAAGCATATGCGCGCGAGCAAAGTAGGATGGAGACAGTCGGACAGGAGGCGCGCGCGGCATTTTTCGAAGTCCTTGGCGGCAGCCGCCAACGTCTGAGAAACATGACAACAAGATCCGTCACTCGGTGACAGAGGTGCTGCCCGGTTCCCCCTCTGCTCCTAAGTATATACATGTATACCTTTGGCTATGCGTCCTTCGTTCGTTTCGCGGCAAAACTATATTTGTTTTATATATATGCACATATCGCAAGTATTTTACATTTTTACAGAATATAAATGCGGCTTTTTTGCTTGAGACTTACAGGTTCGGTTCTCCTTGCTTTTTCTTACGCATATATATATAAATGCTGATAATCAAAGTGTATACGCAACCCGGTAATGATCGTTGTAGCTATATATGCGATATAATTCGCGAATAAACCTTTAATTTTCTAATTAACGCTCAAGCTTATATCCTCCAAAAGATTGTACGCAAAAATCAATAAAGCCGACGACGACGTCGCGGTATACCCTTCAAAAGCTAATGGAGCTTAAAATAAAGAAAATAATCGAGGAGAACATCTTACACATAATTTAATAAAGCGCATAATCTTTTTATTCGCATAACAAGTCTCCTACAGCCAAGATAAGGGCTATACAGTGTATTTCACATATATACATAAGAGGACACATCGACGAGAGAAGAGTTCGGGGAAAAGAGTCGCGGAAGAGGTCTGCTTATATATAAGACACATAAGGACGCATATACATATGCGAGAAAGAGATACAGCTAACAGTATGGAATAGACGCCGGGACCACCCCGTCCGCGAGTGATCGTGGTCCGATCACGTAAACTGGCCGCCCTCTCATCGATCATACCTTCGTATGCCTCGTGTCACCGATCTCCTCGTCGTCTTCTTCTCCGACTCGCGCGACTCGGCGTGACTCTCACTGCGCTCTTTCTTTTTATATATATAAAATCTCGCTCCCTCTCTCTCTCTCTCTCTCTCTCTCTCTCTCTCTCTCTCTCGTGTCATAAGCCGATCTTTACTCGTTTTTAATTGCGGGGTAGGTACTTTAATCCCTTATATATATATATATATACATATATATATATATATATATATATATATATATATATATATATATATATATATATATATATATATATATATATATATATATATTATATATATATATATATATATATATATATATACTATTATTGAAAAACATTCGAATTAGTATGTTAGAAATGAACGCAACCAATAATGTGTACTGTAAAAAATATATAAAAACGATTTTTATCCAGCGCACCCGCGCGGTACAATAAGCTCGCTAATTATCTGAAATAATATTCCATCGGGTTTCGGCGCGCCGTGCAATTTACTCGATTGATAAAGTGCGCGCGGGAATATTTATTATACGAAGTAATACTCGATCGGAGAAGGGAGAGCGAGAAAAAAAGACAGCTCATCAATCCGCGCACAGCGACGAGCCAAGTCGCGATAATGACACGCTCGTTCCGAACGAGCGGCGCGGCAAATATTCGCGCGCTGTTTTTCCCGTGTATATATATATAGTAATAATAATAATCATAATAATACCACGTCGCAGGCGTCCGAGCACGAGTCGAGATTTCAGCTCTCTTGTTGGAACGATTTTCGCGCGAGATGCTTTTCACCGGACAGTATGGCTCTAATTGCAGATTGATCGTTTCTGAATAAAGCAATTAACCGGCTGTGCGAAGTTCTCGTAATTGCACGTGTAGTCGCTTGATTTACCTTATCCTCGTCCATATTATATACCTACATATAGTTATATATCATATCAGCGTGTATATAGATTGGAATTTATATGTTTGTTTTTTAAACACTTCTTAGAGATATCGTTATTGAACAATTCAAGAGCGACAGAACAAAGGCCTATTATCAAAACAATATATATACACGCGCAGGCATTATCGCGCGCATGCGCGAGTACATTTATAAGGGTGTGAATGAAAATTTGTTCGCGATTTCAGCCGGATGAAAAGAGAGGGTGCGCAGCGTCGGCCCGAAGGAATAATATTATACGGCTGTATAATGATGTGTGGCACGTGCCAGTGTCTTCCGACCACACTATATATACTGCCAAATTTGTAATGCCTCTGCATTATTAAACATGTGCACATTTACATATACTCTGATGGCTTGTCTGGACTGTAACTGTTACACTATAACAAGCTGTATATTTCTTAACATTATACAACGACTGCATTGTATTCAAGAATTATTTTACTTGTACATTTGTGCAGCATGTCTACGACTCCAAGGTTTATACATCCCATATATGCTATATATATTTATCAGCTTTTCAATTTCCTCGATATAGGAGAGAGTGGCTCTGAGACATACGAGCGAGATAGACTATATTATATCGACGCTCGAAGCTCGTCGACGATGGCTATCGGCTCGATTCGCTGGTGTGAAACGTGGCCCGCTCGCATTTACCTGCCTGGTCGGGACACTCGATCCATCATCGTGTCGACAGAACATTATCGAGCGCCCTTTCCCTCAACGAGTCGCCCTCGTGTGTATATATACCTATACATATATAAGCGTGCGCACATACGTCTGTAGATAGCAGCGGACTTTTCGGGTTATTGATGCCAAGACTTGCAGCACGCGTATATACCGTGTATATACGTATAATATACACAACATCCTCTCAAAGAGTTATATATATACGTAATGATCGTCGGGGATAATCGCGCGCGGCGATGTTGCAAAGTGCGCCGGTATAAGGCTCATTAGTGCAGTCAACGTTCTCATCCCTTATTGAAGTGTACAAAGACAGCGTAATGTGTTTTCACCTACCGCCTAAAAGAAGATAATAATTATACACATAACGCGATATTCTCCTTACAATAAACATAAGACTCTCTTCTCGAATCTCCGATGCGTCAAGACGGCTGCACGGCGCAGTGTCCGATCAAATCGCGCAAAAGCGGCCGAATTCCTTTGGTCTTTAGCTCAAAAGCCGCAAACGGATAATCGCTTGTTTCTTACCGCTGCAGCACGTAGCAGTGTAACGAGACAGAGAGAGAGGGGGGAGTATAGTGTGGTGCACTCATCCCCGGGGCTTCTTCTTCTTCTTCTTCTTCTTCTTCTTGTTCTTCGTCTTCTTCCTCGGAGCGCCGACGGAGACCGCAACGTAAATACTCTCGGCCGCTACCCGAATTAGCGTAATCCTTTTTAAATAATAAACCCTCGTTAAGTGTAATGAATCCACCGCGGGAAAACGAGAAGGCTCCCGTTGCTGTAGTATAAAGCAGCTATAGCTTCTTCTTCTTCGTTCGTGTTATGCACGTCATTGTCTTTTACACTGGCTTTTGAGATTTGAATTTTGACATTTGAAATTTGAATATGCTAAAAGATAATTAGTATAAAAATAATTCTTTCGCGGCTGATATAGATGATTCAATAAACTGGCCGAGAAGAGGCGCGTATAATATACAAACGATCCAAGCGAAACTATATACATAAGAAAGAAAGATGTCAAAGAGCCGGGAGTGGAAGAAACAGAAGGACGCAGTCGGTGGTGGCTGTAGCAAAAAGAGAGATAAGGAATTATATAGACGAGCGGAAGAATAGAGGAGCCGACAGCGGGAGAAAGATAGAGATAGATCCGTCGTCGTGTAGTCCCGAGAATATTATAAGACTAAGAACGTTTTCGGACTTCTGGGTTCTCGCGCTTAGCCTCATTATGCCCGCGGCTTGGATATTTGGATACCCATAATCCCTTTTCTTCGACTCAACCTGAAGCCACTTTAATCTACCTGACTACGGAACGCGCGCAGGGTGACAAATAATATCAAGTTCCTCGCGAGTGCCCCGCGCGCTCTGTGGGAGTTTAAGGACCTGCTCGCTACGCATATACATATATATCTGATCTTCGATAATGCTTTCTTTCTGCCGCCGCCGCCGCCGCCGCGTTGGAATAACCCGCGCTCCGCTGCCACTCGCGCGCGAAAGATGATCCATGGGGATTTCGTTGGAAGATGATTTCGTTCCGATGATGATGATATATATATATATATATACATATACATATATATATGTATATGTATATATGTATATATACACACACATAGAGTAAAGGAGCCGCTCGTATCTTTTCGAGACCGGCCGGCTCTCTGATCGCACTGACACGACCGCTTTTATATTTAATAAAGCCAGATTTTTTCTGAATACACCGCGACGTCGTTCTGTATATATCTCTTTTATTTTTTTTGGCACGATTTTTAAGAGTCGATATTTTATTTCTATGCACGATATACACTGATCTGCACACGTCCTTTGTGACTGTAATTGCGTGTATATACACGGCGTCGATTAATCAATTTACACTGTAACAAATAGTATAATACCTCTATAATAAATATACTCCAGAGATAAGAAGACTATACACGCTACCATATGATTTATCATTCGGAGAGCACGACACAAAAACATGACACAATGACATTTTAATTCAGTGTACTATACCTACACACCATATAATACTAGCTTACTCATCTCGTCGTTCATTTTTCTCCCGCATATATCTCAAGCCCACTTACAATATAAATATATACATATATATAATATATACATATTTTCAAGCGCGTACATTTGAACTTCCAAGAAATCCGCGAGCTTAATTAACGAAGAAACACACCGAAAACCTCATCAGCTGCAGCAGCAGCAGCAGCAGCAGCAGCACACGTCTCCTGTGAATTCATCATGCGTGCATAAAGGAGCTTCTCTCGCGCGCATATGTGGGCTGCAAGTGCTGCATATAACGTATATGAAGGGGGCGGGGGGCGAAAGCAATCCTCGCATCTTGGCTCGGTTCACACACAAACACACACACACACATACATACACACATCATGTTATAGAGAGAGAGAGAGAGGAGAAAGTGCGTCGTCGTCGCCGCGTGGCTTCTTTGATGTAGATGCCTATGCGCCGTCATTTCGCGTGTGTAAAGAGGGCTGCCGAATGGCAAGCGCGCATTTACCGCGCTCTCCATACGCTGGCATCGATATTATATGCAGTAGGGTGCTGGAATTGCGCGTGTGTATGCAACCCTTGCCTTATCCACCCTCGGCGAGTTGCTAAACATTACCCCTGCAGATTGCTCTCACTGTCTTGTGTGTGTGGGTGGGCGGGTGGAGAGAAGCTTCCCTTTCGTACAGGTGCAGAAAGTCAGGGGATAATATGGCTGTATTTTAAAATTGATTATAGTAATTCGTTTATATAGAACCTAATAGACAGAAATTTTTTAAATCTATATGTATAGCAGTTGTATAGAGAAACCGCAGCTGTTTTAATATATTACACGGAGAGTAAGTATCGGTTACATCTTTCTCTCTCTCTTTCCGCGGATTTTCTTCTCCCTCTTTTTCGCCGCCCCTACTTTCGCATCCCCTCGTCACAGCGGCGTTGGGGACCTCGGCGTTGGTGCGCCGAACTGCGACACAGTTTGTAAACAGCGTAAAAATGCCACTCGATAACCGTCCCCGTATATGTATATATATATATATATATATATATATATCGTCGCCGTTAACGTATACATCATATACTCTCTCTTTCTCTCTTCGACCCTCGATGAAGTTGGTTTAATGGATGTGTAAGCAACTATTTGATCCCCTTATCAGAGATCGAACTCAAGGGTCCTTTTGAGAGCGTGTTCCACACTACACTATACTCTCACGAAAGATCACCGTTAAACTTTTCATAGCTAATGACTCTTTTCAGGAAGCTTCGAAAAAGCCTCCGCCGGCGATTTATCGACGAGACCATTCGGATTGAAAATTGGAATGAGTTACTTGATATTTAGTAAAATGTTGGTGTATTCTACTGTATGAGGTATTAAATTCAATTGTAAGAAACGTTTTGAAGTAAACAACTCAAGACACTTATAGCATGCAAGGCTCCAACAGGCCCAACAAAAGCCAGTCTCGGTATTTGTGGCATACATCTATATATGCACTGGGCTCGCAGATAACGATGAGGGAAATGGAAAAGCGCACATGCGTCATGTATTTTCGATGTCCAGAGACACGCGCAGACTTCAAGTACAGGTGAGGGAAGGGCCAGTCGAAAATTGTGCTGTTAATAAAGCGAATTTATGTTTAAATTCGAATCATAAGAAAGTTCTATAATGTAGTTTTAATCTTTATAATTATTTCTCGTTCGCATTTAAATTATGTTATAAATCCATCCAGCTACGATCTTAAGCCTCTAGGCTCTAAAAATTGAAATAAATAATAATAATAATTATCTGTTGCATTATGTTGTGTGATATATGTATGTAAGTACACCTGCAATAACAGGGTATATACTTTTCAGAATATGAAACATTTCGTGAAACAGCCCACGTATAATAGCTCTGATCGAACGAAACGACTGATTAATGAAGCGAGTTTTCGAATTCGACAGTGATGGCACTGAAAAAAAATGAACGATTATATTATAGCCGAGATGAAGAGAACGGCGCGTGTGGAACACCCGTGCATAGCAATGCGAAAAATCCGTATATAGTTCCGTTCGAGATGACGATGGCCATTCAATTATACGGGGCGAGACATCGATACTCATTAAAGGCACAGATCCGGCGAGATATCGGCCCAAGAGAGAGAGAGAGAGAGAGAGAGGAAGAGAGAAAAGATCAGAGAGAAGATCGGCCCTCTGCGAGCGCGCGCGACTGTAACGAATGATCGACTCGTGAGCAGGCAGGACTATATCCTGCATGACGTTATACGACTGTGATATGGTATATCGATGGAATGGAAAAGAGAAAGGGTTGCTGAACGAAAAGAGTGAGCGAAATTAATTGGAAACATCGGGGAAAGGGCTGCTTACGAGTGTGAAATTTGTATACAAGTTTCTATAATATGATTAGCGTAAATTCATCAGTCATCCTCGTCCACAGACTGATGGAGAACAATGAGATTCTTCAAATCGAAAATAAGCAACGATTAATAATATGCAAACGCAGTATATACGAACACACAGTCCATCCAATGCTTGAGAATTAACGACAATACGAAGCCCAAAGAGATGAACGGACAAATAGAGAGATAGATAGAGCGTGCGCGAGCGAGTAAAAAAAGCAATAAGTCAAATGACACACAGAGAGTCAGATATCAATCTACCGTATTGGGAGGTAGAGAGTCTCAAGCATCGAGACTGTTTGTATATAGCGTATATATACGTGTGTATCGAAAGAAGCAACACACACCGGTGCGTATACGTATGTCCACATAGTTGCAGCGTAATGCTATGGACGTCGCTCACGTGTCGGCGCATAGAGAGAAAACACAGCAGGGTTTCGCTCGCACCACTTGTTCCCGGGAGCTCTCTTCAATTCTGTCGCACAGATTGTCTGTGTGTGTGTGTTTCAGCTAAGTTATATTCTTTGTTCTCGGAACATCAATCAAACGCGTTTAGAGAAATTAGTTGTAACGGAGAGTGTGAATGGGATAGAAGCATTATGGAAATTACGAATGATTCGTATCGACGACACACGATGCTCTCTTTGGCTCGAAGAGCTTTTATGCGGAGGCCGAATGATAGATACCCGCGCGGTTGCAATTTATTTATCGGTTTCTACTTTTGAACGTAAATTTACTTTCCGAATACGATCGCAACTGCGTTAATAAAGAATGTCATTTCTTCAAATCATTTATCTCGCGTCATAAATCACTAGCTCTCGAATAGAGAAAAATTCATCTCGCTGAGAAAGTCCAAAAACGCTGCATCGGCGGGATTTTCCGGCTGCTCATGTATTATATACGCCTCGAGATGAAGTGCTCATCGTGTTCGACCACTCGTCCTCCTCTCCTCTGACAAATAGGCCGCATTGTCGCGTGAAATTTCGAAGCTACTTGGACACAATAATTATTGCCATTGTCGCGCGAGAAGACTCAAGAGAGCGCTGCACGCTCTGCAGTATATATATGTATATAGCGACGACCCCCGAGGTGCAGCGCAGTATTCGCCTCATTGTCGCTGTTTCATTCAGGACTTTTAAGGAGCAAAGTGACCGTGCCAAGGACACAATTTCTCGCGACGATTCTCCTCGGCGCAGCGGCGGTCGATTCCACGCGGCTTCAATGCTCAAGATGTGACGTCTTTTTTTCACGACACCATATACACCCCCCTCGTCTATATATACTTTTTCCAGCTTTCATTCACGAGTCTCTCTCTCTCTTTCTTTCTCACGGCAGCAGTGACCGGCAGCAGCAGCAGCAGCAGCAGCAGCAGCACCTGTATACCCGCGCACATAATGAAGTCCCGAGAAGGTCGATTCTGACCCTCTCATTGATGCTGTGCTGTACTGTATGATTTTGTTACGGCTTCTTCTTCTTCTTCTCCAGAGAGGACGACTGAGATTGCGCAGTAAAAGTCACTGACTCGACTATGGCTATTTGGGGAATCCGCTGCGAGCTGCTTTTATTGTATTGACGCCCGTGTATGTGGACACGCGTGTTCTCGCGAGAATTTTTTTCTCGACTCCAAATCCTGTACCCGCCCTTATGACACTCGCTCCCTCTCGGAATGCTTTTTGCTCCAAATCCTTGATTTATTGGATTACATATATATACACCAATGTTTCGAGATTGCCGTAATAGAATTTTCAAAATAATGTCTTTTTCGTCTGCGCAGCTTTATTACACGGCTCGCATCGGTGACTTCAAAGTGTCTCGCTTTGTATATGAGTAATAGTTACGCACGTTTATGTCTAATTTGAGAGGAAAGTCAGTGAATTATGAGAACGTTTTCAGGGAAATAAAAGTCTTGGGGGTGTTACAAAGCAGAGTAGATCGGATTAACCCAGGTGTAAAAAAAGAAACTTATTGTGAACTGTACATGCCCGATGCAATTTCTCACTCAAAGTATTTTCCCTTACCGCTCATTATTTTCATTTTCCAAGACGTCGATCTTGTGTGGAAACAGATTTTCTTGTACGCATCGCAATAAGTATTCCTACAAACGCGCAATGTATGAGGTGAATTTTAATTTTACAAAGTTTTAAGCTGTCTTCGGAATGTTTACTATAATACATTGATCTTTTAGTTAAAATTTTTTTATTCGATGTTATATTCTTTTCAGGTTTAACTTAAGTATGTAATATGTACATTTATTTTGAATTAATATATTTACTATTTAGTCGCAATTAAAGTCTTTTTTAAGGGGAATGCGGACTTTGACACTGGGAAAAACTTTGATATATTTTATATTTCATCAAATACTGTATTTGGGCGGAAATGAATTAGAAGAGAGTTGCGGCTGTATACAAAATTATGTGTGTATACGTATTTATTTGTACACGGGTAAAAATTTCTACATTATATTTTAAGCATTTTGACATTAAATCAAAAGAATATAAACTAAATTTCGTATTAATGAAAATTAATGTTATTTTTAACAGTGCATTTATTTGTATACTATGAGCATTTACATAGTTTGCTTATAGAAATCGTATGGATCTTTTTCACTTGAAATAAGTCGAAGAATAAAAGTCATAGCGAATTAATTACCTCTACTGATGAAAAAAAATCCTCATGCAAAAAAATAACCGCAATGGAAATTAATAGCGCATTATCGACAATGAACTTTACGAAGCATGAAACTCGAAGAGTCTCCAGCTCGTAGAACTTTCAAAGAAACGGCATAACTTTCTCGATAAAAAGAAGGCGCCGCTATATACAGGACAACGCATTAATGACGCGAAAGTAACAGCGAAGCCAAAATGCTGTTCGCAACTATATATATATATATATATATATATATATATATATATATATATATATATATATATATATATAATAGGGGACGTGTATGTGGAAGAAGGGCTGAAAAATCATAAACTCTCGGCTTGAAAAGCCATAATCATGGCCGTTATTATGTCGGCATACATGCATAATAATATCTCGCGCCGGGGGAGTGAAAGGGCCGATGCGTAATCAATCAGTTTTGTAGGAGAAAGAGAAATACACGCGGCGTATGTAATATGCGGTGAAGTTCGTAACGTAGCCGCCGCCGCCGCGAATTCTCTGATGCGCTCGGCTCGATAATACACACCGACGATGCGTGCGGTAGATTATAACAAGAGGAGAAAGTATATATAGGTATATAATGTACGCGATGCACTACTGCGTGTAACGATTCATCATTACTATTGGTGCCGACTTTGATACTCGATGTATTCAAAGGTTCTTCGCTGTGATGAATCGCCGAGTAGCGTTTACTCACAGCGACTGTTATGCAGAATCTTGCATCATACCGCACGGGGATTTTCTTAAAACTAAAAACTAAACGTAACATTGCTTTTTAATCAAATTTTCGTCAGACATTAGTCCCGAACAATCAATGAATACCCGATGTACACTGCAGAGCCCGCAGCTATATATGTATATTAACCCGAAGCATCAGGAGAGATTGCACAGGAGGTCTTAGGGCCGCAGCGTGAAGAGATTCGGTTTAGCGTAATGCGAGATGAATATATAGGTGCGCGGATCGGGCTGACGAGCGCATTGTGTGGCCGGGCGCGTAACGAGCCGCACGAGTCACGCTGCGTCACGAGAATATAACGCTCCCGGGCCTCCCTCCCCCCTCCCCTGATGCGTTGCCCTCATCTCCCCCCCCCCTCGCTCTCTTTATATAATAACGCACACACGTGACTTATACGTATATATATGTATACACACCGCGCCAAACAGCCTTTTCGCGCCGCTTAATTGCGTACCTAGCTACTCGTGCGACTGTTCTTTGACGGTATAATTATATGGGGAGCGATGCGATGTGGTTCTGAAATATTCACATTTTTTACTTGATCTATAAGGAATATAAAGTATCTGTATTTATAGTACATACGCAGTTATGTGAAGGGACAAAAATTTAAACAGAAAAGATCCCACAACGATCGGTACTAAATAATTATTATCCTGTCACCCTCCATATCCGTATAACAAGAAGACGCGAGCGGCCCCCGAATTCACAATTCATTCGAAGTGAAAACCATCTCTAAAATTCGCTCCATCGCATTGTCATTTTATTCATAATCTCGCGCATTATTATTCTCGTTACGCATCCCTTTCTCCGTGCGTTACACCGCGTCTACATTTATTACGGCTTGTCGGCCACTGGGCGCACAGTGTATACTTACGCAACCGATGCGGATAGACCCATATATAAACGCTCTATCTTTCTGCGTCGCCGCGGAGGACGTCGACGACGACGTCTACATAATAACGCTTAATAATCGGTCTCGCACTTTGCGGCTGCCACTGCAGCTTTTCGAGTCTATATATATATATATATATATAGGCACAATGCCTTTGCAGATCGACACGAGGGAGAAAGGCAAGGGTAGCGACCCCCGCGGCGTCGCGTGAACGGATTCGCCACGGCCAGCTGTGTGTGGCGCCTCTTTCTCTCTCTCTCTTGCTCCTGCCACTTGTGTACACCGCCGAGCAACGTCACGTCTCTTTTACTATACGTGCGTGTCCCTGTCCTCTCGTCGATTTTCGAGCTCGAAAATACGAGGTTTCCCTGAAAAATCGTGCGAATACACGTCAGCAGCAGCGCTCTCGTATACCGCACGCATCTGCGGACACGATTGACTTTATTGTGTCGTCGAGTGTGATATTTTAAGTCTTATGTGATTCCGAGGAAGTCACTATGATTGATGATCATTATTTTTTGTACTTGATATTTAATTTATAATCATAGCATCACCAACGTAACATCTACGCGTCAGCTCGGATTTTTTAGAATAAAAACGAGAAAATACTCTTCGCATTAATCTGCACATCTACATGTATTATGCTATATATAGGTAGCCCAGCGCGGTATACAGCCAGAAGCCAGTATGCTCACGCGGAACGAGAACGAAAACAAGCGGCGGCCGTGTCTCTCTCATTATTGCATTATGAGCGCTCGGCAAGTTCGCTCCCTGTTCTCTCTCTTGCCTGCTGCAGGGCGTTGAAGTGCCCGAGCGCAAAGTGGAGAAAAAGGCCTCTTTATTATAAACGCGCTCGCTCATAGGACTTACGCTCGCTGCTTATATATATACATATACCTAGTGCAGCGCAAAATTTCACTCAACGCGGTGACGATTGTTTGAAAATGTTCATTCACGGCCCGACGCGGCAATCGTCACCCTCTGTACCTATTTTTCTTTTTGTTCGCTGCACGCACTTTACAAAGAATTTGGAAAATACGATTTTTTTTAATTCTTCAACAGAGGGCCGGTATGGTTCGTTTGTGATGCTATATTTTGGTTATTTCGAGAGCGGTATTGTTAAAATATCACGATAATTTTCTACGAAATTTTATATTTTAAGGAACAAAAAGCAGGTGTACCTAAACGTATTTCGAGAATATGCAAGCTATATTTATTCTGGTTACCATATTCTAACATTATTATATATATTGTATTTATTTTTAATTAAGCGAACTGAAGATACGTTTATACGCATGGAGTTAACTTAACATAAGAGTATGAAACAAAAGGTAATATATACTTACACACTTGAGCTATACAGATATGAAAACAAACTCTATCTTGGAACTTTATTTAATACCAATGTTATTTAAATTGTGTATATATAAAATCATGGAATTTACGATATACCTACTTCAACATAATGTTTAATATTATATACTTCAGAATACCGCGATATACCATTATAACAACGCATCAGTAAAATACCCATATATGCACGTAAGTAGACATCTGCATCTCAGGAGCGCGATGACAAACAGTGCATATAGGAAGCTAGCCAAACCAAGACGCTCTACACACTATGCCATCCGGTGCGAGTCACAGAAACACGAGAAGCCGTATGTTTCGATTGTTCTGGCGTTCTCGTTAGTTACGCTCGTCTAATCAAAGTTGGGAAGTTAAATTACGTAAGGGCTCGAGTCATGGCATCCTTGCACGATTGACGGTACGCTTCAAATGCTATATAGTATACTGATGTTCATTTTGACTATGCATGTTATGAGGAATCTTGAATGTAATGCAGTATGAACTGTTGAAAGCTGTGCTTGATAACTGTTTCATTGAAGATGTTTAGCAATATGGTCTACTATATAATTATATGTTGATTGTAGTATATGTGATCCTGAATATCAGTGCTGTTATTTTATTGTTGATATTTTTATTAACAATTATTTGTACGTTTTTCATAGGGAGATATTTTGATGGAGAAAAGAGGACCCAAATGTATAATTCTTAGCGGACAAAGAGGGCTCTCGCGAAGTGATCCGTCTGTATAATCCGTCGTCTATAAAACAGAGATATTATACTTCGAATTACTTACAGACTTATAACTTCTGAGTGTTAAGTCAACAAAAAAATATAAATATTTGTCTATTTATACATTTATCCTTGTTGAAACTTCAATTTTGTAACAATCATAACAATTACAAATTCTATATATAAACAAACTTATATATAGAATATAGCAATAAATACAGTGATACACTGTTTCTGATTTAACCAAATGATTTATAAACAATGACTCTTATAATACTTATAATTTTGTTGTTATACAAATAGTTTTTAGCTTATATCAATTGTATACACCGTCATAGTCACTGCTAGTAAAGTTGGTCTTGATATTATTGACGCACAGGTAATTTATGTATCTTAACTTCCTACTTTACCGACAGCACGTAATAAGGCTAACGTTCCGTTTTATGTGACGGTAAATCACACGCAGTCGGTAATGTAGTATGTTGAAGGAAATTTTGAATTTATCTTTGGTAAGTATTTGGTGTACAATTTTTCTGAGTAGATGATAACGAAATATAACTCTTTTAAATTGTACTAAGTATGTATTTACATAGGTTCAAATAAAAGAACAAGTTTAGTTTGAACTTCTTCATCGGGCAACTTTTACATATGGTACATATTGACAAAGACGTAAAATTTTCCCCAATATTGAGACGCTCGATTTATATTTACGAACAGTACGGAAAATGACATTATGCTACCGGATGGCATCTTTAAATTTTAAGCAAACCCAGTGTATAGCTGCGCCCTGCAGCAGAATGGAAATAAGCGCTATTTTTGTCAATACTTTATAGACAACTGTCTATTGAATTTGCCAATAAATAAAAACTTTTCAATATTTTTAAATATATGAAATGTCTTTTCAAGTGCATAGCGTAAAATAAAAAGTAAAGGAAAACAAAATAAAGGAGCAAATTCAACTGGAAAATTCCGGCTTATGAAAACATAAAAGCCTTACAATACCCACTAAAGATTAAAACCATCTCCTCTGTGTCCCAGCACCGCCTGCATCATATACCAGCTGTATATAAAAACGAACGCGCAACGGTAGAGAAAAAGAAGAGCCGCACGGAAAAAACTCTCCCATGAATATACTTAGCGCGTGAGTCTTTAATTATCACATATATTTCAACCATCCACGTCTCGAGCGAATATATATGCATTAAAATCAGCACCAAATCCCTGATAAACTTCACCTCTGCTAATATACACAAATCCCTATATATATACACACATATAACTACAACTTTCAACGAAAATCGACTTCTATGCTTTTCCGCGGCTCCTTTCGTTACAGGATTTTTCAATTCCATGACCGAGAGCGTAAGTGCACGCCGTTCACGCCCTCGTCCACCGATAAGCCGCGCTGTGCTCTTATCTTTGGCCGAGAGCCTACGAGAACGCGCCCCCAAGTGTAATATATACATGGCATTGTGCCGTGGCCGTCGCCACCGCGGCGCTCGCACGTATCTTCGATCGGACACTTTCGATTTATTGCGAAAGTCCTTCGCGCGCGGGACTGATATGTATGCGCGCGCGTGAGTGTGCGTGTGATTCTTCGACGAATTTTTAGCGATCTTTTCGTCGAATTTGCTTTTCTATGTATAAAACTTTCGGCTACGGTAATCATCGTACAATTCGATAAACGTAAATCGATATACTCTCGATTTCACGCCGTACCGATCACACTTCGATTTTCTAACGGGCTGTGTATGCATTGACACATAACCGTTGCTTTATATAGAATCTTTTTAAAATGCGCGCCGCTTGGCACTTTTCTTTTCTACACCATCATCGTGTTCGCGCGCTGAGGTTTTTCAAGGCCGCGACGGGTCACACGCACTGCAGATGGAAGAGAGTGAGAAAGCAGTCTTCGCAGGAGTGGAGGTGGAGGAGATGGCCTAAGCGACCGGTTTCATTCAATGCACACACCTACCAATCATCGGCGGTTCGTTTGTGATTCTAAGCAAGGTGCCGAGGCTTTAAGAGCCAGAAATTGCTGCAGGTGGCCTGTTTCTCGGGGTTAAGGATCATTCAAGAGACTCTTTTCGGGCCGGCTCCGAGGAAATGAGTTAATTTTCTGATTGAGCACTGAGATTACTGAACTGCGGAAACGAAATTAAGAGTTTGGCCTGCGGTTTGGAATTTTGATTTGTTTTCCAGGTGAGATGAGTGTTTTGGTGCATTTTTAAAGAAAATATTTGTTCGTTATTAATTGTAGCCTCTTTGCGTGTTGCAAATAATTTAAATCTGTCGTATAAATTATAAAGAATACATCGTTTTACAATTCATGCGCACATTCAATTTTGTATTCGCGAAATATGTTTGTAATATTTTGTTATTATTGAAATACAAAATGTAAACAGCGATGCTACTTCGCATTTCAGTTACTTCAACATCATCACCTTCAGCTATATACGGCCGTGACCCAAGAATCGAAAGTGCGCCTTACCCGCCGTTCTGACAAAGATCCTGAAACTTTTAGCCTAATCGAATTGGAAGATATATCTGGCGATCATGCATCAATTCGCATAAATCATCCTTATATGCACAACTTTTTTTTTAAATTACTATGTATGAAAGATATCCTTCTGTATTTAGTTTTTTATTATCGTCGCGTGAGGTACTATGGTAAATATTGAAATGCCATACCTGCATTAGTAATTTGTAGTTCGCTATACGAATCTTAAATGTGCGGGAAAACTGGCGGACAAGATTTCCATACGTCGTTTGTTTTGAACGCAAGGTTACCTTTTGTATAGCGAATTATCGTGAATTTATGGCAATAAAAGGCAATTTTTCATTGAAACTTTTAACTGTCGAGATTCTTTATTTGGACTGATCTTAATGGAAGTATTATATGGTGAGAAAGTCAATAGAAACATATAAAATATTATGACATTCTAGTGACTGAAGCGAAGATATAGTGAGTGTGCTATTAAAAATAACTTTTGTTGTCTGTCTTTTTTATCTGTTTTCTTTTTATTCGTAATTTCGGTATAATTGGTAGACGTTATCGGATATGATTTATTTTTCGAAAACAGCTTGAAATACAATGAGGCATCGATTGAAATCTCCAATATGCTATAATTTCATGCAAAGTAAATTTAATTGCAAATTTGTTATCAATTTCAAAATCTACCGTCAACCAATACTTTTTGAAGTTGTTATTCAACATGACTGAGGAACGAGATATTAAACAATAATATTCGTAATATGAACACGCGTGGCATATTTTCTGAAAAAAGGTTTAATATATAATACGTATAATTTTATACTATTTTCATATATATTTTTCATAAAACTGAGTTATGAAAATATTTTGAAGAAATGTGTACCAAAAAACTCATTTATATCTCAAACTATTTTGAGTTACTAGAAAAAAAAAGTCATTTGATGTATGACCATGGATGCAAGCAATTTAATCCTACTTTTTCTGAATTAAATTAACTGCGTTCTGAGTTCAGATTGCCTTAACGTACGAAAAATGTAACCTTGGTAAACTCAGTTTTGAACCTACTTTCAATAAATGTTTCTGTAACGTTGTTTTGCATACGGGTAGAAGTTGAGAAACGTGTTTTACTTTTTTCAATGATAGCTACTAAAAAAGTTATGATTACGACACTTGATAGATACGTTGTAATGTATCGGCTTCACCGACCGATACAGTATTGTAGAAGAAGAATCACACGGATAATCCTTTTCTCTCGCATATATATATAGAGTTCTCCTTAATCATGACATATATTGCTGAATATGCAAAAACAGATGCACTTTTATAAAGGAAGCATCGAATTCAGACGAACAATAAATTACGCGCTTTTATAATGCCTATAAAAAGCTCGCACGCAGACAAAGAAAGTTTTTCACTGCAGCAAAACGAAGAAGATGAACTATATAAACAGCTTGTGCCTAGGGTCATTTGAATATACACACCGTGTCCGGAGGCTTCCTCTCGACTAAAATTCACAACGGACGGAACTCTCGTTCTCTCCGAGTTAGTTGCGAGCTGGTTAGGCAAGTTGCGAATGACGAAGTGGAGAGAAATAAGAGAGAACAAGAGTGTGCGGGAGAATGCTGATTGGGAAAAAGAAGAGGCAAAGGCAAAAGAGAAGCACCCACTGCATTCCACTGTCTGTTACATCTTCGTGAAAACGGAACTCGCTCATCTTCTGTATATTTATGTTATACGTATACGTATATGTATATGCGCGCTTTTTGCCACTTCCCCCTTACGAAACGGAAGGCTGATTTCGGAGAAAAATCATCGCTGTAATAAGCTCAGGTCACTGCGCAATGATAGCCTTTGTTATCGAAGAATCGTCGTATAGTTAAGTACAATAATTTTATGTATACTGATATATGCGCGTATATATGACTTGATTTATCTTTGCGTTAATGCGACGTCTAATCGATCCCATTGATCTTGCAATAAATGAGTTTTGTACTCATACGTTATCAAGCATTCTCGCACTTTAACGACAAATTAATCGCATTACATAAGCTTTATCTCCTCTCAACGATATATACTATTAAATTATACGAAGCTCATTTACGTTTTGGAAGATGTAATCTTTTCCTAATTGCACTGCGTTCATACATCCTTTTTCCTGCACTCTTAAATGCACATGTACATGCGCTTTCATATCAACTTTTCTGTATACTCAAACTCTATTGTTTGTTATAGATACTTGATGGCAGTATATATACATAAACTGCGTCAATATACCAAAGTATTCAATCTTACTTATTTCCAAATCTTTTTCTGCGTAGTTTCATACACACAAGCGCACTATATCCAACACACACACACACACAGTGGGTGCAAAAAGGGGATGAAAATAAACTAATCGTTCTCAATTTATTTCAGTTCCGAAGATTCATCACTGTCCACCGGATGAATTTTCACCGCAGCCGCGCGCGTTATACGACTTTGTGCATATAGCGGCGCGCACGTATACCATCGCTCAATTTACAGCTGAAAAATGGTAATACAGTCGTCAGCTGCGATTCAAGAGACGTGCGCGCGATATATAGATATATATATATATATACAAGGTGTACAAAGCTGTACGATCGAGAGAAAAAACGGACGAGCAACGCAGAGCAGTGAGAGCAAAATATGGAAAAAGGCGAAGAGAAGACTCGGAGGCAAAGATCTCGGTACGTATGTAAATGCAGCAGATTTATGGACTACGGGGTTCGATGTCGCGGTCCCTCGAATTGATTTTCTCGCGTATGTATTTACACACATACAGGCATTATATGTGCGCGCATTCACGTATACTACGCGAACCCTCGACGCGCATGATTTATTTTATACCCGCCACGAGATGAGCTCGTCTCTCTCTCTCTCTCTCTCTCTCTCTCTCTCTCTCTCTCTCTCTCTCTGTGTATGCACAATATACTCTCTCGTCGCTGCATGTGCGCGCCCACCACCACTGCGCGCACAACATCCGCGTGTAAATCTGCATCCTGCCTTTGCTGATTACCTCGACAGCGACGACGGGCAACTTTCTCTCGTCTCTCTCTCTCTCTCACTCGCACCCTTCCGAGTGTTATACATATATATATACCGGTCTTTTTTTCTCTTTCGCTTTTCGCTCCCCCTTCAAGCTCAATTGCCAGCATGAGAGCTTGCTCGTTACGTAATAATTGTGTTAGATATCCTACTGTTTTGTCGGCGGCAGGACAGTCTAGCTTTTGAGCAATTGCTCGTTTATATTTTGTATATACTATATGTGTGTGTGAAGACGCGGGCAGAATTTGCGTAAAAAGGAACGTCGCGAGACATTGTTGAGCGTACAATTAACGGATTTTTATAATCTAATCGAGTAATGTGTGCATGAGGCTGTGAATATAGAACGTCTTTTGGGACGTGCACACAGTCAATATGTATAACTCGGCTATCTTATCAAACGACAGCTGTGCCTTGTTGGTACACCGCGCGGAATCGTATGTTGTGACTTTTCACGACTGGATTCGGGCTTCTTTTATTTTTCTTACGACGATACTGGAATATATCTGGCCAACTTTGATGTACGCTGAGGTATATTGTGATGGTTATTTTATTTTTATCTAAAATTTTCCAAGTCTCGAATCAAGGTATTAATAAAAAAGAGCGCAATGCAATTTTACTACCAACAACGGAATAATGTGGATATCCACAAGATAATGAAATACAGTATAAAAAAAGGAGAATCAAAATAAATCAATTAAAGTTTGCACAATCGGAAAATGTCCGCAAAAGTTTTTTCAGTGTTCAAAACTTTCAGAGCAACAGAGCGGTAGCTATGTTGCAGATTCTTTTCAGCAATTGATGTAGTTTTTAATTAAAAGAAATGATTAACCCTCGCCTACTATAACGACACGGATATTAACGGTATTAAGCTTTGCATTATCTTAAATTCAAAGCATTACTCAATTTACGATTGTTAGCCGCGTGCATTCACCGGAATCTTTTTTACGCGACACTCGAGTCTCCGTGTCTTGCATTCTTCTGAAATTCTCGGAAAGCCCCGAGTCCACTTAGGCAGTTATTATAAAAATTTATCTTCCGCGAGATTAAGTAGAATTTTCGAGGATATAAAGAGCTATGATCACAAGGAGAGACAGGATGCGCATGCGCATGACGTCGCAGTGTATTATGTGTAGTTATACGAAAAATCCCAATGAATCATAGCATCGGAGCAAAAAAAAATTTTGTTCTCACGGCCTAGCAGACGACCGACTCAGAAGCAGAAGATATATATGCTCAGATCTGGCGGCTGCATCACATGTAGACCCGCACGAAAACGGGGAAAACGTAAAGCACAACTCACCAAAAACAATGAAGAAGGAAGAGGGCCCGCATAGAGATAGAAATCGCATTATTCACTGCATATAAGCCGAGGAGGAACCACCTCGAACCTTTTTTCGCTTTCGGCGACCGCTGGAGATCGCGATATATTCTCAATCCGGGAATACAGCCCATTCACCTCTTAGTAGTCGAGCGAGAAAGAGAAAGAAAAAAAAGGAAAGGAGTGGGAGTATCCAGCAGTCGCTGCTGCTGCTGCTAACGTATATAGAAGTCGAAGAAAGAGAAGAAACATCGTGTAACAAAAAAAACGTCATCGTCTTTCTCTCGCGTAAGCCAGCTTATAAGCTGTTCTTCACGTTCGGGCAAGCCTTTAGTATTTCACAGAAAATAGCCGCGACCCTTTTATTATGTAATACACATTTGTGTAGTCACGATTTTGACTGATGAATGCGGGAAGCGGCGCGTTATTAATCAGAAAAATATTATATAAATATTATCTCACTGCATCGCATTCGGCCCGCATATATATACATAATGTGTCCAAGTGCGTCTTAATTAGTAAATATTTTGACAAAAACTGTTATATATGAGAGAGGCGAAGAAATAATAATGATGATTTGAATTTTACGTAACGCAAAGTGCTTTTTCATCGTCGTCCCTATATACATTCAACATGCCAAAACTAAAATTCGTTGCGTCACTACGATACTTCTAGCTTGAATATAAAAACGGATCATAAGTGGATCAGCCGGGCCTTTTCGGCACGGCAATTTAAATTGGATTCGCCTGTATGGGATTGAAAGAGTCACGATTTACTTTAGCACATACATAGCGAGATCCACTTTTTTTTCTTTTTATTATAACGAACGCGAATATTTCTGCATTCAAATATGTGCCCCCTTTGCGCGATGTGTAATACGATGCAAATTAAAAAAAAAATTTAACTATATATACAATCGTGCGCTCAGTTTTATACATTATTATACCTTCTATGCAAGGAAAACATATGCAAAAAAGCTTTTCCCGGTTGCCATAATTAAGAATTCATGTTTCCCTTTCGAAAACACCAGGACGAAGCTTTTCCGATACCCTCGTCTAAAAAGCTCGCAGCGAAACAAAATTCTGCAGCATTCGTAAATAAAAACAGCAGCTACTCTCTCTCTCTCTCTCTTGCGTATCCCATTAACATGCAAATGATCCACTGTCTCTCCAGCCACGTTGAAAATTGTCAGCAGAGCAGTGCAGAGACAACAAAATTCTTTAATCGAATCCCATCGACGCCGCTATCGGTATATCCTTAAAATCACACGGTATGTACCAACTGAGTGTTTACTTATAGTATACGAAGCCTGTAATTGCTGCGCAGCAGCCCCTCGAGCTCGAGCTCCGGAGAGCAAGCATTAAACTGCGGCAATTTCTCTCTCTCTCTCCCTCTCTCCGAAATAATGTTCTCCGTCCCCTTACGTGTACCGAGTACGTAAAATCGAAGGAGCACAAGAGCACATAACCCCGGCTCACGTATCCCGAATACGCGATCACGGGCCTGGTATATATACACCACACCACCAGTAGCATACGCTCTCCCGCAGAAGCTGTATACTATACCGCTGCAGTATATTTCATAGGTATATATATATATATATAGTTCACGTGACGAGAGACTTGTGCGCGCGCGCCCACACCGATTTTCCACGAGAGCTGCGCCGCCGCTGTACACAGCCGATTTCGCGGCGCGCGCGCGCCGTCAGTCCGGCACTCGCAGCCGGTCCGCACGGTCGCACTGCGCGCAGCGGCGAGAGTCGCTCTGATGCGAGAACTGACTGCGCCTCGTTTATTTTTCTCCTCTCGCTCATGCTGAACCGCGCGCCGGTTTTCGACAAGGCCGGATTCTTTTCGCGAGTGTGTTGCCGCGGAGAGTGTCCCGTGTACTGTATTTGTTTATTTATTTTTTCCTCTTTTTTTGTCAATCTGGTGCCGAGCGGCAGGATACGCGAGTGATATTATAAGGTGCTGGATATAATCGCGGGATGACTCGCTGATGGTGCTTGGGCCATTATTCGGCGATGTTGACAGAGGCTGTGATTTGAGAATCGCTGGATCGGGAGACATGTGATCGCAGTGGTGATTTTAAATTTAAGGTGAGCGTTTTTTGTTTTTGCTTATGCTGGAAACGTGAGCGTTATCTCAAGCGGTGATAAGAATTTTAACGTTATTTCAAGTTTGAAAAAAAGCTCTACTTCGATGAAAGTTGAAGCGGTTCCTGTATGTTACGTATGATCGCGCGTATATAGAGCTCTTACCGAACGCCGTTTTAAGAGAGTGTACGGATAAAGAGCATAATTGACTGAAAAAATTAAAATAAATTGTAAAAAATATGTTTGGAATAAAGCAGAGCAACTCGTGCGCTCCTATACTGTGGGTAACTAATATATATACTTATGTGAATAATGTTATCATCGGTTTGAACGGTTTATTGCGTAAATTATACTGCCTAGATTAACTCGAGACAACTCTTACTTTTAAGAGACTTTATTAATTCCGCGCGCGTGTATTAAGTTATTCTAATATATAAATACTTTTAAAAATCGATATTTTCTTAAACTCTATATAATATTTCTTTTTTTTCGTGACCTCAATTTTGAAAACACACTTTAATCCGGGTTCGATCAGCAAACGAATTCGTATACATTTGCAAATTTCGAAATCCAATATATTTTAAAATATATTTATACATAATTATACAATCTTAATTATTGATCGTATCGCCATGCATACATTTAATTACGCGCACCGGTATATACAACAATGCATAAAAATGTCATTAAAAAATATTATATATTGTTATTTATTTATTCATGTACCATCGTTAAATCTTTTTATAAAAGAATATAAAATCAAGGCATATACGCGTGAAAAAATGGACGACTCTACGGTCACTCAAAAGAACGCGCAGCCGTAATATTCGAAGGCGGATAGCATAATCTTTCGGCGGAATAAAAGAAAATAATTTCCCACACGAGAATTACCTACGTATCCGGAGAACAAAGTCCGAAAAAAAACCGCACAGCCGAACAATTTACCTGCTCTCCCGCACGTGTATATCTATTGTACACAGACACAAGCAGCCCAATAGCTAGTCGCCAATACGACAATTCTTTTATAGCGCGTAAGAGCACGTGCTTTTTACATGACAAATTTGCACCTGCGCACAGCATTAATCCGATTCCCGGTATTATCCGCGCGCGCGTATAAACTTACTGCCCTTTCTCGTGCGGACAAACTCAGACATCAGAGACTATATATATATACGACATATACAAAAGAGTCAAGTCTATCTCGCGGAATCATATTCCGCCGTCTCTAAGTCCAAGCGCGCACGTGTATCCTGCATGTATATATATGCATACATGCGCGTATAAGCGTGCGTTATAAACTGTGCGAGCGTTTAGCGGGCCGTCCTTGATATACGTCGAGTAATGACCTTAAATGCACTCCATAGCACCTGGCGCATTGCGAAACTCGTTTGCCACATTTTCTCGTTTAATTGACGAAGCAGCTCTTAAAAATGCCATTTGCTCTTGGCCGACACGCGCATATATATACGCGCTCCTCCTTTCTCTGACGATCCGTCTCTCTATATACGCACTTCCTCTTCCTGTTTGGCCGTTGCTCCTCTTCGTTTTCTGCTTGGATGCGCTGATTTTGCATCTCTGACGCACAGGCTCCTGCGCACTGTAATTATTGACAAGTTGTTGGTTTGTTTGGCAGACAAATACAGCGAGACAGCTTCTTCTTGGTCGTCGTTGTCGTCGTCGTCGGGTGAGAGGATGCAAGATTATCAAGGAATTTTTTTTCTTTTTTTTAACAGTAAACATGCGCATTACATTTGCATAACCGTTTGTTCATATTCTGCTACTTCATAATTCTCGGTAGAGATGATATTTCAATTTCAAATATAAAGTTGGAATAAGGTGCACTGCACCTGGTGCATTAACACCGAGTGATTCACCGGATGAAAATTTTACTTCGGATCAGCTATCATTAATGCGAATAAACAAACGGAGACTCTGAATGCAGTGCAGTATATATATATATATATAAAGAGCTCGCGCTACGATTTAATTCTTCTATAGCTGTTTATAAAACTGGCAAAATGGTAGAAGAGGAGATTCTTTTCTTCTTTTTGGATGGAGATTGCAAAATTTATCTGCAATAATAACGACAATTCAAAAATAGAAACGATAATTCATGGTTGAAGAAGCATTGAAACTCCAATCGACAAGAACGAATAAAATGCAAACACCTCAGTTGCAATATACTCAATCGCAGTTATAACAGAATTATACCATTTATTCCGATGCATTCCAAATGTAGTGAAAACAGAAATTATTGCTGTGAGAAAATTGGCAAATGCTCTTTTGCATATTTGATGTAACAGAGCTCAAACACCGTTGTAGATGACAACACTTTATAAAGGGTTCAATCGAGCTTAGAATTTATATATGTATATAAACCTTTCAAATAATAGACAAAAACAATGTCACTCGATATGTTTGACGGGCTTAGTATGATGATACGACGACCAATTATTTTGCATATACTCTTACTCATTCAAATTTCGAAGCTCGAAGAAAAAATTGTTCTCACTGCACGTAAAACCTACTGCGCGTATCAGATATTTCTCAATACAATCGATAGGTCGCTCATTACGACGTAATTTACTCGCCTATACTTAATAGGCGTCTAGCCAAATGCAAGAAATAGAAAAAAAACAGTCTCACAGCCTTCCGAATTCGATGATCACGAAAAGCATGTCAAGGCACAGCAGTCAGTCGTAAAGTCGTTGCAATGATATGTCGCGAAAGAAAGTCAGCCGATGTTGCTTATTTCGCGCTGTGTTGCGTTCATACCCTGGCAAAGCGAACTGTCAACATTGAAACGTGCATGTCACTCCGTTCGGTGTATCGGAAAGCGAAAAAAAAAATCGAAACGGCACCGTAGCGAGGAAAAATTCGCGAGCATTGCACGCGCACGCACACGCCAACGCAATAACAATTATTGTCACCACTAGGTCAACTCGCGACTTTGAGCAACTCGAGTCACGGCTTTTTTTAGTTTAGAAGAATATCTTGATTGCAAACGATTTGCAAATCCCTATGTAGGTTGTTACAGTTGTAGAATCGTAGGAATATTCTTCATTTTCTAGATTATTAATTTTAATGTATATATGTAGATTTATATAGAATAAATTTGGACACGGTTTGCTCTATTATCAAAATTGTTGATTAAAACTTGTTAAATTTTAACGACTTACATAACTTTGCAATGACGTCTATATACTTCAGAGATGCGATTTCAATTATGAATGCATTTATCTCGCCGCATAAAAATAAAAAAAATCGCATTTCGTGCGATTGTGCGCTAAAAAGGAGATGCTAAAATCGTAATCGCAAAACATTTTCACGCGACGAGAAGACAGATGCTGAGCGCGAAGAAAGTCACGGTTGACAGATGTCAGTTGCATTGAGCAAAAGCTGAAACTGACTATACGCCTTCCCAGAAGTCGTGCGTTCTGCGGCATTAAATAACAAGGGAGGCGCGGATTATTTGGCAACAATAATGTTAAAGCAGCAGAAGAATACGAGGATTACTGACGCGGCCACGACTCGTCGCTTACCCACGAGAGTTGCGAGCGAATTATTGCGAATTACGTTTTTCTCTCTACTGCATTGTCGACCTGTTTGCTTGTTTTATAAATAAGCGTCTTGAAATTTTTTTATTGACATATAAAAATTTCCACATATATAAACGTACAAGGTAATCTCCTGATGAATGGAGATATATATACGTATTTCTTTATCACAGAATGAATTAATTCTATTTTTCGAATATATCGTTGTCCAGCAATACTTATGAACAAGCAAGTTTATTGGATGAAAACCGTGCAAATAATCGAAACGAGCCTTTTTTCCAATGAGTCGGTAAATTATCGTCAACTAAATTAACGAATTCACTAACGGAGAACAGCTGCGAAAGTATTATATATACTGATCTTGTTCACAGTAAGACTGGCTTTGAGTACGCAGAGTCTCAGTCAAAATAATGCAAGAAGTGTGACGAGACATAACCGGTTTTTCTCACGATTGCGCAATAGACCAGCGCGGTTTAACACGTTAATTTTATTCGCTGCCCAGACTCAAAAAGTTGGCATCAAACTGTAAAAACTTTTTCTAATTTATTTAACGAAGATGAGTTCAAAGTGGATAATTAATCGATTCATTAAAGAATAATCTAATTTTAATAGACTCGTGTGATGATTAAGCTATGATTTACTTTATTTTCCGGGAATGTACGATAAGTCGATAATAACTTTCTATATTTTATTACGATAAATTTATTGAAAAAAGCATATATACGTGTAAACGTAAATTAGCATCAATATTTTAAGTTTGTTTTCACCTTTAAGAGTTTAAAATTAAGTATAGCTCAACTGCGAGTATAAAATCAATTAAATACAATTGAAAAGGGCACAGTTAATATAATAGAAAAGAAATGGAGTGGAAACAATGGAAGGAAGAAGGAAGAAGTTTGCGAAGCGTAACAAATGGGGAATCTATTTATGCGGGCATTAAGTGTCGTAATGTCACTATAATTACAATGTGAGAGACAAATTTTTCTGAATTATTCATATATAGCGGCGTGATTGCGCTATACATGACACGAGTGGCTGTCGAGTGATACGTCGACAGTGGCCCAACTGACTAGAAAGTAAACTGTATTTGATATTATAAGTATACTATATAAAAGCAGCAAATTAACATCTCTTTGGTATAGCATAGAATTCTGCTATATATATTACTGTTATAATATTTTGTTACTGGTGTTTAAAACGTTGCAATCGTATACTTATGATAACAAATATAAAATCAGGTTATTTGAACGTTTACCAGAGTATTAGTATGCTTAATAACTGTTAATGATATATATTAAGCATTTGTTTAATCCACATAAAATAATACATATCTAGCTAGACGAACATTGGCATTAATTTTATACTTCCAATGGATAAAAACAGTATATATAATATTTTTGTTTAGTTATATATATACGTAAAATTATATACAGTATGCGAACAGTCTCTGACTAACGGTGATAGGTGGTGCATACTTATACTTTTCCCTCGTCATTATTTGCGCGCGAACTGCACATATATAATAGAGCTATGCCACTAAAAGCCAAAACGGCCTTCACTGTGTTCGCAACTAAAATTTCGGTTAGTAGTTAGGTTGATACCCCTAGTTAACCGAATGATTGACGTTCACCGCGTGTAAACAGTATACAGACAGTTAAGTAGCTCGTTTTTGAGGTTATGTGAACAAAAAGTAAAAAATCAGCTGCTTAACATATCTACTGTTATACGCACTGAACGTCGGTCATTATTCGTTCGGTTAACTAGGTGTACCAACCTGACTACTAACCAAAATTTCATTTCCGAACATACTCCTTGTTGGGCTACTTACTATAATTGCCTGACCTTGCAATAGCTTTCTTTTTTAGTCGTTCGTACATACAAACTATATAACGTGTGTTCAAACAATCATCTTACAAACAAAAAAGAATTTTATGCGGGTTTCCAAGTAATTTTAGTTCAGTGGCATACATATTTTATATCAATATATGCTTATGATATCTAACAACGTAAACTAAAACGTTTGCACGATGATTTAAAGTAAAAAATAATTATTAATTTAACCTCTTTAAAATTGCAGTATAGAGCAGGTAATACATTATTTTGCAAACTCTATGCTTCGTCAGTTTAAATCACTTTCTGCTTCGTCAGATGTTCCAACCCGATGAGTCAAAATAAAATAGTATGTCAACGGATACGCACAATGCACTGGGTCCTGTATTTACATGCAAAATTTTATTTCACAAACGTCAAATAATAGCTGGATACCGGGTAGTGCAAGATTCAACGATCAGATCGACACATACAGCAGCAAATAAAAAATGTTAACACGCGAAGTAAAAAAAACTTTTTAAATACAAATGTATTATTGAAAATGTGTACAAATCTTGCATTGACTTTAAAGTATATTTTTTACATTATATTTGAAAATAATAATTGCAATTGTTGTTAATACTTTTTACACAAGATTCATATAACCGCAACAATAATCATGGCTATTATGTTATAGTATTTTAATTGATTAAAGTATTTTTTGCCCAAGACATATATATCGGAGCTTATTTTCTCTCACTATTGGCATGCAAAGTGTATCATACTGTTATAAGCAATTTTTTCACAACTACAAAGATAAGCCTTAAGTTCAAATTTAAAAAATTAAACAAAAATCAGTTTAGTTATACATTCTCTTTTAAAGCTTATATATCCATTATTTTCTACGGCACTTAACATCAATAAATCCTTAATAACTCCATTAAAATGCACCATTTCCAAAGCTATTATTAAAAATCAAACGAGCTTTATAAGTGCATCGATCGATCGCGCCAATAAAGGGCTAGAATAAATCCGTACCGAGAGCTGCTTGTGAAATTACAAACATCTGCCTCACAGCAGACAGCAACAAACAAGGTAGAATTGCCCGTGAACGTCTCTCTTAAGAGAAAAAGAGAGAGAGAATGTCTCATCCGGCAAACTCTCTTAAGAGCGAACGTTTCATCCGGCAAGCTCTCAAAACTCGAGTCCGGAATTGTCCTCTTATCGGCATTATCGTGTCCGTCGCGTCGAGGCATATATGCATGCGCAACCACCGCTTGCGCCTATACTAGAGCTCTCGCACATCAAGACGCTCACGAGCGATTACGCAGCAACATTAGTCGATTAGCGCAGCGCGCGCTGCAGTACAGTGTCGACGTGTGAAATTGCAATTTCCGTCGTGCTCGTATTTATATATACACTATAAGCACACGCGCACTGCTCTCATCCGGCAAGCACATGTGCATCCCCGACAATGCTTGCTAGCAATATATATATGTATATATGTACGCTTTTCCCACGAGCGAGTATATTCTTATATGTATATATATACGAGCGAGCCGCGCATTGCCTCCTCGTCCTCCTCGTCCTCCTATATATATACCTTTGTTCAGTGAGTATATAGCGTACGATGAGCAAGCTGTAATTAGGCGGCGGGTGTGTTCGCGTCTTTTACTTTTTCTGCTCGGCTGGCTTTACTATACTGCACCGATGTAAGTTAATGTGACTATTGAATTTTGATGGAAAAAATATTGCACGCCTATTAGTTCCCCGTGTCGTCCTTTTAAGCTGGGAACAAATATAATATACTCGACTTCTATGATGAGACGACCGGTGCACAATACACGCTGTTGCGAAAATGCGAATACAAAATGTCATGGCTGTATATGTGCAAAAGTCGCCTGTGGCGTGACTGTGATTTTCGGAGTATAATTCATTGCACAATTTGCGTACACGCCATTAGCTTTTATATTGAAAAATATTTTTATTTTTTTAATTTCACGGTTTTAATAAATTACCTAATATAATTATAAAACCTTGAATGTATAACAAACGATCGAGCTCTGAATATCTTGCCAAGGCGTAACAATAAGTATTTACGCGTCAAAAACAGTGGCACGTCGTTTCGTAGCTCTTTTGTTTGAAAACACTGCACGAATGATAATAATGGAAGAGTTTTATTAGCCGTTACCTCTTTCAACTAGTCTCCCTCGCTTATAAAACACTTGAGTTATTAACTGCAACGTTTTGAAGTAAACATGAAAGCAAAGTCTGTGAAACACTTGTGCAGTAAATGGCATGTGTGGACTGTTCATTTAATAAATTATTTGTTGTACCATAATAGACGCTGAAAATTTGCGCATCGAAATAATACACTTAATAATAGCGCAAATGATTTTAAAAAATTGCTCTAGAATAACGTTCTTTGCATTATCAAATATTTTATAATCACTGACGGGATGCAAAATGCGAACGCAACAGATTTGTCAGCAGTCATTTAATTTTAGACCACGTCAGCTGGCTATAAATGTCAACTTAATTCGATGATTAGCTGGAATGCAGTCGTTTTATTAAGCTTGACATGATTGAGTAATGAGCATAATCATGTATGGTATATAAAAGAAATAATAGTCTTCAACTACCAAACATTTTTATCAAAACTTATCGCTGTGTGCGAAACGTAAAGAAATTCTGAATAATGTTGAGAAACTTTAGTAGTATAAAAGAAGTATTACGGAGATAATGTATATCATTTTGATACGTCTGGGAAAGTTCTTTTTTTTTCATTGTATACATTGTTGATTATCCAAATCTATACAACTATATATTTTATAATCAAAGTTTCTCAGCCTGTTTAATATTTACATCAATGGGACTAGTATATACTTTTATTTATAAAAATATGATAAAAGAAGCTTCATCGCTCGTGATATCTACAAATAATTGATCTATATATACATTATTTATTACATGCGACAAAAGTCAAACGGTCGAGAGCTTGTGTTAAAAGTCTTTGTAAGTACTTGTCGCAGTGGCAATATAGATACACTCAGTCAGTGACCTACAACAATTAGTATCATGGAAGGAAAGGGGAGAAAGAGAGGCTCTTTATGTCTCACTTGACGCCGCGGGTGAGGGAGCCCGAGATCGCCGGAAATGGACTAAACCTGTCTGATCCGGTGCAATACACAAGGCACTCTTGTATGGCGGCAATTTCTTAAAATCTTCTGTGATATACTTAACCCCAAAAATAATTGCTTCTACAATTTGCTTGATATGTAGAGTAATTATTTTTACCAACAATTTCCTTTTATTCGGCAATTGTATGCGTGACATCATGATATGCTAATTATTAAAAAATTCACCCGCAGTTGTAATCGTTCTAAAGAAAAATTATCTTCATATTTACCTATTATAAATCCGTGATATTTATGAAATATTTTATACTGACACAATCAATACACTTTATTAATTTGGTTATAATACAATAATGTTGTACTCGGAAAATCTCTACAAAAATAGCCGACAGCTGAAGTTGTATACTATTATACTCCCTATATTACGTTTAAATATGGAAAAAGAGTATTTACAAACATAATTAAATGACTGACAGAAACAGTTAGAATAAATACATTTACAACGGTTATAGTTGAAGCGGCAATTTTTTTCGTTAATTACAATACTGCTACATTTCAAATCACGAATTATTAAAAAAAATATATAACGAGTTTTAAAATATTTAGAATTTATATTTATTAATCATATAATATTTTTTTGTTGAAATGTCAAAATACTTACAAATTTAGACCGCGATCCTGCATTATTATAATCAATAAAATAACATGCAACATTAGTTTTAATTTTTACGTTCATTTTTGCATTAAGTTCAACGAAATAATTTAAGAAATATAATGATATTTCTCTTGGATCTTACTTTGGCATTCATAAGCTTAAATTGCGAGTACGATTTATAGAGTATATTCAGTCTCCTCACAAATTGTAAGAGATATCATCTATTCAAAGAATAATAAGTAGAAATAGTAAACATGAAAACAAACAAAATTAATTTAAAAATTTTAAACAAAAATAAAATTTAAACTGTCGTATAAAACGACTGAAACAAGTTGTAAACTAAAAAGTATAAAAATCCGAAGTATATCAACAGCTTGAACATAGTAACTAACTATAATCGTTTTAACTGTGTTGATAGTATGTAGGAAACTTTTAAGTTGCTAAATGTCTTATTTATTCAATTCTATTATTATATCTATACAATTTCGTACGTGCATAGATGGCAATCGCGTTAAGTATTTTTATTTCCGTGCTGATATTTTCGTAGAATACGTGATTTACCCGCATTACTTACAATTTTACGACTAGCCATAACCTCGTGGCTGTTTCTCTTACGTCTTGTTTTTAGATCATACGACATTCGGAAAGGATTTTTTCTGACCTTCCTCTACAAGAGTTCCTCAGATTGTCGAGAAAACACCAAGCGTGTCGGTTCATCGACCGCACAATGAAACAACGCGCATAACAAGAGTAACGATAAGGTAAAATTCCTTATGATCACGTCTTTGAAAAATATTTTTTGGCTATTTTAAACGCAAAGAATATTAGGTCCAATAATATTCCATCTCATGCACTTATCTTTTGCAGTTGCTTTAAATTATTTGTGAACCTATTGGATTAAATTCAATACTAATGCAATTATACTTGTATACGTTGCCAATATGATAGTATAATGTATTTGTTGAATTTATATTGTAGTTATACAAAAGAGGTTAATTATATACTTTTCCATGAAATTCTAAAAACTATCATTATATCGGGAAGTCGACAAAAAAAATTATTCTTTTGGTTCACCGCGTCTTGCTTGGTTCATCATTTTTGCAAGAGTTCCGCCTCGCGGAATACTCTAAAAATCAACTATATTAAATCTGCACTGTCATGGTCATCGTCTTATTTCTTTGGAACACTGGAAAAATCCTTCCTTCTTAACTAATTTCGCGAACTCAACGCGACTGGAAGTAGTACAGAAATACTCCACCGAAATCATTGCCGATTCAATTCACGCTATTACATCACAGACACACACGGCACATATCGGCCTCGTCATACATTTCGTGTCTAATTGAGCTCCGCTATAAATTATTACCGTATACCATCTCGCGACTTTTTTCACTTTGCTTTTGTTTGATCTCGATTGAAGAAGTGCGCGGCTTTGCGAAATTCTTCAATGTCAACTCAGTCAGCTTTATACAAAGTTTCGAAATATTCGAGCGCTTTTGTTGTCTCCGATTCATTAAGGATTCACGGTCGCGCTCTCGTACAGAGGCGAACGAGTTCTTTATAATAAGAGAAGCCCCGCGCTATTTATCGGCGGTAGAAAATCTCGAGGCTCGTCCAGACTGTCGCAACTTGTAAATGACGATTTTTTGCTTAGCTCCTCTGGTGAATTTGCAAGTCGTCGCATCAGAGCCTATATATATAACGGTAGTATAATAACTCCGATGACTTTCTTTCGCTGCTCAATTGCTTGGAACGCAGTCGACTATTGGAAATATACCACACGGTATGTAATTATTGAACTCTACTCATCCATTTGATTAGCACAAGGTAATTTTGCAGCTGTGACTAAAGCTGTACACTTTGGAGTTGATAAACAACTTTATTCTTTGAAATTCGAAATTAATTATTTCCACTTTTCGTACGTAGTTCAAGACTGTGAACAATTCTTAAAGATCAATATAGCAAAAGACTCTTTGCCATGATTAATCGTGGCAAGTTTCAACAAATCAAAATAAAAAAGATCATACGCTCGATTGCGTAAGAAGAAAGCTACGATTATATGGAGCAATGAATATATGCAGCTGAACCTTTTTGTAATATGAAATAGGAGCTCATTTATACACGAACTATATATAGACAATTATATGCATTCAATTGCATATACGCAAATGGACAAAAGCCTGTTACAGATTGTTCGATAACTCTGAAAGCACATGGAGTGCTTACTTTCTACACAGAAGCAGATTTCTTTTACTTCACCCAAAAAATATCTGTCCCATTATGTTATACACTTTTGTTTCTAAAACAGCTGCTGTTGTTAATAATCAATAAATTTAACATTGCAATAATATTTTTGAAAAAAAAATGTCTGCAAAATCATTTGACCAATCGGTGTACAGATACGTGTAATCCACACACCATACATCGGTTAAATGACCAGTCGCTAATTTATCTCCAATATACCTCTAGTTTTTGCATCGACTTAACCACACGAGGACACGAGTTGTCGGTCGGGGAGCTACTCCATTAGGAGAGCAGGCGCGAATCGGCGCGGCTCCTCTCCTTTCTCTTGCCGACTTGTGGTTCAGCGCGAGCGCATTGTATATGTATATATACGTATCGGTGTGTCTGTATATACATATATATATATATATACGTCTTTATAACGTGTAAGAAAGTGAAAAGCCGCGCGCCAAACAAGCCGTTGCGCGTATAAGGTCGCCGGTAAACGTAAAGTACGTATATTATATATGTATATATATATGGATCAGTATAGATATTATGGTTCAACCAGTTTGCAATTACGCGGAAAATCGCATGCGCATTAATTAATAGAAACCGGAAGCATAGTGCAAAACTGCACCCTTTGCCTTTCATTCATCAGTGCGTGGGTACACATATATCGGCAAACCTTCTTTTTTTTCAATACAGAACAGTACATTATACAAAAGATCCATACACTCATGTATATATGTGTAGTATGGCTCAATGCTGCAGGCAGAGTTGAATTAACGATGCAATTACAGAACGATATTCGTGCTTTTAATATTAAATGTATTATATAGTTCCATATGCCCGTACAATACCGTATAACCGCTGGCAAACTACTACTTACACGTTCGATCCGCGCGAAATCGCTCCGTGACTCCCGCAGTGAACCTTTCCCGCGCAGACCAGCCGCACGAGGAAAAGCCCCGGGTAAAAAGTTAATCCGTCTCGCATTCCGCTCCCGAAGCGCACGTATAATGTCAATGCGCGCGGAGGTCAAACTTGAAAAACGAGTAAGTATACTTATCTGCCGTGCGGTGGCGTTTACTTTTGCCGCCGCATCAGGAAGAGCAGCCGTGCGAGCGATCGAAAGCGAGCGCGCGCTATTTTTTTCCTTCTCTCGCGCGCTTTCCTGCGCGCACCTTCTCTCTACGGCTTCCTTCCGCTGCGACGGTGTGTAACGCCGATATTTGGTCATCCTTGCTGACTCGAGTTTTTCCGGACGGTTCGGCTCTGAATCCGCCGGGAGGAATATATCGCGGATGTATATTGAGGATTAGTATATATATATATATGTATTATTATGTAGCGTTCGAGAGACAATTTTGCCGGGTGTGGAGTCGGCTGTTTTCGGAGGTATTATATTTGTTATCAACATATATATAGATGGGCGATTTTCGCGGGTAGAATTATGTGTGCGTCGGGAGAGAAAAACTCTCGGCTAGTTTGGTTTATGCTGATGTGCTTATGTAAGGAACAGTTCTTGCGCGCGCGCGCGCGGGCAACTAATAGTTTATTGCCGCTGATATATAATGTATACGCGCCATTTTCAGCTCATTGTTTTTGTTCGGCCGGTACGCGTGAAATGTAGTGCTGGCTTGTATATTTGATACATACTTTTACCTATTTCCGCGCAGATTTTATATGCGCTTGGAATAACGCGAATAGAAAAGTTGTAACGATTTTCATTATAATTACTTATAGAGGCACTGAGAGAAATTTTTAACAAGTTAAGTTACTATGTTCCATAGTAAAAGTACGATATACTTTTACTATAGAATATAGTAATTTTTGTCAAAAATTTTTTCAGTACAGAGGATAAGAGAATTGTAATATGTTTACTTTTCGAAATTTCATTTATTTTTCAATAATTGCAGCCGTTAATCGGAATTATATTTGGATATGTAGAATATCATGAAAAGCTTATCAAGCATTGATAAATTATTTCAGGTATAGTATATCGAGTTGCATATATTTATAGGAACTGCGAATTCGGCCACAGAGTTGGTAAATCATAATCCTGCGCGATATACATAATTCAACCTATACGTAGTATAGCCCGACGAAATATAACATTTCAATGTTAACGAGCGTTAGCGCACGTGAAATATTCAACCAGCCCAGAATTCTTCCGGAAATTCTCAAATGCCTCAGCGCTATATATTACACGTAGAAAAGATATGTTTGGACTCTGGAAAATTTCTTAGAGCGCTGCAGTTCCACCAAGCGCATCGAAAAAAAATCTTGGCTCTTCTAATTTAGTTTTAATATCTCTATAACGAAAAAGAGAGAGCGAGAGAGAGAGAGAGAGAGAAATAGAGCTCGGTATATGTATATATATACATATCGCCCGACAAAATTAGCCGTATAGCTATAAGTTTTCGAGGACGTCGACCTCCGTGTATTATATAGTTGTCTCTCCTCTCTCTCAGCTGCAGCAACGCAAAGGGGGGAAAAATGGATTTGGGCCACGTTATAGAGCAATTTCCGTGACTCGAAGTTACGTCGATCTCTTCCTCTCCCGCATGGCGTGGGTGCGCTTTCATCGTATCTGTGTGTGTATATAGGCTTCACGCTGCGCGAGATATCGTAATTTTGCTCGAGACGCGCCGAATGATTGGCGGCAGCGTTCCGCGAACAAAGTCAGCGCGTTATGTAGTATATAGAAAGAGAGACGTGGTATCTTGCAAAAGGTCAGTGGGACGATCCGGCGGCGGCATGATCGTCGCGACTAATCGCTCGCGATGCGGCGAGGGAATAGATCGAGTGTATGATAGAAAACAATCGAATTACATGCTTCGGCTTATTGTTTATTGGAGTGCGTTTTTTTCTCTGGAATTCTATCCACGATGTCGCAATATTGCCAGAACAATGGATCTCTATTTAGTGTTTAATTCTGCGCTGCATATATATCTATATATATGTATAGTGTTTAACAAAAATCAATGGATTTTTATTATATCGCAGGAAAAAGTAGCGTATCTGAAAATCAACCACCAAAGAGCGAATCCGATGCGAAATTTCACGGTTCTCCTTTTCAGAGCGTAAAATTCATACACGCACGCGGTCGGCTATTAAGCTCTTCTATTTTTCTATTACGCATTCCCTTGCTCATCGTCGAGGCAGAGAAAAAAACAGGTTGCGATCAAACACAGGCGACTCGAGACACAGACGAAGATGAATACCCTGACCGCATTGTCAGGTATAGGAGAGAATCCTCGAATTCCCCTTCGCTCTCGCCGGTCGCGCACAATTATATGACAGAGACTCATCTTCTTATATATATATATATATATATATACCATGAAGGAACGCACAGAGCGCGAATATATTTTTCAGTTATAAGCTTCGTAGGTGCAATGATTTTCACATTCAACCTTCACCGATTACTTCGTCCCACTTTTTCAGCCTCAATTAACTCAATGAAGAAACAGAAAAAGCGAAATTCTAATGTTTTTTTTCGCGGTTGATATTCATTGCGACATATAAGCGAGCCGCGGGTATAGTGTTTGCTTGGAATATGTTGAATTTCTATTTACGAGGAATAAAGGGAGAGATTCGAGGTGTATATATTTTTCATGAAAATTCAATTCCTTTGACTTGGTATAAATATACACTTTTACTCGTGTGCGATAATTTACTTTTATACAAAGCTGCTAGCCCCGCGCTGTGATTATCTACGCGTTAATTATGCCAACGTTGTCTTCCATTCATTTGAATATAGTTTAGCCGCGGAATCGGAGGCGAAAATCATGCTCGCGAGAGAGAACAATCGGTTTTTCCGCTTCGCAAACCTTGGCTTTAATTTATTATCGCCGTGTCGTTTTATTATAAGCGCGGCAATTTTCCTAACGACAACAACAAAAAATCCATCTAGTACAAGATCGGCGAGATTCGAACAAGCAGATTTGTTTGCAGTGTAGTGTATATATATACACTTAGTCGGTATCGCGTAAAGTCAGGTCAAGCGACGATAAAACGTCCGTCACGCGCGCTGCAGCTGCCCTTAATTATCGTCGCGTTCCGGCGTGTCTCGGTTCATTGTTTTTGTGTAATCGAGAGTACGAGAAGCATATTGCTCTCGTAGCCTTGTCATAGATTTACAAAAGCCCAACTTTTACCTATTCAGACTTTAATACAGGACTAGCGAAATTTTGCTAACACCTCCTCGGTTCTTTCTTGCGCTCGTCGCTCGTGAATGAATGCTCAGTGACTCTGCACGCTGATATTAATGATCTATATGTATATAATACTTTGTGTCATTTTATTGTGAATATTATGATTAATCGTTTGATTATTAATTGCGCGATGTCAGGCAAAATTCGAAAATAATTTATGGATCAACGACATTGAAAGTATACTGAATGTTTCAAGTGCAAAATAGTGAATTTTCCATTGTTGGGATCAATAATTCTACAGCTAAATGTAGTCGGTGCGGAAATTAGGATAACCGATTATGTACACTAGCTTTCGTGTGTCTAGGCATTATATATGCTAATGCAGTAATCTGCCTTGTTTGCGAAGGGATTCGAACTTGTCTCGAGTACGATTCTTCGTTGAAATCGAAGCCAAACATGTATTTCTATCGCTTATTACTCTACGACATTACAATTCTGACGGATATGTGAAATGTTATTTCTTCGTTATTCAAAAGAACGGATGCAAGGAACCGCGATTGTATACTGCGACTCGTAAAGAGTCGGTGGCTCGTGTAACCTTCTTTTCCGGATCCAAAAGCCAAGTTGTATTGCCACAAAAATATACTCCCAGTTTCAGTAGACGCTCATTGTGCCATTCTCTTTTCTCCATTATTTCAATTTTGCAACGATGCTAATTTGTTTGATAAATTGAATGCGCGAATTGAAATGTTCCTCTCAAGTTTTATCTTGCAATCAACATTCTACTTTGTATTAGTATATGTATATATACACGCGGGGATTATATTTTACGCTTCTTTTTACGCGAAAACAGAGCCATTAAAATTAAAAATACCGCGAGACGATAATAATTTTATTACACCTGCGTTCCTTTTCGTAATAATGTTTCGGAGCTGTTTTCCTGTTTAATTGCGTTAAAATGGTTGATTAAATCGCCAGATATTTCTTTGTCTTTTTACGGCAATATTAGCTTATCATTAAAACACGAATGTCGCATGTATAATTTCAAATCCGTCCATTACTCCAAATCATCGAAAGAAAAAGGAAAATGAAAAACGCGTAAATTATCGATCTAATCACTGATCCGCATGACAACAAATAACCGCAGGTCAAAGCGTATATACATAACATCTCCATACACAAGCCTCCCAAAGTGTAGCATAGTAGCTTTTGTATTTCACAAGAGCAAGCGCACGTGTACACGTACAGACTCTCAGTGCGAAAAAAGTCTACAATGTATAACGAGTATATACAGTCGAAATAAATAAAGCATGAAACACAGCGGGCGTCGCAACTTTCGACAATCTTGCCGCTCGGTCGTCGCAAAGTGCAGTCGTAAACCTGCAGCGTCTTGAGTGAGTCAATTTTTATTTCCCCAGCGATATCACCGCCCGGTAAAATATATATCCCAGAAACGGACGAAAAGCATAGTAGCTCGAAGCGAACGTCCTCTCCTGTACGTGTGTGTGTGTGTGTGTGAGTGATTCCCCGCGAGCGAGTGGGGATGAAGGCCACGACTCGGTGGTCATGCACTGTAACGAAGCGACTACAGTGTGGCACACCTAGACCTACATATAGCCGGCGCACAATGAAAGGTGCTCGCGGTTATGGTACCGGGATCTCGCGGTAGCTGCGTGTGCGTTATGCCAATAACACACGTGAGCCGCCGGGTCCGCACCTGAAACAATATTGCTCGCTCGTCTCTTGCGAGCCGCGATTGGGTTTTAGTCTTTTATTTTTATCGTCGTTTAAGTAATTGTTGTATTAGATTTTTAATACTACAGCTGAGCAGTTTCGTGCGTAGTTTCATGTACAAAATTGTTTTAATATCTCTCTCTTTTACGGGCTTTATTATGCTGTTAGTGCGTATAGTTCACGTTCTTATTCGACATGATGAGTTAATAATAACTCATCGTTACAATTACTGTGAATCTTAAAAAAATGTATTTAATTGCACAATTATATCATTTTTACCGTTGCGGTGTATGAATAGTCCTTGTGAGATCATCGCGACACGAGGCTATGATATAATAACCCAATTTTATTTTTAAATTAGTCGTATAAATCATCATGGCTATATTATATTAACTGAGAAAGATTAATCGAGCTTCTTTTTTTTAAGTATACAGATCTGAGAAATGTAGTTGTATTTGAACTCGACGGTCTATGGAAAAGAAATGTAGTGTAAAGAACAATGATATTCGCGTGTTGATTGTTTCGTTAAGCTCTTGAATAACGCAAAGCTGATTGTGTACTAGAATTAAAATATATTTTCTAGAACGTGAGATTTCTTGGATCACTTGAAAAATACGTTGGAAATAGTTTTAAATGTTTAGAAATAGGAAAATTTATATTGAGCAAGCTATAATTAAGAATATTTTGTGTCTGAGAGTAATTGAAATTGAATTGAAATTCCTCTCGAGTAAAATACGAAAATTTATAATGAAGAAATGCAATTCCAGGTGATTTGAAAACAAATAATTTTTTTACCAAAACTGCTCAGATTGACCTACTAGCATAGAATCATCAGTAGCATTAAGTATGTGTATGAAAAATCCATTAATATAGTATATAATTTATTCACAACTGCGACAAAAAATATACACGACGCATCATATCGATCATCGTGCATTACTCGCCACATAAATACCATGGCACTCGAAGGCCTCCTCCTGAAACGAAAAAAATATTTTTATAATTCTTTCTTCACTGCATGCTTTCAGAGCGAGGAAAAAAGCGCAGCGGTGCCTTGTGAGATAGAAAGCCATGTGGAAGGGAACACGGCTGCTGCTTTTGCTCGTGGCGTTAGCCGCGAGGCTCCAGTTCTCGCTGCAGCAGAAACCTCGTCTCGGCGGTGCGGTGAACGTGTTCAGCCGCTACGGCTACCTGAGCATCAGTATGCGGGTGGTGCCGCGCAACGACAGCGACACCTGGATCTTCCGTGAGCCGACCCTCGACGTTTTCCGCAATCCCCAGCCGGCCCCGCCAAAGCAGAGCAAGGCCGCCGTCGTCTTCGACGGCGACTTTCACATGGAGTTTTGCGACAATGTCAGGCAGCTATTGCAGGTATATATCGTCGCTTTTTATTTTTCCTTATTTTGGATCTTGTAAATTATTCAGGTTTTGTACTTTTAGAACATTTTTTGAGATTATTGTGCGAGGAACAGTTTTGACACATTTGCGAAATTTTTGGCACACGTGGCTAGGAGCTTTTTTCACGCATACTCGTAAATAATAGGCACAGCTATTGCACGTCTAGAATCATCATCAACAAATTGTGAATATTTGGCTAATTTGAAGTACCTACTTTAAAATGTCGGTTTAAAAATGCTATACTTAGCCTCTTCATAGCAATAATTGCGGTGCCTATATGATATTTTCATACACGCCACCGTGCCTAAGTTATTTTCAAATGTGCCAGAATCGTGGCCATATTTCCTTCCAAATGTTCGGAATCTGATATTTTGGCCCACTTTTCAAACAAATTCTATACAAAATCCATAGGTACATACAGCGGACTATTCGCATATAGAATGTATAAATATTGATCACCCATACCGAAAGAAGAACGTCCCGCTAACTCGTCCTTTATCCACTGAAAGTTCAACGTTCTCCCTCGAGCAGTGTAGAACATACTCATGCATTACAAATACGCGTCCTTCGCAACATCCTTGTCTCTCTCTCTCTCTCTCCCTCTCAAGAAAAGGGACTTTCACTGCTCTCTCTCTCTCTTGTCGTATTTTCGGCTCTCGCAACCTTAAACTTGACTGCTGCGCTCGTAACTCTCTGTTCAAGGCCTACTTCCGAGACTTCACGTTCGAGCGGCTGGAGAGGCCATGGCGAGCCTTCACCGGTAGCTGGTCCCGGGCCGCAATCGCCAGGCACCTGGGCATCAACTCGTCCTTCATAACCGGCGACCACTGCTACGTCCTCGTGCGGGTGGCGCGATTCCGCGAGTCCAAGCGATTGGCCACCGGCTCTGGTATCGATGCTCTGGCCCTCGACGAGGCCGTCGCACGCGAGGCCGACAACGTGACGATCGGCGACACAGCCAGCGTCATTCGCTTCATCAAGAACTTCGGATCCCACTACATCGCCAGCTACGTAACCGGCAACTCGCTCTACCAGGTACGAATCCAATTAAGCGCCCCGAGATTTCCTCTCGAGATGCGAGCCTTTATAAGGAAGCCGTGTGTGTGTATGGGAGTCCGTCAGGGGAGCTTTTAACCGTTTTCCGCCGTGCTATATGCTGCGATTGCTTCATTAACGAGCTATTATATGCCATGTGCTAGCTGCATTATGACCTTATCTCGCGTCACCTACTTACTTTTTTTTAATCTTGGAAAATACATTTTCGATCGTTTATACGCATATAGCGTGACTCGTTATATATACAGCGAAAATATTCAAAAGAAAACAATGATGCGTTCTCGGCGTGATGATATTCCAGTTATTTTGTTTTTCAGTTCGCATTCACGCGTATCTCACGCTACAATGATATTCGTATACATTTTCAAGCAAGATTCGCCAATGTAACAGCAGAGATATATAGAATTAACATCAATTATAATACAGAAGTAGCCTCTGCTGTCCTTGTGGATCGTCGCGTCGCTTATATAGATATTGTCCTTGTCGGGAGAGTAATTTCGTCATTCAGAAACGTAGTCTAAACTCTGTGATTCTGCACCATTTTTGCTCGAAATATTGCAAAAACGAAAATTCTAATTGATATATAAAATTATTATTTCAACGTCGTTTTCAAGCGCGAGTATATGGAAATGTGAAAGTATCTGCAATCTGCTGAGGAAACCTTGACATTTCTGCTCTGCCAGGGAGAGAAGTTAAATTTTCCTCGAGCTTACAAAATTTGCATTGCGAAAAATAATATATAATAGATTTCACGCTTTAAACAAAATAACTGGATGGTATATAAATATTTTATGCTTTTAATTATTATGTTTCATAGTTTTAATAAATAAACCAACCTATATAATTAACAAGAAATTTGTTGATCCGCGCATAAAATTCTACTACATAGAAAACTGCGAGTCAAGTTTCCTCTTCGCACTACATTTAGAATCTGAAGAATAGATTAATTTTAATTGGCTAATCTGATTTGGTATATAACACTCACGTGGAATAAAATATTATAGAAAGTTCAGAAAACGGCGTACAGCCGTGCATATTTACACGAACGTTCGTATATACATGCAGAGGTAACACTATCACTTGGTATACGTGGATTACAGTGATAGTTTGCATCATCGCTTTTTAAGTAGGCGACGGGAAAGTTGCATAAGAGCTCAGCCCGAAATGCTGCGGGGTTAGACGTGAGAAATTGCGTTGTGTTAAGGCTCATCGACAAAATTGTTTCTAACAATTTAACCATTTTTTTCCAAATAATGTTCATATATACGTCTATTCAAGATCTGAGATACATCTCGTGTTGAGTTTTAAAATAATATGTTTGCATTCTACATTTGCACTGAGGTATCTTGCAAACTAATCTATTTTCGTATAATGGAAGGATTGAATTTTCCACGTAAAAACAGAAAATATATTGAAAATTTTTCAGAGTTTTAGTCTGCGCGTATACACGCCACTCGCATCAGCCAAATAATTATCGAGGCAACCTTGCAACTTCAAACGAGTTATTACATGAAGCTCAATTAATGTTGCGCTTTGGTTTGCACTGCTATTATAATGCTGCGTATAGATACACACGTAACAGCGTAAAATTACTCGACGATAGCTTCCTGTTTTAGTGCTTCACGCAATTTTAAAGCTCCATGATAATTGCGCTCGATTGCGATTGATTGTGATAAAACGTTGGACCCGGCTGCTATACGCATGATTCGATTATACGAAAATTCACAAGGGGAAAAACAATTGTATGCAATACGTTCGCTATATTGTTATTGCCTGCGCAAGTATAATATAATTCATGTCATTTTCCATACGCTGCGATAAAATACAATTACACACACGGCAATTTGCATTTTAAAAACGGCAGTTTGAAATCGCTTATTAAAATCGGTATCAAGTTCGCGGGATACATTTTTTTTGTTTGTTTTGATTTGTTCTAATTGCAACCACGAGTTTCGTACATCATCTTTTGTTTATCAACATACACAGTGGAAAAAACAACGACGCAAGAGCCAAATGTTTAAACCTGAACAGAACCATTGCGAAAGCTTTTCAAGTTTCATTGTACATCGCAAGCGCAATATAGCGCGAATTGCAAAATCTTCAAGCACCAGAAGTAATTCCGCGAAAATAAAACGTGAGACTTCAATAGATTTCAAAGACAACTAGTTCTTTGTCGTTAAAACATTTCCCAAAGACAGTGTCCCCGCGGTTAATTTTTTTTCTTGGGAAAAGCACATAATTACATATTCAGACCAGCTCGGAAAAGGAATAACGGAAATCCGCTATATATCTCGAAACTGTGCGCGTATTTGTGCAAATCCGAGAATATAAAAAAAAATATGCATAATATAATCTGCTCGTTTTCCAGGTGTTCGTGTACACGCCGCAGGTGTACCTGCGCATCAAGGAGCGGCTGAAGACTCGAGGCGTCGCCGACTTGTCGAGCCTGGAGCTGAGCAACTACTTCTCGCCGTGGTACGCGGAACACATGGGTGCCATACAGTCGGCCTCGGGCAATCGCTCGGTCGAGTCCTGGGCTGTCGAGCGGTTGCGCTTCCAGTACTACATATTCACATACGCGAGCTTACTGAAGCTTCACGGAGACGCCGCACTGCTGCGCCAGCTGGACTCGCTCCTGGGCAACGAGGCACTGCTCCAGCTGCAGATGCGAACCCTCGCGCCCCTCTTCAAGGAGCCGAAACGCCGCGAGTGGTTCCTCGAGGTCATCGACAACTACTTCAAGCTCTGGGAGGTCAACATGTGATCTGACCTCGACGGACTATTACGAAGAATCTAACTTTAATTATCAGGACCAAAGCTGCATGCGCGCGCGACGCTTATAAGTGCGCGCAAAGGCCCGACTATTTCCTCTCCCCCTCTCTTTCTCTCTCTTTTCACACCCTCTGCAATCCGATGGCACGCGATGTTTACCTCTCTTATTATGTCTATTCGTCAACTTCGACTAGCTCGAGAACAGACTGAACAAGTATATTATACACACGCGACGATGATTTAAGTGCTGTGTGGGTGCGTAAACATTGCTGCGATCGCGAGGGTGTAGTTCGCTGTTATTGTTATAAATAAGTATTTATTGTATAATCGTTAGTAGACAAACATTTTATACAAACGTTTTTAATATATATCACACATGCATTATAGCCTCGCGTATATAATGTATCTCATGCTACGATCACGACGCTGTTCGACGCCGGTAATTTTCCCTCTCTGTCGCACGCAGCGACCGGCTGTCTACGTTCTATAATATTGTATTATCTCCAGGACGCTTTTGGCACTTTCGGCGGTGCGCTGCCGACGGCGCACTTTGTGTTTTAAGTATCGGAAAAAAATTTTTCTACACCAATCAGCGGATCGCAGTTGCACTGCGAGTCTCATATTGCGTGAACGAAGCGCGCGAAACAATGAAATTACAGGGTTGCACAAATACTGGGAGGATTGTACACACTATATTATATAGCTTCGTTACGTTACTTTCGAACAGTGCCAGTCAAGTGTAATGGAAATTGACGAACTCTATTCACCAAGCATCCGGAAAAATCTCGCGTCTTTTCGAAAATGCTTTCGTTTTCAATCTCGATCGCTTGCTGTATTTTGAAAGAGACCTGAATTTTTCACGGACGCTTGAGCATTTTTTAGATAATTTTTAGACTCAAATTTGTCTATTTTTACTCTATGTTATAGTTATTTCATTTTAGATACTCTTACAAATAATGTAATTTTTTCCTAGAAGATCAACGACCAATGATGCGTATTATTAATAACTATTATTGAGTATTTAAGCTCGGTTGGCACAGCGCAGACAACGATACGTCTTTTACGTTGATGAAAAGACGATTCCACATATGATGTATTCACTTTTAATAATCAACTTGATTTTGAATATTGACATTCAATTTTTGTTTATACGTTTGCGGACAACGAAAACAGTTTTTTAGAGTCTCTTATTCGAGAAATTCTGCTGAAATCAAAATGATAATCAAATGTCCACGCGTTCACATTAATATACAATATCATTTGTTTTGTAACCTGTTTATCGCCTATAGGCATATAGGTCTATTTTTCTGATATCTTTACACAGTTAATTTTGGAAACGTGTTACTTTACATTTAGAACGCTCATGATTTTGTGCATTTTTGACTAGTTGAGAAAATATAAAATAAAATTTGGTAAGAATTGCTTGAAATATATAACTGATTACAAACTAAAGGTATTATACATTCTGGTGATGAAATAATTAACAAACTTTTTAAGCAAAATATAAAAATCTATTCGTTACAAATTGATTATTCATAGTTGATTTTTAGTATATTATGTAAAATACATGTATACATAACATTTGATAAAATAATAATTTTTTTTTAAATTATTTTCCTCGTCCAAATTTTCTAACAGAATGCACATTATGTTAATGAAGTAATGATCTGTTTAATAAACGCAGCAAGCATGTGCGTTTAAAGTACAAAACGTTTGCTAAGCTTAGTAATTGACATGTATGTCAATGAATTGTGAAAATCGTATATGTAGAGAGACAAAAAAAAATCACTGAAAATAATGGCTGAGGATTTCTGTTAAAAAATATCCTCTGAGACCAAAGTTCGATCAAAGCATCGACGTTCAAATTGCCTTACCCAAACTTTCAACTTATGTACACATAAAGAATGTTATGAAGACAAATAATGACTTTTCATTAAATTGCATTCCTTCTTATCACTTCTCCCCTCAAATTGATCTTCACATAATTTTTTGAGAAATTTCACTGACTTTTTTAATGATTTTTCTTAACTATTTCACTGTCAATCACTTTTCTTGAAAGTTGACATTTTAACATTTGCTTGTTGATCCCGTCCTAATTTTCTTCCATTTACAACTAAAACTACTGGAGTTTCTACTCGTATGGATTTAAAATCAAATTTCTGAAAATATAGACATATATTAATGTAAAAAAATGAAATAATCAATATTGTTTAGATATATAATGCGAATAAAAATTACGTTATCGAAGTAGGAAAATTGATGATGTGTTAAAAATGGTTCTGGAATAGCGACAGAATCGCCAACCGTAACTCCCTTTCCTTTTGCTAAGTTATACAAAGTCACAGCCATGCATGTTTTTTCTTCATCCACCATACAAAATGCGCTTAAATTCAAATAAACAATACGTTACTTGAAATACGTCAATTTTGTGAATATAGCATCCTTAAAAGTCCACTTACAAAGGAACTGAATCAGAATCTTGAATCCAGCATATCACCTTTCCAAATACTACTTTTTCCAAGTTAATGCCATTTGCTAAATCCTTCAAATGACTCAATTCTAATTTTACAGACTTATCTCCTGATACATAAGATCCTCCTTTGTAGGGCCCCAAATGCTTCTCATTTAAGGACTGTAGATTACATCAATTGTAGATAAAAAATTACTTGACAAGTTTTATTATAAATTATTTTTAGCTATCATATACCTGAATCATTTGAAACAACTTTTTTGGTTTAATACTGCCTCTTGAATTAATGGATGATTGAACATTATTAAGATATCTTAATAATTCTGCTTGTTTATCTTTAGGTGTATCCCATGTAGGATCCAATAGCTTTGCTTGTTGAAATGACTCCAACGCTAATTTATATTCTTCTTGATACTTTAGAGCCTGTTGAGGAAATATTTATGAAGATTTAAAGTGAAAAATTATTGCTATATATAAAACTTTTACTATTATAATTAAAATACTATTATACCATAGCTTTGTTGTAATGCAAATCGGGATTACTTTTGGCAGTTAAATCTTTCTCCTGCAAAATAGGAGTATAAAACATTTATAACTGTAATGAAAATATAAAAATTTCCCATTTTGTAGTCAAGCTTATAAGCCCAATATAAATTGATTTTAAATCTACTCACTGCTTGTCCATAAGCTGACATACACAGACGCAGAATAGAAGGATTTTGTGCTATTGTAAAAAAGGAAGACAAGTAAGCATTTCCTAAAATAGCCCAAGAACTACCATCAGATGGATCCAAGCTTACTGCATCTTTAGCATACTCGACACCTTGTTGGACATTTTTTATCTTTTGCTCTGAAGTTAAAACAACTTCCTGTCTAAGAACCATAGACAAATTTCGCAATGATACTTTATTTTTTCCCTATTGATAAAAAATATTTCTTTAGTAGAAACTTGTTAAATTAAAAAAAATTCAATCATATACTTTGAATATTGATACTGTAAATATTGATATATTTAACTTATAATAAAATATTAAGCTTACGTGAGGTAAAGCACCCACAAAACAATTTTTTGCCTGTTGAATATCATCATTTTTCCAATAACATTCTCCAAGCTCATTCCAAGCTTCTATTAATTTTGGTTCAAGTTTCACGGCTTTACTCAAAAGTTCTTCTGCTTGAGGTATAAATTTATCTACTACGTTTAAAGTTTTACCTTTAAGGTAATAATACTTTGCTCTGCAGCCATCAATCTCATATCCTTTGCATTCATCAAATTTAGCTAGAGTATTTCTCATTTCTGCTTCTACATCTTTGCTTTTGTTTATGGCATTTTCTATTGAATGATTCTCAAAATAATGATCTCGAAAGAGATAAAGTGATTTTACCTTATCCTATAAAGTAAATTTGAAAAAGTTAAATAAAGTGCTAATTAATAATAAAACTAATATTGAGTTAAAAAAATAATATCATACTGTTAATATCACAATCGGATCTTCTTTGACCACATTAGGATCCTGTGCCCCAGCAACAACTTTATCATCGATTATAGCCGACATCCTTCATGAGGACTTTTTCTTTCACCATATAAGCTTTATCATCTCAAAAGGTATTTATATCCTTAAAATAAATATCAGACGATTTGTTATATATTTTCATTGCATATTATAAGCAATTTGCAGATATTTCCACTTTTCAATAAGTAAAAGGTCAAACCTGCTTTGCTATCAACCATTTTTAGGAGCATTGACTTTCAGAGTAAATTATTTATTTTATACATTAATTAATATTTAACAATTACAATAACTGATTTCTGCCCTTGTTGGTTTACCGGAGCAAGTTTTCCTTTAAGGTTACCATAAGGTTATGAACCTGTCAAATAGAATATTAAAACAATACTGGACGATTCTCATGTGAACGGCAGCAAGTATACAGGTATATTTCTATGTGTAGCGATTTAACCTCCATTGTGACGTCATTGCCTGCGGTCATCGCAGAATATGCAGCGACGATGCTGCGCCAATGCACCAGTACAGTCTAAATTTGGCTACTTTTGTGTCGTGTGCTGCCACCACGAGGATGCTCTGCGAAGTGGCATTTCAAAAGCCAGTAAAAGCGCCGGCCTACTAACCGGAGGCGAAAATCGATGATTCGCGAGTAATAAAACATCAGTTTGTGTTTCGCTCGGGTTCACCTCTTTTCCATCCGCTCTACTGCTTTTCCACCCTTGGAGCCTTAAGCATTTATTTCTTCTCGCGAGTTCGTTCTGTTCGTTGGTGGTCCACCCGAAAAGATGGAGTCTGCTATTATGCATCTAGAGGAAAGCGTAAGTTTGACTCCTTGTTGATACTTCATTATCAATTTCTTTTGGTACATTATATGTGTGCCATTTTCTTGTAACCCCTGTGTTATATTTGAAAAATGAATGATTTCACAAATAAGTGATATACATATTGCTGAGAATATTCTGATGATGTGTAGAATAAAATGAGTAATATTTATTAGGTACAAAAAGCTGATGGCAAGCTTGATATGATCGCTTGGCAAATTGATGCCTTCGAAAAGGAATTTCATGATACAGAGTCAGAGGTATGTATTGAAAACGTGTCTAAAAAATGGACTTGTTAATGAGTCGGTTAAGTTTATAAATTGATAATAATTTCACAGCCAGTGTCAGTACTACGATTACTACGATCCGTGACTCAAGTGAAAGAGGAATACCAGGTTTTACGTCAGGATATTCAGGAAGTTCAGCAACTGCAGAAGCAGCTAACGGATTCTCTTCGAGCTCAGCTATTACAGGTCCATGGACACTTTAATGTCTTGCGTGATAGAATTGTTGGCCGCAACAGAACACCACAGCTTAAGTAAACAGAGTTATTTAATGTATTTAGAAATTGCTATTTTTTATTTAATCATCAGAATTTTCATTTCATCATGATTTTTCTTGTCATCATATGAATCACCTACTTCAATATGGAACAATTTCAACTTTTGGCCCTTAAAATACAAATGTTAAAATCAAATCTTTATCCAAGTAACTAAATTGGACTCTAGTTTAATACAATTTTTACTTTTTCATATTTACATTAAAGTTATTAAGCAATGCAGCAAAGTCTAATGACAAATATATGCAGAGTGTACAGATTAATCTGATACACAGGGCCAATATATGAATGGACAAATTGAATTGGAAAGAAAATACTAAGTGGCATTCAATCAACCGTTTTTCATAGCCTTTCGAATGAAATATTTTGTTGCGCTTGGCAAAAAGCAATGTGTTTACATGCTTGTGCAAATCTTGCTTTATTCAAATACTCCCTATAAGACGGAGTCTCAACATTCAAGCAAAATAATTTGCATGCATTTATTAGATCAATTAATCCTTAATTAGATGATATTACACAAGTATAATGTTCTCTGACAATTTTAACACTGAATCAAATATCTAACAATATCAGAATTATAAAACGACACCGAATATAATTACTGGTATAAAGGCACATCTCTCGTTATTTCACAAATTATATATGGCAGCTCTATTATATCTAATCTAAAAAAAACAGTACAATAAAACTATCATTATTGCCATATTACCATAAATTGTTTTTATGACATATACAATAGATATTCTATCAAAAATTTTAAAAACAATTTTATCTTAAGTAATCTTAAGTACAATTTTACCTTAAGTATCTTAAGTATCAAACAATTATTATTTTATTATACATAATAATAAAAATCATTTTCTATTTCAATAAAATAAAAAAAAAACTTTCTAGCCTTAAATAATTTTTAAATAACTACAATGATTATTACAAATAAATAAGTATTACAAAAAATAAGATTACTGCCTTAAGACTTAGAACACATTATTAAATGCATGCATCGTGTTGGGTACAGGTACTTCCAGACAAACGAAATAACCAATACTCAAATGTTAGCGATATATTCTAATAGATTATTAATGTGTCTATATTTAAAAAATAAATAATAATCTAAAGCTTAGATTATGAAATTCTTTCAGTCTCTTTGTTTATTTCACTACACGGAGAAAAGTTGTGTATACAATTTACATATAGTATTGCAATAATAGAAATTTTACACAGTAATTTCTGATAAAGCAATCTTGAAACCATAACAAGATTTTCGTTTGTTTAATAGTGTGAAATTAAAGGTCTTTTTTCAGAATTCCTAATTATTAATATTAATAAACATTTTTGCATTTTCAATTATATTGGTTGAGTAATACTCAATACAAGCTAGCAAAATTTTCTTTCTGAAAGCGTGTTCTCTTAAAAATATTTTGATATAAGAAGTATTTCTTCAAACTTTTAACTAGCATCACCTTTGTTCAATTCCTTTATTTGATTCCGCTAATGGGCCAGTTATAAGTGAATATTACTTACGTCTTCTTACTGTGTATCTGGAGTGATGCAGGTTTATAAAACAAATTGTATTAGGACTATTAAGTAATCAAAATCTTTTACTTTCTTATTTATTGAAAATTAAAAATGTTTAGCATTATTAAGTATAATATTGCTACTCTAATAAAAAAAGGTCAATCTTAATGCTGAGTATAATCTACAAATTATTTTTTAATCATTTACAAAATTTTGAAATCGAGAGATTTTCCTTAACTTTGTTATTGAAAATTTCGAACGTTGACCAAGTTTTATTACTTGTTAACTAGTCAATCTTTCGAACTTTTCTTACATAGTATAGTTTAATGTAATTTTTATATGAAAATTCTACTATAAAACAACAATAAAGCAAATCAATCAAATTTCATTCCTGTATTCAGGAAAAATTTACGCCCTATATGCATGTACTTGTAAGTCGAGAGAAAAATGGTCTGGAACACATTTTTTGTGCCAAAACTTTATGAAATCTGATTTATAATTTTGAGTACATATATATATTGTAATAAATTATAATGTGTATTAAATAAAATAAACGTTCAACATTGTAGACCACATATCACATGTAAGACGTATACATGGGAATTTTTACAAACTAATTTTTACCATACTTCTAACAGTAAATTTTTTGCACATTTTCGTCATTCCTTGAATAATAGAATGTCGGTGGTGTACAAAGTACAACAATTGATTAGCTACAACAATTGCAAAATCACCATAATAAACTAACAATTACTAAAGATATGTCACCATGGTCTACTTGTAAAATGGAATACTATATTAAGTGTTTTATAATTTTAGGGATTAACAAATTGTTAAATAAACGTAATTGATAGCTCTTACTAATTGACAATTTTTTTTTAAAATTCGCATCAACCATTGATGATATATATTTAATAGACAGAATAATTGTGATTTTTTTAATGTTATGCACACATTATTTATACCAAAGCTTTACGAAACAAGCGTAAATATAATTAGTGAAGAAATATAATAAACAACATACAAAAAGAACAAAAAAAATTAAGTTATCATATTGCTATAATTACATAAAAATAATTTTCTTTTGTAAGATTATTAAATCATAATAAATTATATTATTTTTTAATAGTATTATCATTTATATACATATAGTACTTTTGTATAAATGATACATGATTTTTTTTCATTGATCTTTTTATTGAGTTTTTCATGTATTCAAGTTAATGTTAATTTTGGATGCGATTGCTCAAGTTATTTATGTATGTTATGACGTATAAAAAACGATAATTTTGCAATTATTGCTTTTGAAAACATAATTAAATATTTTGCCAATCTTTAAAATTATATAAGTTAGCATTTTTTGTTCATACAAACTTTGTTGTATGCTCTGTTTGGTTATATTATGTACAACAGGATAATTATTTAAATATACATTGCAAATACTTCTGTTAGTTATAATCTGTGTCTTTCTAAATATTTATCATATTATATGCTACAAAATAAACTGTTATATCCGCAGCTGTATTAAATTGTCTCTTATTTTAACATTACGTTGGTCTTTCAAGTATCCCCGATCGAAGGTGTTCTATTTTTTAGTTGGTTAGAATATCAAGACCGCGTCTGTATAGATAGAAGCTGGAACATTATTGGGAGTGTAAAGTAAGGTTCGCATGCTTGGTGAAGGTAACTTGGTTGTCGCTATATTTTACTTTTTGGAGACAACAAAGTTACTTCCACCAGAGGATGTATAACAATTTCAAAATCTCAATAATTGATCTAAACAATCATTTGTGATAAATGTATATTTTATGAGTATTTACACATTTTTATCGACGATTTTTCGTCAATTACTTGAATAATTTTTTAATGGATCAACCGAAATAAATAATAATTACAAATAATGAACGTATAAAAATTATAGTTGTGAGTACTTAGATCATACAAGTATAAAGTGAAATACGGATGAACCTAAAGGACACGAGACTAAGAAGTTATGTTTCCTCGCATTCACTGCGATGACTCAGAGTTTCTCACGATAAGAAACATCGATCCTTTTTGTTTGAGTGTACGAATCTCCGGGAAATGATTTAATCTCGATTAGATCGATCGGTTATATCAATGCTGAATTAAAGGATGGGAAAGTCATTTGTCATTGGCTAAGCAGTGTTTACATAAAAATTATGGAGGACTCTCTACACCTATAATGAAGAATAGTATTATATAAAACCTAAAGTTTATTATGTTTAGTATAAATTTACAAAATTTATAATACATATGTGAATATGTTTTTTTATCAAGTTGTGATCCTTTAGGCATTATGTAAAACTTTATACATGAACTTGTACACTTCGTACGGTTCAAGGTTTAAACCGAGCTTCTTGGAAAGAAATATATATTTTATTATGACAAGAGTTAGTCACTTCCTGTCTTTCGACATTTTTTGCATCGTTTTACTCCTGCAGCGAATATATATGAGACACCAATTATCAAGACTAAAATCTACTATATGCATACAATTATATTCTAATCTAAAAACTAAGTAATAAAGAGTTACTTATTATTTACATTATAAGGATATATTTTTATCATCATAGGTTTGAATAAAAAATGAATCATTTTACGAATACTTTTAATTTACATAGTGTATAATTAAAAGCCATTGAAGTGCATTGCAACACGCACTATAGCTCGCAGAAGACCGGTTGTGCCTTCAAGGGCTAACATAACGTAAAGTTGCTATACACAACAATCTCATGAACTTCTCTCGAGGTAACCGCAAACCTTAGCCTCAGCGCCAACCCATATAATATTTTGATTATAAGTACGAAAGTTATTACCTTTTTTATAGGTTTCGAATAGTATAATAGCAAATGCAGAAATAAAAAACAATGGGATATTAAAACTAAATTTTATATTAAAAAAATTTTTTATTATGTTTTTATGAAAATATATAGTTATAGTTACAATTTACAACAACCATCGTACAATTTATTTTTTGTCACCGACTATAATACTTCCGTATTTTTTATCAGTTATTCCGCAATACATACCACAGTTTCAAATCTGGAGATCACGATATATTTAATATAAAGCCAAATAAAAAATGCATAAGAAATCGGTTCTTCCTAAACTTTTGTCAAGCTGAAAAGAAAAGAAGTGCGTCGAATAATACAATAATATTGATTCGCGGTGAAATCGTGACTGCTTTGAGGCAGAGAATAAAGATGAATTGTCTACTACTCTTTGCATTATTTGTGCGGTTGTTGTGAAAGATTGACGTGTCATTGACAGACCGCGAAATTTGTTCTTGGATATTAGAAACGTGAGGAGACACTGCAAAAAGAGAGTGGCCATAGAATAATTTAATCGACGGGAAACGAGACGGGAAATGAAATGACAATTGACAGGATTAGATATGCTTTCGATATTTAATCCATCTTTATACTGTTTTATTATTTTAAAAAACGTTAACATTAAAAACGTTAACATTACAAATTTTTGTTCAAACGTGTTTTACACTATCAAGTATACAAATTTTCATTTATAATTCTTACGGAATGGAAACATTTTTATTTCGTTCAGATTATAACGGTATTATTTATAATATAAGGTCCACGCGCGAAAGTATACTCCTGTGTCAGGATCTGCGCATAAATATTTTATTGCATATAAGCTGTATTATACACGTACCGTTCGAGGCGAATTTTGAAAATAGCGTATATACATTAGAAAATATATTAAATATATATAATTTGATATATAAGACCTCTTACATAAAAAATTAGTTGAAAAATAAATACGTTTTACACAGCGACTAGGAAATAAATGTATCTTTACCGTGTATTATATAGTTAAAAAGTTTCCTGCAACAATCGCTAAATGAATTAATAATCAGTATACAAGGTGGCAATTAAGAGTATAGAAACAATCGACGGTAGCGAGTGCATGCTCATGAAAAATCCTTACCTATACACAAGAATCTCGAGCATGAACGAATCCATTCCCTTTTAATCCACTTCCTCCTTCTCGTGGGACGACAGGATTTTGTGGCATCGCCGACCGAAGCGATTTCCCGTGACGGCGCTTCGAGTTCCCATTCACGTCGCAGTCGTCCCGCGAGAAAGTATGTACCTCCAGAACTGCTGCAGATACGCATACGTATAGACCGAATATCGCGTTGCCGACACACGAAACTCGCGCGCGTCTCGCTTAATATATCGCATCTCGCGTGTGAAAGGCGGACAGTTCGTATGCTTGCCTTTTTTTGAAAATTCATCTGGTTTTTATACTCGTAAATAGAGGTATACTTATTGAAACGCGAGAGTTTGTGTTTTAACGACAGAGTGCAGGTGGTGCTGCGCGCATGGTTTTGGAGGACCGAAGCGTGTCCTTTTTTTGAAAGCAAGGATTGTTGGGAAGCAGCACCGCGATTCCGGTGAGTCCATGCATTTGAGGTCAGCCTCGAATTTTCGGAAGATACGTATAGTTAAATTATATATATAAAGGCTGTGCAAAATTAAGAAAATAATTGTAGATTATTTTCAGATCCTCTTAACCTTTTGTAAAATAAAATTAATTGTATATATAATGTATAATATCCATGTGTATACTGAGTAGGGATACAGCTTGATTTCTTTTCATGCTTATAATAATATTAGTCCACTATAATATTATGTTAATTGCTTGCAGCATATATTCATGGACCCGGAAGAAATTAATATACACAAAAATACTCTACGCAACGTATTTGCTACGCGAAAAAATTCCACGTAGATATTTTATACACGGAATTTTTCTACGCTTTTTAATTATGTTACTGCGCGAAAAAACTTAGCTATATACGTTTAGGTATAGTTTTACAGTGTACTAAAATAATTAAAAATGCGTGTAGAGAATTTTTACGTAGAAAATATATCTGTAGAATTTTTTCATGTTGCAAAATATATTGTGTATAGAGTTTTTTTGTCGTAAAAGAAGTCATATAAGATTAAAGGAAAAAATTCTAAAGCCACCTTTTCTCTATTAAATATCACATGGTAAGCTCAGTTGTCTTGCGTGTTTCTCAAACGATAAGAATCACACTGGGTTTGTCGCGTGCTCGCTAATAAGTATAGTAACGAACTCAAGGTTTTAACAGTAAAAAAATGTATTGAGTATACGCAAAGTAAACTTACTATAGACTCAATGATTTACTAAAATTTTATAATTAGACGCATTTCGCGACTTGACTTTAATATAGCTTGGTCGTTTTCGCATCAACAGTGAAAATCTGAACTGGTCTTCGCATACTGCTTCATCGCGCGTGTTATTCTTTTCTTCTAACAATAGAATTTCTCCAAAATAATAGCAATCTACAAGGTCATCTGACATCAGAGTAAGAAGAACAGCGTTCTCGAGATCGCGAATCTTTTGTACGATCAATTAACTTCTAGCTATAGAAAAAAGCAAATGTATATTCTTTCAATGTTCTCCGTAAATTAAAAATTGATTTTTAAAAATTCCAATTATCAATCAAGAGGTCTCTCTTAAAAAATAAAAAAACTGACCCACATCTTGTCCTATTTTAGCGTCAGTCTCCCTTATGCATAACGCACGTGTGCCTAAATAATTATTCGACTTTTCTAAAAGCATTTGCATTTCTCGAACAGCCGAGAGTAGCCCATCGAAAGGCTAAAATCAGTGGATAACCGTTTGCGGCTGCAGGCTCATCAACGCCGAAAAAGCCGGCCTTTCTCCCGAAGAAAAAAAAGCCCCCGAAATTTCTCGACAGCAGCTGGCCTAACAAGAACACGGAAGAATCTTCCGTTCGGTCCGAGGCATACACAGGTATTATCAACGTCGAGGACACACGTACGAGGGCAGAATCGCGAATGCGGCCTGCGGCTCGTTGGCTCGTGCTCTAATGACCTACTCCTACGCGGTGCGGCGCTGCAGCGGCATCGGCAACGAGCAGCGACTACAGCAGCTCGGGCCTCAGTCCTCGGCGACCGGTTCCGAGGTCCGGGTCCTTTCAGCTGCTCGACGCGGCTGCGGTCGATGCCAGCGACGCCGCCGCTTTGACTCGAGGCCCGAACGAGCTGACATGGGACGCTCGCAGCACTGCCAGGCGGTGAGTAATATTCGAACGTTTTTTTATGGCTTTTATCGGTAGCGTATGTGCGCGAGGTTCTGTGGAATTTTGGGCCTTTTTCTGCTGGTGGATTATTGGCCACTGCTTAAAGGTGGTGAAGGTCGATGACCTATACACGAGGTGCTGTGTACAGTTTCACGTGCGATATAGTCTGCGGGCCAGCGGAGTGGTATATCGCTTGTGTGGTATATACATATGTGGATTTAGAGTGGACAGTGTACGGCGTGCTCTTTGTTTGTGCTGGAATCGAGGACGAGATGTCGTTACGGTTTCTTTGACCTTTCTAAAGGAGATGCTGAATTTTTAAGCAGCTTATAACAGCTGAATCCTCCTTCATTCTCAGCTTTACGTTGTGCTTGTTTCGTAGTCAAAATCCACTTGAATTTGTGTTATTGAAATAATATTTACACATCACTTGTTAAACATTCAATGTATATGCAATAATAACAAATTTCAAATTATGCCGCATTAATATAAATTTCTGGTATAGAAAACCGTCCATTTTTGTTGATGAACGCATGACAATGAAACGAAAGTAGAATCAATATTTAGATATCTTTAAGTATAATAAAATGCATAATTCGTATGTATGTACATATAATATCGTAGTATATTTTCATTTGTGACAACGTGATGAGACTGTAATGACATTTTTTTAATTCAGCAATATCTATTGGCCAACGTGAATAATAAACCATTAACACTTCCATCAGTAATTTTAAACAAAATTTATGTGCAAATTTGACAAGCATTAAGAGCACGTAATAAACGTAGCTTTATTATTAGCCAACAATTAATCTGCTATGTAATTAATCTGCTGATAATGGCTTGTGAAACCTTTCTTATCCAAGTCACCAAACATCTTAATAAGATTATAAAACGTTTGTAAGATTAAATTAGATATACTGATAGTACATTCTACAAGCCTTGTACTTAAGTTTACTAGATCCATAAGATTTTAAGTATCCACTTTAGGGTAGTAATAGTAACTATAAGTACGAATTGAAAGTATTTCAATAATGGAGGGTAAAACAATAAATTTAAATGCTATTTGTAAGAACATAAAAATAATTAGCAAATTATGAAACACTGAAAAAATGCTTTAAATGTCTACTATTGTATTGCACAAAAAAACAATGAAGAGCGCATCTGTGCTAACGTTATTATGAATAATAACTATAACAATTAGAAAACAGTATTGAACAAAAAATATAAACATATATATATTTACTATAATTATGGTATACATTATATAGAACACGTGTGTTTATTTATGTATTTAAAAGTTGTTACTTAAACATACTTAATGATTAATTTAAAATTGTAATCCATCATAATATAATACTTCAAATTTCTAGTTAGGAATCCACTTGGACCACGTGTATATATAGAAAATTATTTTAATTATCAAGTTTTTTTTATGATACTTTTTTCACATTACTGCATTATTATTAGGTATAATTATTTGGCCTAAATTTTTAATTGTATCTTTAAACACTGAAAAATTAAAACTTATTAATATTTTACAGACCTTATTCTTTCTTTCATTTTTATTCGAATCGATAGTATGTTCGAAATCATCAACCTTACAGAAACCTACTTTATAACAAATGTTTCCATGGAATACTTTGTCCGATTCAACACGAAGGTATGCCATTGTCGCTCACATAAGTTCGTTATAAAAAAAACTTCGTACATTCGTATCTTCACTAAATTTCATATACCTACAATTTTAAAACACATGTACGGAAAACAAGACGCCCGGAAGTGTATTTATTAATTGTCTCTGTGTCGTTAGTATTAACGACGCTCTGTTATAGAGCTACGTTTCTTCGTGCAAAAAGAGAGCTATATTACATAGAGTATATTACGCATATAAACTAAACTATATGCACACACTGCATAATATTCTATCTTTTCTAAAATATAATGTAGATCAAGCTTGTACGTGCAATGCAAAAACAATAGTTTATTCTTAGATTCTCAAACGTCACATAAGCCGATACTTATACCCACAGCCAAGCCAGCTGAAATTAGCATGCTTTTTAAATACACACAGCCGCATCAAGACCGAGAATTTATCGCGCACATCTGAGCGTGAAATCCGATGTCCCTGAATAAAATTGCTGCAAGACGGCGATAGCTCTCTGCATAGTGCAGTATATAACGACCGATAGATTTCATTTACTTTCTAATCGACGCCTTCCGATGTAACGAGCTCGTTATACTTACTCCGGTTCCGAATCGCAAGACTCATCTTTCTCCCATCGATTTTGCCCTTTCGCTGCGCCTCCATCGCAGCTGTGTAGCCATACTCGCGATCGGGCTTTCATGCATCAGTTGAATCTGTTTCACAAGGTTTTCACTCTTTTTCTTTTTTTTTTCGTGCGCGCTCGCGCGACTTTTCCATTGGGACTTTCGCAAGAAAATTATTTACCGTGCGATTTATCATTATACGAGAGTTACATCACGGACTGATGATAATAATGACAGAACTGATACTGTATATATAATAAACGACGGAAGTAGCTCTAATAATGTATAATTGTAGGATTTCTTTTTCTTTCATAGTCGTTTGAATTTAAGATATTTTTTAATCACAATCCAGCCGTTTGTATTAACGAAGCATTATATATTATGTCGGTTTCCATGAAGCACCATGCCTTTGTAAAGAATATTTTTCAAGTGTGTTGGCGGAATATTCATGAGCAAAAATTATACGTTTGATTTACAATTTCAAAGCTTAATTAATACATTTTTAGAATTCAGGTTGAATAAAATCCGAAGAAAAATTGATTATTAGTGCAACGCACATTTTCCCTTTTTTTGTTCACGTCTTGTTAGGCGTAAGCCTCATTAGTGTGACTTCACACTCCTGACTATGAACGGTACGCTCTGAACTCTCTATATATTATTCGGTCAGTTAAGGATATACTTATAAAAGCTATATAGCTGTAAAAAAACGACCCGATGTGGATCACTATACGATTTCTCTCGTGTCCGTCTTCACAGCTTTTGCTTAAATTGCTGAAGACTATTCTTGCAACAATAGCATGCATACGTATGAACATTGAAAAAAACGTGCAAACTTGCGTTTTCTTTGCATATACACACGCAACACGCAATAACTCGAGTCCTCAACGCGAATGTAAACGTGTCGCGCGCAAGAGAGGAGTATAATACGCAAAACTCCTTTATTACTTAATTGTTCGGGATATACGACCGCGTTTAGGAGCATAGCATTAAACCGTCGGCTCTAATTGCGAGCGTAAAGTAACACTATTCTCACGCGTCGACTTGAAAAAAAAAGAGAAAATAACACGCGAGCTCGAGATTCTGAAGCTGTTCGCGAGATTCGAGAAAAGTGCGGCGCTCGGAAGTTCAGGAAGAGAAATGCGATGGCATAAAGCATATATACATACACCTATATATACTATACGTAACAGCGGAGCCGCGTGGACCATTACAACAATAGCGAGGTCCTTGCCACTATACACGACGACTTCCCTTTATACAAATTCAAATGAGACTCGCTCGAGTGATTTATACCCAGGCGGGGCATGAATTATTCAACGAGCAGTGCACACATACACGTACTCGACTTTTCAGAGCGCCGTACGTTACTTCCACACTTCCTTTTCTGACCTATTTGTTGCTAAGTATACGAGCTTGGGTTAATTTCGCCAAATCTTAATAACAAATCTCGCCCGAGCAATCGGCCAGCAAGTTCAAGAGCACACATGCATATACTGCACCTATATTAATATAACAAAAGGGGGCCAGTTATTTTATCTATGAATTATATATGTATAACTCGCTTGATTTGCATGAATCATATAATACGCAGCATTGATATTTCAATACAATGCTATTAGTCTATACTGCGGACCCGTAATTAAAATCTCTCACGATCATATATAATAGCTTAGGCGCATATACTGAAAGAACAATGATAGCGTGCCATTGACAGTTTTTTTCCGTATTGTTTCCCATTGCAGAGATTCGCCGCTAGGTTTAGAATACGACCGCTTCTTTACGTCGCTTGCTTGGCGAGCGTGATCGCAAGCTTCCTGGTCGAGGAAGCTTCAGCACATGGAAGACTGATCGAGCCGCCGTCGAGAGCCTCTATGTGGAGGTACGGTTTTGACACGCCAGCCGACTACAACGACCACGAATCCTACTGCGGTGGCTACACGAGGCAGTGGCAGCGTAACAACGGCAAGTGCGGAATTTGTGGCGATGCATGGGACATCAAACCGGTGAGATTGTTATTTTTGTTTTTGCGTAATCATGAATTAGCCGAGCAAAAATTCTGTCCCATAATAAAGCTCGTAACGACGAATGATCTGATAGAATACGAAAGAAAGTATAGGCTCGAGTTGCTGATTCAACGGATGTAATTGCATCGATGACATAATTTCCTTTACATTGATTATATCGATGAGATCAATCGAAGAAAATTCATGTATATGTGTGTGTATAGTCACCGATTTCAAAACAGCGATGAGGGCTGTTATTTATTGCTAAGTTTCAAAATTTTACATATTCGATACAGAATTCAAAGCATTGAATTTCATAGCCGTGACTCATATACAAGATAGCACGCGATGTCAATACACTATAAGCGACCAGTCACCTCGTCTCGCCATGCCTGACTTGTTCTACTGAATGTTATACAGGATGAATTAATACGTACCTCCATCGTAAACATTACTCAGAATAATAAAAATGATAAATCTGCAGCCACGAGCACACGAGACAGGCGGAAAATACGGCAACAGCGTAATCGTTCGTCGCTACCGGACTGGAGCCGTGATTCCAGTGCGCGTCGAGCTCACTGCCAATCACCACGGCTACTTCGAGTTCCGGGCCTGCCCCATGAAGTACCGAGGCCAGGAGGTGACGCAAGACTGTCTCGACGAGCACGTGCTCAAGGGCGAAAACGGCACCGTACGCTATTATCCCGGCGAGGGTAACCGCATTTTCGAAGCCTACTACAAGCTGCCGCGCGACCTGACCTGCAGCCAGTGCGTCTTCCAGTGGAGATACGTTGCTGGGAATAATTGGGGAGACTGCGGCGATGGAACAGGTGAATTGCATACTCATAATGCGCTCTATGCAATGAAGAGCTGCGGTCTAGATAATTTTAAATTATTACGCGCGCACGCATGCTGAATATAATTACAATTTAAACGAGCGAAACGCAGCAAAAGGCACTTTTGAGTAGCAAGTATATATACCTCGTGTATATAATGATGCATTAAAATTTGTATAGAGCTCACGCGCCGAGAGTGAAAGTGTTATTAATATCTCAAAAAGTGTCCGCGACCTATATTGCGTCATTTCAAAAGCAATAGAGTTGCGACGTGAGATGTTAGCAGCTGCAACATTGGTTGACCCGTACTTCGGCTTGTGCAATAAAGTTTCCTTCCTAAAGTTTAACGTCTCTCGCAATAAAAGCCGTCTCAGGTTCAAAAAGCATTCGTATACACTTATGCTCGGGCTTTGTTATATCTAGATTTTATATTTTTTTTCGTTAAAGCATTATTTTATATATCTCGGAAGTTGCGCAATACTTTAACGATGCACCAATTCAAATATATTTCTTTTATGTCCTTATTAAAAGGCCTCTTAACTGCGTGAATTCGCTTTTATATATCGCTGTAGAATATTTCTCTGTTATATAACATTTGTAACGATAAATTGTGTAGGCGCCGTGGGTTGCGGTCCACAAGAAGAATTTCGAGCCTGCGCCGACATAGCAATCGGTGACGAAGAAGCAACACTGCCGCCTCGTCCTCGTCCTCCGAAGAGGCCGACTACACCGTCGACAGCCAGCGTTCCATCCTCCACGGAAACGAGCGATTATTCCCCTGAATACAGTGGACCTTATTGGCTGTTCAACCTCATTATCGCCGGTACGTGCCTCTTGGTTGTTCTGGCCGTCATGGCACTACTTTACACGTACTACTATCACGCTGGCCGGGCAAAGAAGTGGCTCATGGCTAGGAGACTTCTGACACCCGAACAGCTTCATCAGCCACCCGTCGCTCCGCCGCGACAAAAGAAACACTACACCACGACCGCTAATCAAATGCAGATCTAAACGATCGTCATAATTCGTACATACGAATACAAATTTTATTTATTAAGGCCTATTGGCGTATATACTCTTTTACGAATCCGTCCAACCGAGGAAGAAGATTCATCGGTACTTTTCGACACTCATACATTTACAAAACATTGTAGTTGTAAAGAGATGCGCATACTGTACGAGCTGGAGAGGAACGTGCATTTAGTTATACATACAAATTTATATATCTAGCATCGTACCGATGAGTACGTGTGTATATATATTTACGACTGAATGTAATATTAAACGTATTTATTTTGTAGCAAAAGTCGCTTTATTTCATACTTTAATAATCTAAGGTTTCAATCACGTAGATAGTTTGTAGTTTCGAGTTTACGTGACATATTGTATAAGTAGTTCATAAATGTAGCTATAATATGTACATACATACAAACTCTTTAAAATAATGGTATTGTTGTGCAAAATTTCTTTTGGTTATAAGATTCTTAAAATCTTAAAAAATCACTTTCGTATGACTTTATTATTGTGCTTTTTTAAAATTATTTATTAAATTATAAAAAGTATTTCTTAAATAATGCGCTTGCATTCGAAATTTTAGATTTGATTGCTTTTCTTAATTTTGTATATAATAAGTATATATTCATATTAACAGATTTTTTAAGATTTTACGCTATCCTTATCGATATTAAACTTTACATAGAAAACTTATGCACTACATTTCTTATTTCTTAAGAAGCATGCTCCTAAAATCTGCGTTACTCATTGGTTGTGAGACACCATTTCCGGATACCTCAGTATTCTTATTAGTTACGTTTTGTATAACTGTTCGAGGTACCATGGATAGAATCGTTTTGGGATTTCCAAAATGGGACCTACTCGTTGTAGAACCACCCAAAGATTTGACTGTGTTTGATTCATCTGTACCTGGAATATGTTTCCTTTGAGGAGGTTGACTTATTGCTACGCTTATAACTTTGTCTTCGATAGTCATTCCATCTGTTGCTACTAAAGCTTTAGCAGCACAATTTTCATCATCAAATTCAACGTATGCTAAGCCTTTTGAATGACCATTACGGTAAGTTACCAATCGAACATCCTTTAAATTTCCGTATGCTTTAAAGATATTTTCCAAATCCTCTTTTGTAGTTGACGGTGGCAAGCCTATAAATAAAAAAATTAATTTAATTATATTAGTATTTAAGTTCTAAATCTACTGTAGAAATAAAAGTAGAAGTATAAGAATTAAAACATTTATAATTTGCTTACCTTTGACAAATAGTTTATTCTTTTCTAATTCAGTCTTGTACTTAAAAATGGGCCCTCTTGACGTTTTATCAGGATCGCATCTTGAAATAAACATCGGTCGGCCATTTATACGCGTTCTGTCAAGTTTAAGTGCTTCGTTTACTGCTTCCTATAATTTTATTTAACAATTCCTTGATTGATTTGAGCAATGTCACGAAAAGGCATAATTTACATAAAATACAAAAATATAATTACCTGACTACTTAATGAGACGTAACAAAATCCTTTGCTACGCCCTTTAAAATCTTTAACCATTCTGAATAATGTAATAGGCCAAACTGGTTTAAGAGCTTCCCGAATTTCCTCTTCAGTTGCAGTATAGTCCAAGTTACTAACAAATATAGTAATGTTAGGGTCTACTTCGTGAAGATTATTTGTGTCTTCTTCCATTTTTTCCACTTTTGCTTCTTCATAACCAGGAGGTGGAGCTACCTTTGATTCTTCATAACCAGGGGGAGGAGCTACCTTTGGTTTCGAATCATTTTTATTATCTAATTTCAAAGTACTTTCTCTTATAATTGGTTTTGATGATTTATCCATTCTAGCCACCTTTGTACTTGAACCTAACTTTTTCCACTTTCCATCATCCTCGAGCTTTCTTTTTCCTGATTTCTTGCTTGAAGAAACTTCTTCCTGAATATTGGTGTAATGTTGAGATTTTTGCCTCTCTTCAACAACTTTTTCGAGCCGTTCTTTTGTTTTAGTTTCGCATATTTCCATTTGTTCTAATGTGCCTTCATCACGTTCAAAATTTATCCAAGCATTACAAATGCTTTCTGGCCAGTCTTTAACAGATGCTAATGCTTTTTGAAACAGTTTACGTAAGTGTTTGGTATCGCCATAACATCTGCAAATTGAAATATAAATATATATAGTAGGAAAAATAAAATTCTAAGTATTAGAAAATTATTTTACGAAAACATACCTCTCTAAAGAAATATATTCTAGCCAACTGGCTGCTGATTCTGAATGACCTTGAGACATAATATCTGCCCACAATGATCGTGCTTTCTCCATATCATTTACATGGATTGCTTCAGTTCTTGCCCAAAATTGTAAAATTTCGCAGCTCGGATCCCCTTCAATGCCAAAAGATGCAAGATGATCACAAGCTCTATTAAAGGCATTTTCAAGAATTTCAAGATGTTTCTTTTCATCTTCAGATTTATCGATTCTGCGACGTAAATATTCAAGATAACTCATCCAAAGATTTCTATATTCTTCTGCTGTAGAAAATCCGACTGCAAAAGCATTTTCGATTAATTTCTGTACATCTGTTAACGGGCTATTCTTCTTTTCATAAAATCTAATCCAATTTTGCCAAATTTTTGCACACCAAGGAACATTTCTTACAGCTCGTACATAAATTTTTTCTACAATATCATCTATTTTTATGTTTGTTTCTACATAGTGTATATAATCAATCCATAATGTTGGTTCAAGACTTATATCTGCTATTGCTCTCTCATAAAGTAGAGTCACTCGTCCAGGATCGCCAATTTTTTTTTCATTGGCCAAATAAGCTTTGTAGGTATCAAGTCTTTCACTTTTGTTCTCTATAGATTCAATTTTTTCTTCAAAAGGTAAGCGCTCATTTAACTGTGCCAAAGCTTTTTCATAGCCACTTTTAATAATCTTGTCATCTTCGGTGCAATCTATGCCTTCTAAAGATCTCCAAATTTCATATTCTTCAAATGTTTTTTGCATACCAAAAAGTGGACATGCCAACTGACGCTTGTATAGTTTACCAATGCGATTAATTTGAGCTTTCTTTTCAGAGTCTGTTAAATCCATCTAAAGAAAAAGAAATTACAATATAACTACGTATTATACTAATGAAAAATTAAAAGAAAATTGATTTCTCACCATAAGAAGGATAAAATTTTCAAATTCTCTAAAGACATCCCAAATTAGTGCCCCTTTTGTGACATGCAAGCCAGCTGCAGTCAAAGCACGTTCAAAAATATTTCGAATCTTTTCAGTTGTCTCTTTTTCTGTGCCCAGTCCTGTACTAAACTGCAGATATTCTAACCATATTTCCACAGCTAAAATTGATTCGAAGCAAATAATTGGATTAATAATAGGATAAATTGTATCGATTATAAATGATAATTAGAGCTAATTGTACATCAGTCTGGTTATACATTCGCATTACTTACATAGATAGTCATTAACTGCTCGTTCGCACAGTTCTATGACAGCCTTCTTTTGCTCCGGTGTCTCAGCAAGTTTCATTTCATCCCTGAGCCACGATAGCCAAATTTCAGCTGTCAAGGGGTACTGTCGACTCATGTTTTCCCTTGCTGCCCTCAGTCGTTCCAATTCTCCCATGGATTGCAACTTCTCAATAAGTTTCTTGTGGGCATCATAATCATAGGGATCATTTGCCAGTTTTGCTTCGATAATCCGAACCTCGGCTTCGTCGGCTTCATCATCATCATCGCTGTCATCGTCACTATTGTCACCGCTTTCATCTTTGTGCTCTGCTTTTACTTCTTCAGAGTCATTTCCTAACATCTCATCATCAATTTTCTCAGCCTCCTCGCTCTCCTCGTCGGACGTGTCGGCGAGAAGTTTTCTCTCATTTTCCTCTTCATCAGCGATCCCGCTCATGTCCATCTCTTCTTCGGAAATGTTAAACGTCCTACGGATACACCGTCTTCGCCAGACTTATAATGTTTATACTTAACAGAATAGGTATAGGTACCTTTTCTTCCTGAATTAAGGTTAGTTATCAGCACTAGGTTATGTACCCATTTTTTAGAATACTGCTGTACTGTCTAGAGAATTCAGTCTGATGCGTTTTTTGAGATTAAGCAAGAGCTGGCTCTTAATAAATCTTGTTGACATATGTGTATTATTATACTCAATATTTATGTTTTAAAAACACGACGTAGCAAGTATTTTGTCCGACCGGTAAACTCAAGCAGCCAAGACAACGAAGATAGACCTTATCTTCGTTGGCCAAGATACTGATGACCTTCGACCTTCGAGTCCTTCGACTTTGTCGAGGATCAACCACGGTGTAAAATTGAAAAAGAAAAGGTAAACGGACGATAACTTGACTGCCCTTCCATGGCTTTCCGCAAAATAGTACGAGCGGACGCCACGAGCGAACCTATGCGACTTTCCCATATAAAAACACGTGCTAAAAGAGACATCAGCGCCAGTCCTCTCCTCCAACGGATTGCACGAAGCGAATACGCGACGCGCGAACTTTGAATACTCCAACGTCAATAATTCACAAATCCTTTTAGAACCGTATGTATGTATATGTGAAAATCCGAAGAAAACCATTAACATTTCGGTCCAAAAAGAACCGAAATGTTTTGAAGGGACATGTTTACCGGATAACCTTTTTGGTTTGTTTATATTACTAATGATGTAGATTTTTAAACGAAAGTAGAAGAAAAGAGCTACAATTTGAAAACTTAAGGATTTTAAAAAGGGAAAAATCGCTGGTTTTTAAGATGTATATATCTACAATAATGTTTAAAATGTTCATTGATTCTTTCAATTTTCAAAAAATATACTCTAAAAGTTATATGAATAAGTACACTAATTTAATAATTATTGAAAGATATAGCAAATTATAATTATATCTTATACTTACTTTGTATAAAAGTGCGTTAAAATATAATGAATGTTTAACACTATTTGTTAAGTTATCAAATTCCAAGAAATTTACTATTCCAATTAACAATTTATTTCACAAATATTGATCAGGCTATTAAATAGAGTTGCAAAATTAACTACCCAAAATTATTTTAAATTTATTATTTTAAGTACATTATAGATTCGTCAAAGTGATTGATAAGTATATAGTCGCTTGATTGGTAAAAAAAAAATTAGCTCATTCGTGTAAATGAAACTCTATTTCATTCACTTTATAATCAGGTCGGTCGCTTTGGTGTTTTACTTGCTGATCGTGCAACTGAGTAACTGACGCCGCGTATTTATAATAAAACAATTTCTCGACAGCGGAAGCGCTATAGTAGTATGCTAAGTAGTTTCAGAGTACGAGCATGTATTTAATTAGTTACATATATATTTAACGGTCGGTGATCTTATCAAAATTAAAACTCATTAATTTGTGCATCCTTTATATGAATAAGTATACTTGTAGTTGACTTTTTTATACCAACAGTATGGATAGATTGACTCATTGTCAGAGTATATATAATTAATACTGAGTTACGGTAAGAGTCATCAATGTATATAAGAATATATATCTACAAATATTTGTATAGTACGCACCTTTTTGGTTAATAAATATTTAGTCTCATTGATAAGCACTTAGATGAGGTAATATACATACATTCGATATTGTATTTTATAACTTGTAAATGTAAACAATGTACAGTATTTTTGTCGCAAATATCGACACTCAAATATATGGTATATAAAATATTATAAAAATTAACATTTCATTGGCATGATTTACAATTATTCCATTAAGTTACGTAATTATTTATTTCAATCTCTTGATTAATTAGATCGGGAGAATAAAAAACACCCTAAATATAGCAAGTGTTCTAATACATTTGGATGCACAGGACAAAGACGCAGAAAGGACAAGAAAAAACGTTTGGTAAAAAATTCAGTATTATTGTACAATCACGTACATGTATATAGATATTATTTTTTTAAATGGCGACCTGACAAAAATTTAAATTTTATGATAATTACAGTGGAATCGTACGAGGTGTTATAAGAATTGTTCTCGAGGGTCAACTTCTTTCAGTAATCGGAGAGCCAAAAATTTAAACAGAATTAAGTCGTCTTTTTGGGGTATTTAAAGTTCAAAACTCGCTTCAAATGCCAATCTCATGCCATTTTTCACGGGGTAACATCAGCTACTTTTATTTCAGGCAATGATAGGGTGAGTCTTTCAAAAAAGAAGCATATTGTGTCCTACTGACAATCAAGTTTATATAAAATAAAAAATAACTGTCATCTTTTAAAAATCATTATGCTTGTACTTGCAGTGTTCCACTCTACTATTCAAAATGTATCATGCAGTTTACGGAATCGGGATTTTTATACAAACAATTCAATTGTTCGTCATTACGCAATGCCAGTGCCCAGAGTACTTTCGGTATTTTCGCAACGAGACCACCGGAGAAATCATGGGAATCGTCGAAATCCCAACACCGCCGCAAGGTGTCCCTTTACATTTGCGTGTGATTTTAAGCGTCGGCACGGTTCTGCCTACAGTGCGTGATGTGTCTATAGTCAGGTTTACAAAAGCATATTACACATTTCATCGCTATAATTATTAACCAAACGAAATATTACACCATTTTAGAAATACGTTGGTCGCATAGAGTTGGAAAAGTCGAAGGAAGAGTCTATACGATCGGTTCTCCAAGGCTTGCCAATTTATTATCGGATCTACTTTCCTGTCCGCAATCCTATTCCAGTGGTCACGAGCATCACACTAAACAACGTTCCGTATTGCACAGGACAGCAGGGTAAATTGTCGATTCATTAAATATCAATTGTTATCTGTATATAAGTCTTTCTCATTGATCAGAAAACATTTTGTGTTTCAGCAATGGGGATGATCGTGACGAATATGATACTGGAGCACACCCTGTATCCACCGCGAGTGATCATTCCACTATCGGAGCAGTTGCTAAATTTTATTTCGAATCACACGAATTCATCGACGAGTCCTGCGAATCCAACGTACCCTTCTACGAACAGACGAACAACAGTGATGGTACCTGGCCAGCCGGAAACTCTACCGACTGTGGTTCCAACGAGTGATTTTCAATTCGATCGTCCACCTAAGCCTAAACCATTAGATTTTACGTGCGGATTGACGAGTGACCAAAATCCATCGGTAATGGAAAATGGCGAAGCGGTTTCACCTACTATGTGGCCATGGTTAGCTGCCGTTTTTATGGCGAAAGATGAATTAGAATTCAAATGCAATGGAAATCTCATTTCCAGACAATTCGTTTTGACGGGTACAATATACAAGTTAGATAAAGAAATAAAAATTTTAAATGTGTATAATTCACTGATTTATTATGTTCTTTAATATATGTTTTTAGCGGCCCATTGCTTGAACGAAGACGGCGAGAATATACCACCCAACATGTTGCTAGTATCGCTAGGCCGTTTCAATTTGTACAATTGGAATGAGCAGGGGTCGATAAATGTTGACGTACTTGAGTACAAAGTGCACCCGGATTACGTGAATCCTCTGAGTGCTGATTCCGATTTGGCAATCATCAAGCTTATGGAACGCGTGGAATATACTCCGAGAATTCGTCCCTTATGCCTTTGGATGGGAAAAGCCGATCTTGAAAGTGTTGTCGGCAAATCTGGTTACGTAGTCGGATGGAGAAGGGACCAGCAGAATAGGCGACAGTCAACCGAGCCACGAATGTCTAAAGTACCGATTGTATCGCAGGTGAATATTAATTTTTGATATAAAATTCGTATGATGCGCAATTTTCGAAGCCATATTATGATAAGAAGGTAGCGCGCCATTGCGTACATACATATACGTTTATATTAGATAAGGACAGACGAAATCCCGATTTTTGTAGGAAGACTGTCTGAGGAGTAACGTTGCATTTATCGACGCAACGTCGAACCGGACATTTTGCGCTGGTAGAAGGAATGGGAGCGGTCCTTGTATTGGCGATAGCGGTAGTGGATTCGTTATGTATCATACAAGTATAAGTCGTTACCACCTACGGGGAATAGTTTCCTTGTCAACGACCGACGCAAGAACAAGATTTTGCGATTTTAAGGAATACGTCGTTTACGTGGATATTGCTAAGTATCTGTCTTGGATTCATCAAGAGATGATCCCATGACGTAAACGAATTTATTTTGAATGAATAGATCTGGTATTACATCAACAATACATTTGTTCGTTATTTATTTATATTAAATGAATTATACGTCTGTTTTTATTAAATATTTAGTTTTTATCACTAAATTAAATAATTCTGGTGATTGATCTTAATTTACTTTTAAGTATAGCTAAATAGTATTACAGATTGAAAGTGGTTCGTCTCAATTCATAAGAGCATCTACAAGCTCACTCGATAGAATTGGATGAAACATTAACAATGGTGACCTTGCTGGTTCGTGCCTTCTTTTATCGCTAGTATAAATTTCCACGCCATCATTGCAGCCGACAAACGTTTAATTAAAACTTTCTTCGAAGCCGTGGAGTAATTATACATCTAGAAAACATTCTTAACGGAACCAATCTCCTTTAACGAATACATTCATACCTATGTTTTGCCAGTGCATTTACTTCGCACTGAATGTGCCGCATACAGTCTTGCAAATGAAACAATAAATAGAATCGCTGAGAATCTTCGGCAATCAGTCATGTTTTTATTATACCAGGGCAAATTGATTTTTGATTCCTTATCGACAACTTTACTCTCTTTGATACTTTTTCATCTGGCGGTCAGCGGCTATGAAGTCACTTTACCATCCATTCAACGGTAATATTTTTTTTTATTTGAATTGGTTGAGATTTTGTTTTTCCTTTGAATGCTTTAAAGTTCTGATCCGTAGTTTTCTTGAGCAAGTTTTTTTATTTATTTAACCGAAAATAACGTACATACTTTTTCTACTATTTAATGATCATTGATTCTAGTGAGAAGATCGACGAAGCAATTAAGACCATAGGTGACTTTCTTAGGAGCGAGAAGGGAATTGAATGGCTGGCTGAATCAATGAAAGAACGTAAATCTCAGTTAACAACTATCGACCTGGTAATAACTATTTTGGAAGCGCCTTCTTTAGAGGGTGAAGTGTGGGATGCCGCTAGAGTATTGAAGGAAGCATTAGAACTAAAAAATGATAATATTGACTTGGGTTTTAATAAAAAAGGTGCGGCAAGTAATAATTCGGAAGAAAATTGGAATAATGCTGTTACAGACGTTGAGGAAGAAGACGACATATTATGCCTCTACAGAAAGAACAGTAATGATCCTGAAATGAAGAAATCTGAGGATTGGAGAAAATTGTTAGATATTGCACCTGGATACACGATTCATTCAGTTACAGATAAAGGCTCCAAGTATCTAATATGTTTGAAAAAAATTAATATAACAGAAACGCTAACAACAACGTTACCGACTTCAATAATTACAACGTTACCAAATCTAACAGAGGAAAATCTAACAAACAAGAATGAAAGTAATGACAATATCGCTGAGATGTATATCAAAAGCTCTAATCATACAGCATCAGTTGATGATGAACATTCTTTTCTAAATATTAATAATCAAACTATTCGAAGAGAACTAAACTGGCATCATGATGAGAACATCAAGAATGACTCCAGTGATGAGTCTGAAGAAGATTGTTCAACCAATGAGCCAGATAAAAGTAACAGTAATGTTACTCAAGATATTGGTTTGAAAAATGTTACGCCTCTTTATTCAGGAAAATCGATAAATCACTTACCCAAACATTCAAGACAAGGAAACCCATTAAAAGTAAAAAATAACAATGTTAAAGAATCTTTAGAAGATAATAAATTACTTCCTCAACATCATAAGAAGACTCATGAGAAACAGTGGAATGGTCGATTGAAACCTCAAAAAACTAAAACACGTCATAACCAGATACGTGACAATATTTTTAAGTCAAGAAAATCAATGAAAACTAAAGAAAATTTGTTTAATACATTAGAATCTATAAGTAATGAAAAACCACAACCCACTGAATTTGAATTTCTGGTAAAAGATACACCAAATTTGCAATTTCAAATAGTTAATGCAATGCAACAAACAATTCCCAAACAACAAATATGGGCAATTCCATTTGTGTTATATCTACGTAAATTAGATACTGCGAAAAAGATCCAATTAGTAAATAACATGCTAGATAATTTTTTTCTAGAAAAGCCTCCATGTCATAACAATCGCCAGCAAATTTTAATTCCAAAATTACCGTTTGAAGATAACATTCACGAGCAGATTCCATGTATGTTGTCTGAAAATTTTAAACCAGAAGTTATAATACCACATTTTTTAAAACATATCAATTTACCTAATAATTTTGCTAATAATCTGCAGATATCCATGTTAACGCCGAATCTTAATGAGCCAAGGGGGCAATTTGTTGTTATACCACTGCAAAATTTAAATATACTGTCAGCATCAAATAGAAATAGTAATAATCGCCCATCACTTTTTGATAATATAAATATGCAAGCAAACCAAGATAAGGATCAGAATGTTAAGCTTATTTAAATATAACGAATATAGTGAAAATATATCTTAAATAGAAATTAAATCATGCCAAAAAATGTCAGCAACCAAATGCAATCAATTTGAAAGAATAAGCATTAAGATATTTTTCTGGATTTAAATTAAAAACATATTCGATAACTAATGAAAGTAATATAATATATGCGTATTATTCGAGAAATAGATTTTATTACTATTCAAAAATTATAATTGATAATTTCACTCTTCGAATGTAGACAAAAAAAAAATAAAGACAATCAATTCTTTAAACGAATAACAAATAATATTTGCACATTTAAATATTGCATTTAGAATATTGCTTAATATAAAAACTATTAACTTAAAGCTTTTTAGATTAATTTTAACTTAAATTTATAATCATGAATAGAATTAGAATGAAACTATCGTACGTTTAAGCAATGAAGTTAAACAACTTCAAATGTAATATGTAGACGTCCAATAACATTTTTAAATACCCATAAAACTAGGTTTTTTATTGTCTCATTAGAGAAGTTTATCGAAATTAATTACTTTTATTCACAATTTCATTCAAATATAGATTTCATAAAATTACTGAATATAAAATTTATATTTATTTATAGACATATTCTAAGATTGAGGCGTCTCGGGCTGGAAGCTTTGCTTTGCAATTGCTCCTAGAACAATTTCTGCACTGGATACACCTAAAAATATGATTATTTTAGTAAAATACTCAAATTATTAATAATATAAAAATAGTTTCATAATTGTTCTCAGACTTAAACTAGATGAGTAAGAATTGTGCTTTATAAGCATCATTAATCTTTTAATACTGTATTCAGTGATATTAATTTGCATCATTGAGCAATTATATTTTGGATAACTGAAAGTCCGAAAGTTAATCATTAGTACTTACTGATTTCTGCACGAAGAACATCAGTGAGCAAGTGCAAGTCAATTTCTACAGTAATGATTATATAATCTAATTTTCCGTTACTATTCATTTCTTGTATTTGGGAAAGTGATCTTCTTGTTTTTTCCATTGTACCTCCAGCACTTTCAATGATTTCAGCCATTGCCGACGGTGAAGGTACTACGCTTGGTGTTACATAGAAGGTTTTTCCCTACGCAATGCGGAGAGATTGAGATGCGAATATTCGTTATATATTTATAAAAGTACGTACTTAAGTTAAAGATATACCTTAAGTAAACTCCCTCTGTTAGGACTAGCTAAAACTTTTTCAATGTTGCAGTTGAAATTCTTCTCAAATTCTGGATCGCTTAGCGTATAAGAACTTTCATCGATAAACGTATTTTTTGTTGAACAGTCAAGTAGCCACTGCATACTAACAATATATTTACATCGAGACAGACAACAAAGAAGTTTCACGGTTCTCAATGGTGCATTCATGATAAGATGCGTAGCATCTCTCCAGCTCGCAGCCAAAGCACCACCTAACTCTCGGATACGCTAAAATACATTTGAATGTAAATTAATTTTTGGATAATTTGTACACAAAATTCATAAAAAAATATAATTACCTTTGCATGTTTCTTTGGACTGATGCCAGAAAATAATATTCTAGGCTGTTTATCTGGAGTTGGTGGATTTGGATTACTTATTTCAATTGGTTCATCAAGGCCTAACAAATGTGGATCTTTATTTAAGATTGGTCCATCTAACTTAGGTTTTTTGTATTTTCTCATTGCATTTGGTCCCTGACCAACTTGTTTTACTTTATCATAGGATTCTTGCGTTATGTTTATTGGCATTTTCCAAGCAGCTGTAGAGTTGAATCGATAATTAATATATTTTGAAATAAAAAAATTAATTATTACAACAGTTTTGAATTAACGAGCTTACCCATTAAGTGAGGCACAAGTGAATAATCTAATCTAAACGGATTTCCTAAACTAAATTGTTGATATTTTGGTGCATCTGATTGATGTAATGCACTCATCTGACCGCATAGTAAGTCTGTGAGCCATTGAGCGTTTACAACTCCAGTTTGCCATTCTCGGGCTCTTTTATACTTTGGTCCATCGGGTCTAAAAAAGAAAATCATTTATTAAACTGATTTTATTTTTTACCATTCTTTGAATTTTTTAAATTGTAAATCATGATTATACCATACCTTCTACATACAAGTAACGTATTGTGTCGAGAAAAATATTTTGTAAACTTAGCCCCTACTGCTTCTAACATATATTTCACTTTGAGTCGCTCTTCAGCTTCAAATCCTGATAAGGATATAATTTGTTTGCTACAAGGTAAATCAGTCAAGCCGAACGGTGTAGGGAAATGAAGCGCATGCCACGGTGGAAGAACTTGTTGTTTACTAACGACGTCCGAGAGCCAATGTGCACTCACACAACGTTTTCCTTCGCGTAGGGCCTGTACCACGATTGGATGTTTTTGTGTGATTGCTAGAACATGTGTTGCTCTCGCACAGTATTGTAATTCTACCTCGCCTCCATGTCTTTCGATAACTTGCTTCCATACTGAAACTTCGTCTGGACTTTGTGTATCATACTCAACTATTACGAAAATGCAGCCAAGTAAAAATAAGTCAGGAGGTACTATTTGATTTAAAAAAAGTATATTAGAATTAATATTGATTTTATATAATTATAATTTAAGTAAAAAAAGACGTACGTTTTAAATTGGGATTGTGTCCATAAAACTGTGCTTTTGGCTGTTGTACAGCTGTTGGAGCACATTGCATTTTAACTGGTCCCCCCGGAGGTGCACCATTTGTAATATTTCCCAAAGTTCTTCTTTGATAAGCAGCCAGAAGCTGAGGATCTTGAGATGGTGGTGGCGGTGGTCTGTGTTGAGCAGTCATCAATCTTAATTGACCAGCCGCACTACCTTCTGCAGTTCCACCTTGTAACCTGTTAGTGAGCATATTGGCCAGAGCTGTTTTCGTTTTGGCGTTCACAACTAGTTGCTGATCTGTCGGTATTTGAGAATTTCCTGGTATAGTTGTCAAAGAAGCTTCTTGTTGAACGATCTGCTGTTGCTGCTGTTGTTGTTGTTGTTGTTGCTGTTGTTGTTGCTGCTGCTGTTGTTGTTGTTGTTGTTGCTGTTGCATTTGTTGCAGTTGCTGCATACGAGCAATTTGTTGTTGTTGCTTCTGCATATGCAACTGAGCCAACTGTTGCGGGGTCAGAGGCTGGCCTGGCTGAAACTGGGGACTTTGAGGAACTTGGGCAACTTGCCCAGCTTGGCCAGTTTGGACTAGTACTTGATTGCCCGAGTTTATAGGAGTAAGGGCAGGTGGTTGCACAATAGGATGCATCTGCGTTGGTTTTTGACCAGGAGCTCCGGCAACCTATACAAATATTTTATGTATCATCTTGTATTAACATTATTTAATAACATATTGTATGTTTACAAAGAATTAAAGTTTTTCTTATATAAAAATATTAATTATTGTTATTATTAATATATAATATTATTACAATCTTTCTTAAGTTAAAAAAAAATTTCAAAATGAATAGGGAAAAATATTACCTGGGGTCCCATTATTTGCGGTCGAGGTTGTGAAACCCACTGAATGCCACTTGGTTGTCCAGGTTTACCAGGACTTCGAATAACAGCAATATGCGATCCTTGCTGTTGAGCTTGACGTTGTATATGTCGTTGAAAAAGTAAGTTCTTCTGTTTTTGAATTTTCTGTATGAATTGTGCCCTTTGTTGTGGATCTAACTGCTGCAATTGCTGATGAGTTTGAGCATCTAGCTGTATAAGTTGTCTTGGTGGTTGCTGAGGTTGTTGCGTCCATTGACCTCCTGGTCTTTGTTGTCCTGCAATTTGCTGCTGCTGTTGTTGTCGTTGTAACTGTAATTGATATTGTTGCTGCTGCCATTGAGGATCTCTTTGAACCATGAAACCTTGTTGATTTGGTCCTATCAATTGAGTCGATGGCTGCTGTTGTACTTGACCTTCTCGTAGAACAAATTGTTGAGAACTTTGTGGTGCTGACTGCTGAAGTTGCTGAGAAATTTGTTGAATTTTTTGTTGTTGCTGTAATAAGAGCATTTGTTGGCATTGTTCAGGGGTTAACTGTTGCTGCTGTTTTTGTACAGGACTTTGCTGTTGCTGTAGACCCATTTGTTGGGATTGTTGTTGATTTAAATGAACTTGAGATATTAGTTGTTGTTTTTGTTGTAAAATCAACTGCTGTTGAGGATTCAATTGTTGTGGTGCCATTTGCTGCTGAGATCCCATTTGCTGTTGTGAAACCATTTGCTGTGGTGACGTCATTTGTTGTTGAGGAACCATTTGCTGAGGTGATGTCATTTGCTGCTGGGGCACCATATGTTGTGGCGATGTCATTTGTTGTTGTGTGGCCATTTGCTGTTGAGGGACCATCTGTTGCGGCGGCATTTGTTGTTGAGCTGCCATTTGCTGTTGAGGAACCATCTGTTGTGGCACCATTTGCTGCTGTGAGCTTAGTTGCTGTTGAGGTGCCATTTGCTGTTGGGATAGTATTTGTTGTTGAGGAATCTGTTGCTGTTGAACCATTTGCTGTTGAGATGTCATCTGCTGTTGTGGTACTAAATGTTGTACCATTTGTTGTTGAGGTGCCATCTGTTGTTGCTGTGTCAACTGCGGTTGAGATGCCATTTGTTGTTGCTGTGCCATCTGTGGCTGGGGTGCCATCTGTTGTTGCTGCGTTAACTGTGGTTGGGATGTTATTTGTTGTTGATTTTGTATCTGCTGTTGAGGTATCATTTGTTGTTGTGATATTATTTGTTGCTGAGATAACATCTGCTGTTGCTGCTGTTGTACTATTTGCTGTTGAGGTATTAGTTGCTGTTGGGAAGACAATTGTTGCTGAGCGCCTAGCTGTTGTGGTTGGGCATTTAAGTGTTGTTGGTTGTTTAACTGTTGTTGTTGTGATAATAGTTGATGTTGAAGTAACTGTGCGTTAACCTGCTGTTGTGGTGAGAGCACATTAGCTTGTGGGCTAATAGCTGGTTGTTGACTCATTTGTGTTTGTGAAGATATTTGATGTGGTTCTGATTGTTGATTAATCAATTGTTGTGATTGATGTAAAGTAGGAGAATTCATAATCTGCGATGTCGAAACTTCTTGCTGTGTTGGAGACTTGATAGAAAGCATATTATTGGTTAGAGCACCTGGAGAATGCCAGCCACTTTGTTGTATAGTATTTTGTACTGATGAAACGGGAATACTTTGAGTATTATGCGTTTGCGTATTTGCCGAAGATGATGTCCAAGTATACAGTTGTTGCATTTGCTGTGGTTGTGGTAATTGCTGCTGCTGTGTTTGTTGTTGTTGTTGTTGTTGTTGTTGCTGCTGCTGCTGTTGTTGCTGCTGCTGTTGTTGCTGCTGCTGTTGGTGCTGTTGTTGATTTTGTACCTGAGGTTGATGCATTTTATCAGGAATGTTTGTATCACCCATACCTCCTTGGCCCACAGAAGAAAGGTATGCAGTTGTTGAAGTTGAGGTTTCGCTTTGGCTTTGAGACATTGGTTGTGTTGTAGCTGTAGGTTGTGGTTTTGGTTGATTCCATGGCATCCGCTGTTTTAGTTGCTCTAGCATAGCTTTCGTACGATCCTGCTCTTCTTGTACTGCATTGTTTTCTATATCTTCATCCATAAATCCTGTGATCAAAGCTGTTGAACTATTTGGTGATGGATAGACCAAAAGCCGTGGGTGAAATTCTGACTCTGTAGCAAGACTCTTTTTTTTACAACTTTCTGTAACCCAATCAGGTGTTACAATGTTTATTTGGTGTCTTGAAGCTGCTTCATATTTGGCTCCGCCAGTTTTAGTAACTATTAAGTGTGTGCAAAAACGATCTAAGCGTAGTTGGCATTTGCCTCCTTGTAGTGTTATCATTGCCCACAGAGCTTTGCTATCTGCTCGGCTAACTTGAGATATGCAAGCTCTTACATTGGAAAACAGCTGATTTTCCTCTGGTGAGAAAAATTGGGTTCTAGTAATTCAAATGTTAAGGACTCAAACTCTGTAAAGGTATTTTAAAAATATATCGAATATCAAATAATTAAATGGCAAAAATATTCTAAAATTCTATTTGAGGAAAAGGATACGGAAGAAGTTTCTTGCATTTCACGGAGTATAGAATCCAATCCTGTGTAACTGCTGGAATTTCATATAAATCTTTTGCGTCAGAAATGTCATTTTCTAAAGCTTCAAAACCTGCGACCAGGTGAGTAACATAATCGCTAAAATAATTTGACCGTTCAGCTCCTCCTTCTTGCAAAAGACTTATGATCTGCAATGTAAATTGGGTTTAAACCAATACTTTCAAATATATTCCACAAAATTAGTCATTTAGCAGAGAGTCAAACATGTTTGGTTCTAGTGTAGTGTAAAAAGGATAAGAGAAGAAGGTAGATATTTCGAGGATTAAAGAAATATTCACTTGTTGAATGGGACAAAAGAAATTCGTGCAAGAAATGTTGATTATCAAACGCATTCAAAAGAAAACGAAAGTCTAGCAAAAGCGTTCATGCATTGAATGACTTTTGACAGAACAGAGAGAGATAGATAGTAAAGTTGAAAATTGCGGTGCAACAAAAGTTTCGAATTTTTCGGAGACATCGAAAAAAATGCAGGGAGCATCGTGTACCTTAGGATCGCCCTTGCCACTGACGTAGTACTTGATTTTAGCGAAAAGTGTACCGTCGAGTTTGAGTTCCTCGATACCGGCACGAATGTCGCCCATTTTGAGTGGCAAACAGTCGTAGGCTAACGGAGGACCATAAAAACCAGGAAAACGTCACACCAGAGGCGATTGGCTTCGCGACGTGTGCGCGAGGCCGACCGATAACGCCGAAGCAAACTCGGGCCGCGTCGCTTTGTTATTATTATGATCGCGCGCGCCGCTAAGCGTTTCTGTATATTTTTGCACTTTTTGAGGTTAGGATCCGAGGACAAAGGTTTTTCGCGCTAGCTCGTATTATTTTCTCCGAAGTTGGCGCTGATCGGGCGGAACTCTAGCGGCAGAAATTATAAATGCTCATTTTTTGTCTTGGCGGTAAATTTGAAATTTTTGATAAATCTACTAATATACCAAATGTATATCTAAATACTACAGAGATCAATGGAGAGATGGGCTACAATAATAATAAGTAATTTTATTATTCTTTTGTATAGCTCGGTAATAATCCGTTTTATTACTGTTAACTTTCACGCAATATAACGCATAGGAAAATGTAGTTATACAAAGTATGAATAGCTCACAGGGCATGGAATTTCTAATGGCTGTTTTAGCAATAAAAAGTCTGACTTTGAAAATGTGATTGATGTATGTACTTTTGTATCATATTTCAAGCTGGATATTTTAAATTTATCATTCGGCAAAATAGTGATTTATGGGTTTTAATGGTGATACAAGTTTTTTTTAAGCGCGCAGCGTATGAAAAAAATCGCACATTCCCGTCTATCTGACATGAATGGCAAGCTTACGTCTTCATTTCAAAATGCAGGCCATATTCTCCCGCTGTTCAAAAATAGGTAAACATTTAGAAAGTTTAATCCATTTTTGTAAATTTACCTTTTTTTGTTGGATCTATCAGTTAAACATAACTTTTGGATTTTATTCACCCTCCGAGCATGAAAAACGGCCTTTACGGTCACTTGTCAAAAAAAGGCAATGTGTCACGGGGAGAGGGGGGGCAATTTCTATAGCTATGTGACTGAATCGTTTCCGCCTAATGCTGAAATCTCACCTTCGGTATATATAGCCTCCAACCCCACTCCTTTAGTTGCACCATATTATACTATTTCCAGTAATACAAACATTAAGTAGGCCTTTTTGTTCATACCTGAGAATAGCATAGAAAATCGTACATTCTAAGCACGTTTCAAAATGTGTGAGCTAAAGCGGGTATAGTAAATAAGTCAGATTTTACAAAATGTCATACTTTATGTAGAAAACGAGTTAAGTTCAAAATTATTCAGCTAAGGTTTATTACTATACTAAAAATAAAAATTGAAAATACAAGAATTTTCAACTACGTCGCATGCATGACTCGAAATGCACGATCACCTATCCATAACTTTCATGCATGAATAAAAAAGTCGTTTTATGGCCTCGTCGTAAATGTGGTGTGTAACTTGGGAAGCTGGTATTTCAGATTCGGATGGGACATTTTCCGCACTCGTTTGCGTTTCGCGCTGAACACCTCACCCATGCTTCAAACTGCTTTGAGTTTTTTTAACTATTAACAAAATAATTTAAAAATTAAAATTTTGTTATAGCGACGTTTTTAGAGTTATAGCGCTTATAGGGCGACTCTTTTATCAATTTTAAATTATTTGGAGAAGTTTATCAAAATCCTATAGAATGTCTGCACAGAGTTATAAATCGTACAATATTGCAGACTTTGTTACAGCTTTTTTTTCATACATGGGCCAATTTGACTTGGAGCCACTGAATTAATGCACAGTCATCAAAATTTTAAATTGAAATTACGTAAACATTTTAGAATTTTTCGTTATATTAGAAATAATATTCGAGGCTCAAAGTATATCAAAGAATCATGAGTCAGAGTATCACTTATAATATCTGGAATATAATATGATTATACAAATTGCCAAAAGTTCAGACGTTTTTCAAGTTTTCGCCTCTATAATTCTCTCATGATTGTGATATACACACTCGCATATGTCGTAAAGCAATAAAAGCGCATAAAAATCATCCCCTTCATCAAAAAAAAATTCTATACTCCAAAAAAAAGAGCAGATCTTTGACTTCGGCAAAAGTAATACATCTTTCAACCGCAATCGTCATGCTAATAAGAATAGAAAAAAGACTATAATGTGTAGATATATACTATATAGATATAACAGGCCGCGTGCGTCGACTGTCGACGACGCGTCTCCGTCGCGAATCGATCGGCTGGTACGTGGATGCTGCTGGCTCCACACTGTGCGTTATCGTGGGAGGCTCCGCGACGCGCAAGGATTTACGATCGACTGCCGGCTCGAGACATCAATAAACTCCGGGGGGAGGTAGAGTAGAGGGAGCAAGATTGGAAGAACAAGCGAGCGAGCTTGCGCGCACGCGGCTCTTATAACCATCCTCAGCCTCGTTTTTCGCCAACAGCGCAGCATCGCGGCTCTTCCATCTTTCCATCTTTTCGTCACGAGCCAACCTCGCGCCTGCTAATTTTTCGATTTTCGCGGGCTGATAAACCCGCCGCGCTTTGTTCCGCTGCTCTCCCCCCCTCTCTCTCTCTCTATATATATATATATATATAATATATGTACAGTATATATGCACTCAGGATTTCTCCGAATCTATGTCGAGCTGTGATCGTATACGAGCTATATAATAATGCATAGCTACACACACATACATCTATACGTTTTGTCGAAGCTTGTTTATTTAGGTATATTGTGTGTATAGGTGTGTGTGCGTGTGTGTGTATACATATCGGGAGGGATCTATCGGCCTTGGCCGAAACTCTCGGACGAGATTATAACGGGGTCAAGGATCTCGCTGGCTCCTCTGATTTTATTTTAAATTGATTGGTTTTTTCTTCTTTCGCCGTTAGATTGCGCAGCTGTGTCTCCTTCGTCGATATATTCGCTTTGAAAAAGTAATGCGCGCTACCGCTTCTTCTGAAATAATGATTGGACTTGTTTCTTCCAACTTGACTCGCATTGTTGGAAAAAAAAAATATATATATAGATCGACTGCTACAGCTCTTCTGTAAATTTACCGGTGATTATATCCGTACGTCGATTTGATTGTTATACGGAAAACACAAAGCAAAGTGCATCTATATACTGCGTACGCGATGAGAAAAGCCCGCGACGATTTCTCTTAACGACCGAGAAAAGCTTTGAAAAAGACGGGAAAGACTCCATTCTCGTTAAAGTGAAAAATCTTTTCAAGGATTAACTCCAGAGTACAAAAATTTATCTTTTCGCAAAGCCATTTGAAGACACATTGCGCGCTTCTCTCTGCGAATTGAGTGAAACGCAATTTCGCGAAGGCTTTTCGATCGTACCATATCCGCAAGTTTATTTTTCTTCTTCTTTCAAAGATAAACAGGATGACGGCTTATATTTTATATGTAGGTATATATACATATGCGCATATATATACATAATTGACATATAACCAAAGTTTCAAGCGGGTGTAGAGCGGCGCAGCAATTGGTTGAATATATTTTATATATATATATATAGCAGAAAATCTATCGCGTTAACTGTTTTTCTTGCAGATGGCATAGTTCACGCAGGCAAGAATGTCAACAGAGAGCGAAATCAGCTCTAAGTTTCTGTCTCATTGTTCGCGGCGCGTCTATATAACAATAATATACTTGCGGTGAATACAGATTCAGCAGACTGTGTGTGTATGTATGTGCGCGCTATTGCCATACATAACATCCTCCTATATATATATACACGTGTATAGACAATATAGCTTTCAAATGGAGGCCTAAGTCGACTTGGTTGTTTCTACCTAGCCAAAGCTGGCTTCGACAGCTGGTGCTGCGCCGCTGATGCCTCAACTGTGCCGTAGACCCTCGGAAAGTCTTCGAACGAGGGGTTTACTTGAGCTATTTTACTTTGAAACTCAATTAATTCACGTAATAATTATACCCGCGCGTTTGTTACAAATTATGGAAATGTTAGTCAGTTTTTTAATTGGATTGTTTTCTACATTAAGTGCGGCTCCGTGTTTAATTAATAAATTACATTTCCAGTATAAAATATATACCTCATATTTATATCCTGTCTTTCGGGCAGATCTAAGGGAATTGAGACACAATTATAAAACGCCGTATACATAATATGACTCAAAGGAGAGACGGATAAGGATTCGTTATAAGTAGAAATTGCTCGATGTGGTCGGACAGCCATTCACTCCGAAATACCTAGTATTTTCATACAATACAATCTTATACCTATATTATTTATGACACGTTTTCATCTTATTGTAGTTTCTCGCTGCTCTGCTTCTTGCAAAGAAAAATCCCCAGATTTACTTCTTCTTCCGTGAAACGTACAAAATATCATTTTGCGTGTGCCTTACTATTTATGGAGGAGAACCAGGTTAAGAAAATTGGTCCCTTCTCGACGTGAAATATCCTTCGGTTATTATTTTTCTTTTCGTTTCCACCTATTTTGCTAGATTGCAAAGGTTCATTATTTGCGTATTAATAATTCGTCCATCTACTTAGTATAAACGTCCTTTCAATGAAACCACGAGCATCGTATTAAAAATTAAACTCTCTCGAACAAAAGTATAACGCATTTAAAAAATTGGCGGTCACAGAGTTAAGTAAGTGATATATGCATAAAGTCTGCACACTCACGTCGACGTGTCGGCTGTGTGGCTGCATGTAGAGAACCTCCAACGCAGAGTGTGGAGGAAGATGAGTGAAATACGTCACGAGACAAAGAGCGAGAGGGAAGCAGTACATATATAGCAGCGGAGGAAAGAAAGGAGTGAAAATACAAAGAAGAAAGAAGGAGATGCGAAACGCTTTGGTAGGAGAGAAAGAGACAGAGCTGCTGGAGAGAAGCTGGAAAAAGAGGAATATGACGCGCGCATGTGCTTTCGGGGGGAGGGGGTGTACGGTAGGGTGAGAGAGAGAGAGAGAGAGAGAAAGAGAGATGGGTAACGCCCCACACGTGGAGCTATTGCTTCGTTATCGTTAAACCTGGTGTATATATATATACGTAAGATACTTATATCGCGGCAGGCTTGAAAAAGTTGAAAAATTCATGAGCATCAAGTATATACCGCGATGGCAAATTAAAGTTATCGTGTGCAGCAGATTCTCGCGAGCGGATATAATATAAGTATTCTTAATTACCGGGAATATGATTCCCGAGAAGAATTCAATTAATATTTACACCCGCGCGTATACTGCACCTGACCCGTGCGACCCCCTCTTTTAATTGACACACATCCCCCTCAGCCTGAATTTCAATGAAATCCGATGAAAACGATCGATATACACACACCGCACAATAAGTTTATTATTCCAAACGCGCGCTTGTGTAGATCGATTCCAGCTCTAGATAAATGAAATTTGAATTCTATGTGCCTATACATTCCCGCGGCCTCGCGTATACAATCTCCCGCCGTGAGAAATTGAAAATTTATATATAATATATGACGAATCGACGGGCGGCATCGGAAAAAAAAAGAATCTCGGAAAATCCTGAAAGCTATTTAATAAGATCGTCGCTGGGAAAGGAGTCGAAAAGGCGGCTCTCTCTCTCTCAGAGGGTGATGAGGCGAGATAGCATATATCTATATGCGTGGGAGAGTTAAGGGGGCGGTAGCAGCAGCAGCAGCGCAGGACTCAGCGGTCCAGGATGTGCCGGCGACGACGGCGCGCGCAGGCTGCGCGAGAGCGGGAGGGAGATTTCGGTTTTTAATCCGTGGGTGTGGTGGTGGTGCAGAGGGGAGAGTGAGAGAGACTGAGAGACTGAGAGAGAGAGTGAGAGAGAGATAGAGAAGCGCGCGAGACTCGAGCGCTCCGTAGCCAGCAGACTGTGTGTTCTCTGCGCGCGTTCTCCGCGTCCGCTCGCGCGACGTCCGGTGTTATACGTGTTTCTCGCTCTTTTCTCTTTCTCTATACATAAAGTTACGTCTCGTCTTCTGTGCTGTGTTCTACATATATTTATATATATTCATATATATGCATATATGTACATGTGTATATACCGGACTTGATCGTCTCATTGTACTTATTACTTATGTTCTTGTAATCCGCGGTTTCATATAATATATAGTGTCGACGAGAGGCGCGAGTTGGTGTGACACGTGTGCGTGATGATAATGATGATGATGATGATTATTTTTCCGATGACCAAAGTCTTTTGGTTCGACCGAGAGGCTTTTTGAGCTGAAGCTGGCAAGACTGCCGAGTGTGAAGAGGAGCACCGATGTACTCGACACAGTGTTATATCTCATACGTATGTGTATATAACTACATTACTTGATAATATATATGTACATTTCGGTGCCGCGATCGCGTTACGTAACTTAGTGAAACGTGCAGAAGGTATACAATTTTTGTGTGTGTGTGCGCGCGTGTGTGTACAAGGGACTGACACAAAGTTTTTGGATCCTTCTCTCTCTCTCTCTCTCTCTGACACTCTCGACTTTCAACGCGTTTGTTTTCTGGCCGACTCCGCTCGACTATATCTACTTATATATACCGATGCCGCAGCCTTCGCTCTCAAGAGGAATTTTTAAACTCGCGCGTGGAGCTTTTCACGTAGCTACTTTGCGACGTGTTGAATTGTGTTATTTTTTATCGGGCCGAATGACGTACACTCGAATGCGTTCCGTCGATCGGTTTCTTTGCTCTGTGCTAGGTAGGAATAAATTAAAAAGTGTATATAGCTCTCGCCGATGAAGGTGCGTGCGCTCGATAAATTTTGCTTCGTGTATATCGTAAGTCGAGTTTTGATTTAGTGTCATTTTCAGGAAAGCAGAAATATCGCGATCGATTTTTTGCCCTACTTTCGGTGAGAGACGAAGTGATAAACCGGATCAATATAGAATACGGCAAATCCTCCTTGTTCATATTAAAATATCATCTGGAAATAGACGCGGCGGCGTTGACGCTTGAACGAGCCTGATTCGCGCAAATAGATTTTGTTATATACGCGGTGGGAGCTTTAGTCTATAGGTATCACGCTCGTCTTCCTTTATTACCCTTTTCTCCGCGCGGACTGGAAACGTCGACGCACCACCGTAAAGTCGTCGAAATGAAAACGTTTGTTGCCGAGCCAAAACAATCGTATAAGCGAAATACATGTATATACGTGCACCTACGGAAAATTCGAATTTCCGATCTACTCTACACTTGTCCTTTTTTTTATCTTTGTACCTACTTTTCCAAGTTTCAAGTGTATATCCTATACTAGCTGTATTAAAATGTCTCTTAGAGGATTTTTAGCGGAAAATCGGTTGGCTATGCTCGAATAGGCCATTCGAAAGAGATAGGGTCGTTTCTTTTTCTTTCGCTGCTTTCGGATAGTTTCAAACGCCACTGCAGGCATTTTTTACGACGATGAAAAAAGTTCTCTGTGCTACGAAGAAAAACTTATTTTGAAGAAAAGTAAAAAAAACTTTTCTTACGTATAGCATACTAAGCAATGAAAGCGATGTTTATCATGATTTAATCCGCTATACTATACAACTAATATATAGCGAAACATCGTCGCAATATACTGTTTAACATATATGAAAGACGTTCATTAACCTACGCAGCTTTTGTACGCAGTCTAACAATAATTACGCATGAAATAACCAAGAAATAAATTGCACCTCACGACAAACACACATCGTATCAAAAGCTCCTTCAACTTCAGTCAAATTAACTCCTGTGCTTGCATATAAACTTCGCTCCCCGAACTTATATACGCCCGAAGCAAATTAGTAGCATATACATTTCCCCCGTAAAACGAAAATTCACGAAAATACCAACGACAAATTCGCGTTGTATAATAAATGAGGTCCCTTCAAATTACGTCTTCCTCAAATTAATCACGTCGTATATACACACTCGCGAAAACGAAGCGCTGCTGTACGCCACAGAGCCATTTGAACGTCAGCCGCGATCGAGCTGCTTGTTTAGCGAAGAGCATACAGAGCTTTTCCCAGTCTATATATACCGTCTCTTCTCGAGCGCGCGACAATTGTAAAATCAAGCGTGCAAGCGTTCCTTCGAGGAATTTGCCATTTTCCAAGAAGCCCGAGAGAGAAATTCGTTTACGTTGACTGGCGCCGCAGCTGCGGCTCGCAAAACCGCGCCCTGTATATATAATACTATACACCCTCGAAGACTGACTGCTGCTGATGCTGCGGATACACTCGGGTCGGCAAAGGTATAGACATATGTATATACTTGCGTTTCTGCGGGAACCGCGGTTCGCTCTGTACTGTATTATGTAATATATAATATGCTGACACGTACGCGCGTCGATTCTGCTTGCCGTCGGGGAAAATTGATTTTAGCTCGCCGCGAGGCGCACCGAGAGAATGACCTTAGTTTGCCTGAGAGAGAGAGAGGGAGAGAGAGAGCTTTTGTCGATGCGCTCTGCAAATGTATATATCTATAAAGGCACTTTTTGAGCTTATAACGATGAAAAGAAATTGGCCTGCGGTTGCGGTGTACATACGTGCTGATGAGGCTCTTTTGTGTTGCCACTTTGTCGAGAGAGAGAGAGAGAAAAAGAGAGAGAGAGAAAGAGAGAGAGAGAGAGAGAGAACGAGAGAGAGAGAATATAAGAATCGTTGCTATCGCCTGGGCTATAATTGAAATTATACCGCGGCAGCCGGCATATCGAGTTTGCGCTATTATCGTGTTCGTAATTGTTAAGATAGTCGTCAACCACACAGAAACAGTGTAGTATATATATATATATATATATAAATGAAGCGACGGGGGTATCCGTTATCGTGCTCTCTATGGCTGTCCGCGCTGACCAAGAAATCGATATATTTGTCATAACTTTTAGTTGCCGCAACATCGTTTATAGTTTCTGCTATTGACGTACTTATAATTCAATTCAACTCAATTTGCCGATGTGTTTCTCCTATAGACAAATAGATTAACTGTATTCGATTTTCGTTTGAATTCAACGCTTGAATCGGACGTAGTGTGTGTGTTTTATCAATGTAAATACAATAATGATTACAAGAATTTTCCGATTGCTAATGTAATTTTTACTGAAAAGGATCTAAAAGCAGTCTTTACAACGCAAGCGCTTCTTTACACCAGCGTTATAGATCCACTATGTATACAAGTTTACGAGCAGGACGTCAAAAGTATACTCCGACATCTCTCCCTTTCCCCCTCTTCTCTTTTTCTCTTTCTCTCTCAAAAAGTAGTTACACGTCAACGCCACTTTAATTCCAATTTTAATTTAAAAACTTTTCACGATACATTGTATAAAGCACTGTTCTCCCTCTCCGGTAATTTCGTAATACAGAAGAGGTCAGAGACGTAATATAATTAAACACAGCTAGCAGCACAGAAGCTGGCCGTGTCGGGATATTTTAATCTCCGACTGCACAAGAGAGTGTATACGCGCACTACTACTCTTCCAATCAAAGAGATCAGCTTTCTCGCGGTGATGCGAGATGCGCTATATAGCTGCACGTATATATATATATATATATATATATATATATATATAGATATATATATATATATGTGTGTGTGTGTATGTGTGTGTGTTTACAAATACTGTTCGTCAGGTTGAAGGAGCGTGCAACTTTTGTGTATCTCTAATTACGCCCTGCGCTCGCGCGTCGACAAGGACAAGTTAATTAGGTCGAGCTTTCTAAAAAGTTAGCCTGAGAAATTATTTTTAGACTCTCTCTCTAGCTTTCGCTTAAATATACGAGGACGCAAGCTTACCTCTGTTTCAATTTTTCGCGGGAGTATAGTATATATATATAAGGCCGGAAGATAGATAGATAGAGAGAGAGAGAGAGAGAGAGAGAGAGAGAGAGAGAGAGAGAGAGAGAGAGAGAGAGAGAAAGCGCTAGAGAGACAAAATAATGATCGTACCAAACCGAACCAGTGCGCCTAATATATATGTACGGGTAAAACAAGCGAATCGTTATACATGTAATTTGCATAATATGCGTGTCCGAATGATCAGCATTTGTTCTTGCTTACCGAGGTCTTATTATTTTGTTTGCTCTTCGAACTGTATGTGACGGATCCTATATGAGCAGAATTAAAAGAGATTTTTATAAAATGTTCAAAAATTGTAGCGCGCTCTTTCAGAAGAAGCGATTTACGTAACAGACTTATGCAAATCACATATAATGTATAGATCGTGTGCGTAATACGCTTTTTATGTAAAGTCAAGACTGCAGCGGTTGTGAAAAGAGAATTTTAATCACTTAGAAACAAATAAAATACATTTCAATAAAAATAATGAAAATTCGAAAAGAGCAAGCGGGCAGTGAAAAGCGAGGATGCTGCAACTACTGTAATAGGATAACTCTCCGAATTCTGGACGGAAATCGTAACTCTCTCTTTCTCTCTATAGCAGAGCCAAAATTTGAAAAAGGAAAACAGACAAGTGCAAAATCCTAGCCTGGCCATAGTGCTCTCGGTGTTCAGCCCAGTTTCCCTCTGATGATTGCCAGCTCCCTCTCTCTCTCTCTCTTTCTCTCTCTCGAATCGGGTCAGGGTTTTAATGGCATTCACGCGCATTCTCCGAAGCTTGCGAGAAAGAGAGAGAGAGGGAGAGCGCAGAACAATCGAACGAGCAAATTGTTTTCTGTGCAAAAGCTACATCAGCGTTACATTCGAGGGAGGTGTATATATATAGGTGTCGATGAATGCGCCGTGTCACTCTTGAGGTATTGTACAAGATTAGTGGAAAGTGGCTTTTTCTATTTTCTTTTCGAGCCGTATGTGTGAAATGTCGTTGCACTGTTTGCCGGGAGGAAATTAAACGCGGAGAACTGTGTAGCCGTTATACGATTATATAATAATGCTCGAAGATTAAAGTCGAGCTTGAAAGCTCGGAATAACTACAGCTTTATACATCGTCCGTTGTTTGTCTGCATGAATAACAATTTCTGCAGCTCGAGATGATCCGGAGCTTTTTGCAAGCGATATGCTCTTCATTTACTTAGCAGGTGTATACTTGATTAAAGTCTGTAATTTTATTGAGTGAACGACGGGGGATGAGATCGCGCGCCGCTATGGGCGAGATTGTTAACTGATTTTCCAACGGAACTTGTAAAGCGATTATTTCGAAATTGAAGATGAGCTTCTACTGCGTATACCAAGAGTCCGATGCGTATATAATTCTTATAATTTACATACAAAATTAAAGCCTAAGAGCTTTATTATTATTATTATTATTAGTAGTAGTAGTATTGTTATTCAGAAGAATATAACGCGTTCGATGATAAAATTCATTTCGGCGAGCGAGTCTCCGTCTGGCGTATAAACCAAACCTGGACTCTTTATATCTTTGTATGAATATATTCATGAGTCAGCGGAGAGCATACTGTTCAAATTTTCCGAAAACGCGAGCGACTCCATTTTCATTCCGAAATAAACACCCGCATTCTAAACAACTATACCCCATACATATACACGCCAGCGAATTAGACCCAACGTTTTGGAAAACTCTTATCTACGCGCGAGCTCGTATATATACTGTATACTATAGCACAGCGTAAATCCTGCGGTCTTTTTTTACGAAAAATAAATGTAGCAGATAAAAAGCGAGAGTAATCGAGTGGCAGAGAAAAAAACAAAGGATGGTCGTTGAAAAAAAACTGACAGCCGCGCAAGCTCGTATCGTCATACGCGCACACACATATATATATATACACGCGCGTGCGCAAAGTATAGCCGAAAAAAGGAGGAATAAGGGGGAATCATGCGAATTGCTGCAATCCGCTTAGCTGGTGCAAGCTCTGCGCGCGCATAAGGACTATTTCCGAAAATCCAATTTCCCGCACGTTGCTCTCTCTACAGCTGAGAGAGATCGTTTAGGGAGCCGGCGGCCAGAATTAACCTCCCTCTCTCTTCACCCGAGAGCCTGTATACAACGCGTCCTTCCCTCGCTGCTGCTTCTTCTGCTGCCTCGATCTCCACCAGAGATGACTCATTTGCAATTCCTTCGAACACATACATACAGCGACCCCCCTATATATATATATATATATGTATGTATACGCGACGACGCGGATTGATTTTTGCCGCTATATAACTATTCTCTCTCTCTCTCTCTCCCGCATATACAGCTATATATATTCTCTCCTCCTCCCTTTTCTTTTTTACTGCCTCATAGTCGCGCTACTGGATGGCTTCTCCGGCCTCTCTTTATCATTCGCTCGGCTCTGTTTAACTGTCGCTCGCTCTTTTTTCGCCACCGCGCTCGACGCCGTATACCTTTTTTCCGACACTGCTGCAGCAAAGCAATTTCAACTGACACCGGAAGACAAATTTACCGAGTCCGGTCGTCTGTTTGAGTACGTACAGAGCGTGAGCCGGAATATGTTATATTTTGTTATACTGTGCGTGATTTTGAAAATATCGCGGGGAAATTGTTGCGTATTTATATATATACGGGTGAATTGCCGTTGTTGCGCAATGTGTCCATTGAATACGGGAGGCTGGAATTGGTCCCATAGAATTTTTACGTAAGCTCGTTGCGCAATGGAGTAGTGTATAGGGGGACTCAATATTCGTATGTTTTCATTTTGTTTCCTCCTATAGAGGAGCTTTGTAATACTAAAATCTTCAGTTTCGTTAAAATTCTAGAAAATACGTTTTGGTGTGTTAGAAATTGGAATCAAGTATTTTTAGTATAATGTATAATTGAAAATCTCTTTTTTCCTCGTATAACTCGCGAACTATAGCTCTGTACGTTTTAAAAAAATTCGGAGTGATAATTTTATTAGGTTAGCAGGTCTATTTGTTATATAAATTTAAATTCATTTCATCAAACAGATCCGGAGAAAAAAATTGTTCTTTGTAACGCATATGCACGATTATATATTAAAACAATCTTTTATATATTGGAGCAATAAATTAGATTCGCAGCAGCTATATGCCGACACTGATTTTTTTTAAAGTTAAAGACTTTTTTGCTTGCACGAGTGTGTAAAGTCGGTTCAGAACATAATTTTGTGATCCCTGATCAATCCGGTGTAAGTACAAACTCGTGCTATATTGTGACACGTGCCAATAGACACTGGGCGTCAATTTCGAATGAAATTTCTCGGCTTTTATTAGTTTCCACTTTCGATAAGAGAGAGAGAGAGAGAGAGAGAGAGAGAGAGAGAAAGAGAGAGAGAGAGAGTGCCTGAAAAAGAACGAAAATTTATTTCATTCGAATGGAAATTCAGTGCTCAAGTTCAGCCGACCGAATCCGCGTTAAAATTAGCATCGCTACATAAACATTGGAACAATAAAGCTCTCGTCGTAAAATGCATCGTTATGCTTTGGTTATAAATTATTCGCATCATCGCGAAATATGAATTTTCGACGCTGCACGCTTAATAAAATTCGATTGAATGAACTAAAAAATTCGAAGGTTGACACGTGCGCGCGTTCGGACTAACAATTAAAAATGTGCGAGACATACAGAAAAATTCAAGGAAAGGTCGTCCGGAGAAAAGAATATCCGAGAAAATTCAAAGTTTAATCGGGGAACTTCTGCGACTAATCGTCCTGCATTAATCACCTGCGAATCGCAGGGCTTCCTCTGACAAACGTCCCACAGTACTTCAACTAGGCTCGTGCCTCTACTCCGCGTAGTTTGGCTAACTTTTATTTTTCACTTTCCCTATATATATATATCCTTCCGCTGGGCGCATGGAATTTCGCAAACGATGCCGACGCGTTGCCGGTCGACATAATGAACGAAATCAATGAGGAAATCGACGAGAGGGAGAATTAATTAAAAAATCGTTTGCACCGAGATCCAGCCGCACGCGAGTTCAATGAGGAAAAACAACACTTGAAGAATTCGTAATTAGTGAATAACGCGCTATATTGGCCGATGGCGCATTCTGTACTATTCTCTTTCTACTCTTTTCCGCCTGTGTCGGTTGCATCGAGCACCTATATTATAATACCTTCGCGATTTATCTCTGCAAAAATTATACTTATAGAGGTCCGGCCGTTAATACCGGTTATCGATATGGGTGACGCTTTGGTTTAATGAAATGCCGCGTTTTGAACGGTTCATTGGGCGCATAGTGTTCGCGGGTATGATTCCTGCTTTATATATAGGCAACAACTCGTTCATGATGATAAACGATGGCTGTGTCTGGAACACAGACTCGCACACGTAGAGTTAATATATATAGACTACATATCGCGACTATATCAAAAGCAATGAAAACAGAAGTATAAGCCATAAATTTCGCAACACACTAATATATCAGGATCCGATGCTCGTACAACCATAAACGGGGGAAATTCACCCCCCGTCGAATTCAAATTCCACTTTCCGAATAAAGCTCGCGACTCACGTGCGCGCGCCTTCTCCTCCTCGACCGTAAATACTCTAAGCGTTATACGATGTGAAAAAGATCGCGATCGCAAATCCATTAAGGATATACGAGCGAAAGAATGCAATCCTTTCTCCTTCTCTCACTGTCTTCCCGCGAGACTTGGATTTACCTTACATAACAGGTACATATTTTTTTTTGCGCGCGAAATTTCAAATTCCCAGAGTGTGACCTCAGAGTGCCTCGCGCGTCGACTGACCTCGTTTTCCGAAGCTTTACAATTCGTCTGCACTTTGCAAAGAAGAAAAATCGATGCGAAGACGAGAGATGCGCTCTCTTCTTTTTGTGTCTCTCCTCGTGCGTCCGCCGTCTATATATACAGGGTTCTCTCGCCGCGGGGGAGAGTATAAAGACGCGCGAGAGTCGATGGAACGTCCGCGCGCGCGCGACTATAAATACAAAAGACTTTTTGCGCGCAAGTTGACGTTTATTGACCGTGCTTCGCCAGATAACCATCCGATATTTTTGAATATATATATATATATTAGGTTTTGCTAGAGAAAGCAAATGTATATATAGATATGTACGCGCAGTATAGCCACGCTCAGGGCTTGAAATCGTGATTTTTCTATGACGCGGTCGAGCTGAATTTTTTTTCTTCCCACCTCATCGATCGTGGCCTTCTCGCTTTTTGTTTCTGATCGACTTTCTTTTGATGTATTAATAATAACGCACGGTTTTTTGTACGTCGCGCGAATCGATGCGCGCTATCTCGCATATATATACTCTCCTCGACGATTCATGGCTATAACGTTTCAGCGAACTGATATATCGAGTGAAAATTTTAACGTCGCGCGAAACATGCAGGAAGGTGAATTATATATATACGGGCAGTTAGCGGTAGAGTATATATACGTAAATTTTGTTATTACATATTGTGTTAAAGCTTTGCCTTCCTTGCAGGATATCATGCTCAATGTATCCTATATTCGGCCTATCTTGTATACATGATATTCAGTATAAATTTACATAACCGCTTATCATTAACAATCGAGCTTGTAAAAGCGAATAAGTATATAAAACAACATAAACACTGCGCAACATACGTGTCCGCCGAGCATAATACACATCATAACACAAAATATAGAGTCGAGGGCGCAGAGAAAAGCTCGAATCCCGCATCAGCGATGCAGCAAATGCGGCGCGCGCATGATGTATACGGAGTATCGAGGAGAAAAGTACAGGGCGCGAGTTTATGATAATATTTAATCCAGTTACGCTGTAGCGGTGTATAGTCGTATCGAGTGCAGCGCGCAGCTTTGCGGAATATAGAGCGCGCCCGCGCACGAGAGCGGGGCGACCGGCCGGCGACGTCTTTGTGGATGAGCTTTCCTCGTCTGCACCGCGTGTGTATGTGTCTTTCCGTGTAAGAGTCGTCGTCGTGCGACCCCTAATCCAGTTAGACCGTCGGACTCGGCGTGCTTCGGACGTGCGATCGTCTCGACGAGCCGTTACTTCCCGCAACGATTTATATATATATATATATAATATATGTGTGTATACGTATGAATCGAAGCGAGTCTCGTGCGCGCGCGTGTGTGTGTGCGGTGATCATCGCGCGCGTGTGCGTGGGTGAGAGTAGTGCGCGCTGAAATGGAAATCGTAGGTTGGATTTTTTAGAAAAGAAAAAGATGACTCATTTCAGAGCGCAATCAGCCAGAGGGATATCGAGGGTATTATTGTGGTAGGTGCAAACGCGTATTTGCTACACGATGATTTTCGCTGTGCGGAGAGCTTTCGAGGAAGCGTTTGCTCGTTACGCTTATGCGATCGTTTTTTCTTGGGATTTTTAGTAAAAGTGATTTCTCTGAAATGTCGCTCTTATGTGCGATTCCGTATAAATATGCTGCTTCCGAGAGTCCGCTGGATTAAGCAATTAATGCGATTATTAAGTAACCGGCGTATAAATAGGACTATAGGCATAAAAATTGGATTACAGAGTATTAAAAATAGTGTATATAGGTGTGTATTCGGAAAACTTTGTGGTAAACATGTCGGCCATTTTGTTCGTCGATGTATCAATTTGTTTCCTTCTACTAATTTCTATTTTCTCTCTCATCGATTATCTTAGGAACAAGTTATGCATTATAAAATTATGTATTTCCGCCAATAAAACGTAAATATATAATTTCTTATTTAATTAAGATAAAACAGCTCGTCTGTGAAACGTTAACGAAGTAAAAAGATTTCAACTCTTCATGTCTTATTTATAATTCATGTGAGATTTGCTCTCGAATCACGGCAATTTAATTTTCTTTTAGCTTTAAGAAAAAAGGTTTTCATTTATAGCATCAAGGAAGGCATTTCGGTGGTTACGCTAGACATTAAAAAAGAACCATAAACAAAGTTTTAAAAGATGTTTTTACGATGCAAAAATGCAACAGAAGGGTCAGCGCATAATGAGAAAATGTAGACGCTTGCATGGCTGAGAACGCAAAGGCCGCGACGTGAATAATGGAAAATTTCGCGACAGTAAAAATTAATTTTCCACCATACGTTATCCGAGAGACTATAAATTGACATTTTCGCACAATACATCAACAGCTTCTAACTAAATGACGAAGAATGCTGCTACCAGGACACTAACAAATTTAGCAGAAATACATTCTAAAAAGCTCTATACTCAGATTCTCCGCGAAGGCTCCTCCCTGCATAAAGCAGCTATAACTATGGACAATATATATCCACGTACAGCAATATGTCCCTCGTAAAATAATCAGCAACAAAGGGAAATCCATACCAATCGGGATTGACATATCCATCATCATCACGCGAATAAGCTCCCGACGATAATAGACGAGTCCAGAACACGGCCGTGTCACCTTCCATAAGCACACGCATAAATTTCCCGCACTGCTTAGGGCCACTAGACTTGCACTACACACAAGTGCTGCACCGCTGCTTGGGCAAATCGAGCTATATAGTATATATCCGCGCGGCTATACTAATTGCTATATATACTAATATATATAGCAACGAACGCATTGAGCGTCGACGCGTATATATATATATATATGTGCGCGCATGCACGGGTCACGCGCTGCAAGCTCTCGAGGTCGGGCTCATCATCTCTCGCTATATACGCCGAGATCCCATTCTCGCGCACACGCGGAATATTAATCCCAGCCGGCAATCGGCTGCGAATATATAGAGGCGCATCACGATCGGAGAGGGGGACGCGTGATTGCGCTTTCGAGCGCGCCTATCTCTGACTTTTGCACCTCTCCTCTATAGTCTCGTTTTTATTCCGTTGCCTGTAAATATATCGAAGGGAAATCTTTTATGTCTTTGTGCTATATCCTCGCGTGTGTGTGGATGTTTGTCCGAGCTATTCGTGTAGGCGAATAAACGAAAACACGAAAACTATACTGGAATATAGCTGGACCCATATACGCTGCATAGATACTTCTAATAGAGAAACAGAGCGAGGCGAAAATCAATCAAGCGGCCAAATCAGTCCTTCCGCCCTCGCGGCAAAAAAACAATAAACAAGGGGTCAGCCGACAATAGGTGTCGGCGGCGCTGTGCTTGGAGATAATATTTACCGTCTCTCTCTCAGTCACTCCCCGTGTATCTATATACATATATATATATATAAGCTCGCGAATATAAGAAGCCGCATCTTCGAGATTTCCTCGTCCTCGTCGAACGCCTCCTCCTTGACCTCGTTCCGCCCCTCGGAATGTGCTGCTGCTGCTGCTGCGGTTGTGTTCGCGCGCGCACACGCGGCTGTCAGTCGGCGAAAACATATAGCGGCGCCTGACTGTCTTCCCGTCGACGCGGAAAAGGGAGGCGGCCGAATACTTTCCCGGCACTTCCGACGCGCGCTTCTTCTTTTTTTTACACTCGGAAAGTTGAACGAGCGTTTGCGGTAATACGTTCGGTACACACTGCACACTATATTATACGCGATGCTTGTTCCGTTTATAGTTTTCCGACCGAAGCTTGCGATTGTACACATTACAGTAGTAGATTATCCGCCAGAAGACAAAAAAAAGGCTATTGAATATATATATATAAGGTGCCACTCGATCCGCGCGGCTGCAAAACGTGCCGAAAACCCGCAGTATAATAGGCCAAGAAGAGATCGAGCTCCGCGCACTAGCCATATTATAGAGGGCAGAGAGTTGCCGGGGGTAGCTATTTTTCGCGGCCACATCTGGCTCTGAAGTGGCCTCTCGTTATGATCCAACGCGCGATTTTGAAACGTGCGCGAGAGACAGAAAAAAAGAGGGCGTGACACGTCGTCGTAAAGGGGATCGACACGAGTCTAGTGCTGCTGCTGCTGCTTCTCGTATATTACGTATACACGAGGGGTAGAGGAATGACTTTGCCGAAACGAGGGAGAGGGGAGACTGATATAGGAAATAATTTTGCCTTTCGCCCTGAAAGTTTGCCAGCATCGCGGCGACTCGGCAAAAGGGGTTTTTACCCCCTCGTTACGTTATGATGTCGCTGTTTTATACTCGTTGAAACTTTTTTCATTTCGTCCTTTATTGTCGCTGCGAATTAGTCGCGGATATTATATCGCCGGGGACGATGCTTCGGCTGGAACGTCTTCATGGAAGATCGCGCGGCGTTGAGTGTTATTCAAAGAGACTTCGTTCGACTTTTCGATAAAAGCATACGATTTTTTTCTTTCGATCGTATAACTCGGTACAGAGAAAAAAAACAATTCTATAAAACATAAAGTATCTCTTTACACGCCTTTGCCGCGTAAATCAAACATATAATCTTTAGTGTGGAGCGCGAGCTTTAAAATAAAACTGTTCTCGCGTCATCTAGAGCAAAATTTTTACTGCCTCGAACAAAGGCTAGAGCGAGATAATAATTCGTGGCGCGCGGTAGTAAAAATCAGTCGAAGCAGCAAAAATGTCCAGAGAGAGGGAGAGAGAGAGAGAGAGAGAGAGAGAGAGAGAGAGAGAGAGAGAGAGAGAGAGAGAGAGAGAGAGAGAGAGAGAGAGCCGTATATAAGCCGGTTCGCATAGAAGCGGTATATCGAAAAATCGAAGCAACGGATCAAACGGCAGATATATACTCCTTTGTACTTGTTCTGACAGATAGAAAATTCGGAAAATCTATGATTACACACACACATGTATATATATATATATCAGTCTATTATCGTCTCTGCAGAAATCCACAATAACGGTATATTTTTATCTATATCTTCCACAGATTCAGGAGTATGCGGGCAGCCGTTTATAAAATTCAAGAGAGAAGATTCCAAGTGGCAGTCGAAGAGTGATCGATATACGCGACTGCCGAGCTCGGGCTTCGTCTCTCATCTTCTCTGCGAGGAAATCATTAACGCTGCCGAGCGGCCAGCAAAGCTCAAGCTCGCACGGAAATCAATCGAGCGGTATATCAGTGCCGAGAGTTCCTTATACACGGGGAAGTCGCTTATACGCTCGCAGGATAACGGCTGAGCTTCTCTCTGCTTTTTCGGATCGAAGAAACAGCGAGTGTGTAATACTGTGACTCGTGCGGGAAAGGAAAAGATAAGAAGAAGACGGCTGCAATGTGTATCGAGGAAATAAGTCGGCTGATGCTCGTAGTCGTCCCAGCGGGAGGCAGGAGCCACGTTAGCAGCAGCAGCAGCCGCCGCCAGTGACCTAGAAAAGAGAAAAGCCAGAGAGAGGTTAATTTAATCTCTGTAGGGGGTGTAGTAGCAGCGGCAGCAGCGAGGGAGCGAAGGGAGAGGAGGATTCCTCTCGCTATAATAATTGGCGGAGCGTCGTCCCCTGCTCGTGAGCGCATAAACGCGGCGGGCAAGGATCGCAGCAGTAAAGAGGAAGGGAGGAAAAGAAAATTTGGCTTTCTCTCTCTCTCTTTCTCTCCGTCCGTCTCTTTGTCGCTCGGCGCCGCGAGCGGGCGCTACTGAGAGGAGAGAGAAGAGATCCGAGAGAAAGAGAGAGAGAGAGAGAGAGAGAGAGAGAGAAAGAGAGAGAGAGAGAGAGAGGGAGAGAGAGAGAGGAAGCCGCTGCTATGCTGGCGGTGGGTCGGCGCACGTCGTCAGGGCAGAGCAGCTCGGGCTCAAACTGCTCCAACCACGGCTGTTTGTCGACCTTGGCGACGCTGCTACCCGCGCGCTCGATCACTCGTGAAGATACATCAGCAACGGCTGCTGCCTGGCCGCGCCGCCCCAAGAGCAGCAAGACTGCCAGTGGCGCCCGCAGCAGAAGCCAGGAGAAATGAAGTTGTCTGTGTCGGCATACAGAGCACAGGCAAGCGCCCACAAGAAGATCCTGAGCAATTATCAGCACCAGCTGAGCTACGGTGCCACCAATCAGGCGTCCTCGGCCCGGACCCCCTCAGACCCCGCGGCGGTCCTTCCTGGTCTCAAGGTGCGTTTCGTACTTTCACATTATTTCATACGCTATGTAAACTCCTTGCTTGGGGTGTACCGTAATCTATATAGTCATTATTGTTGGGCCCTATTTTTTAATTACCCATATACTGTATACACCGGGCCAGATATTAACGCTACTAGTGCAGTATATAACTGCAGTATGTACCGAGTAGAATATTCTGTTCGCTTTGCGTATCTTTGTATATAAGTAGTACCGGGCGGGTATCGTCGATCCTGAATCACTTATCTTTTCGACGTTTAGACTTGGACGCAAGCGCACTACATGAGCTAATCGCATAACGTCTATTTTGGATTCGCAACATCCGATCATGACTTTTTTTACATGGGGATTTATATTTTTTAGATCTATTTCTCTGTTTTATATCCTTATTGTGGGGAATTGTAATGACGAATTCACTTGATCAAAATAAACTCCTGAAGGCGCTGGAGCTTGTTAAAGAATTTTCAAGACAATCGAATACTCAGGTGAAATATTTAACAAAAAACGTTTGAAGTATGTTAGTAAAATGTGTAATGACTTCGTCTTTTGCAAATACGTGGTTTCATTGTCTCAATGCTAATATATAGTATAGTGTGGTTCATTGTTGTTGTTTCAAAATAAACCATATCTATGATTTTTCTCACAGTTACCTGTAATATGTTATGGGCAAATCTATGACTAACAAGACCATGTTTTGAACCTTTAAATTTTTTGTGGGCTATTCTAAATCATTCAATGTAACGTGATCAAAGTGAGGGAAAAGGAGCTACTATTATTCACTCAATAAGCATCTATTGTTAATATTTTCTTTCGAATTGACATGCGATTTTTGTTCGCACTTCCCAGACATCTAGTTAATGTCGTTGAGCAATGGTCACTTTTTGTCCATTTTCTCTACGGTAAATTCCCATATGAGTATGATTGTATGTAAACTATTGCTGGGAAACAATAAGTATTGCAGAATCCTGCGAGCGCAGCTTTCCATATGACAAATGATCTAAGGAACCTATAAATAAATATCTGGTATAGATGTATCCTAAGAAACATTTATTGTCTTCACACTAAAAAAAATTTCCTTTTAATCGTGAAATATCTTTGATTCCTGGTCAGTTTCTAGGTAAAATTTTTACGGACGTATACTTTATTAACTCGTATAACCAGAAAAAATGCTAAAATCACACTATATAATTCCTATATAAAACGGCCATGGCCGGGTGTAGTGAGCCAAAATATAAGTGATATAATTGGCTCATGTAGTGCGCATGCGTCTAAGTCAGGAAGTGTATATATACTTCTAGGTTAGATAATAAAATAAGGATTAGCATTCAATTTAATAACACATTTTTTTTCGCGGCTATCTTTTGTCATGAGCTTGGAAACTCTCGAACGATAGCAAAATCTGGCGTAAAGGGAGCCGCATATGTGCATAGGCAAATTGCGAGCAAATTGTGAGTATCTCGTAGAATTGATGTTGGCCGGACGAGTAATATTGTTTTGCCTCTACATTCGAGAGTTGCCTTTGCTGCTCTTCCTAGATATATAATTCCCGAGCCTGTTTTACTCAGAATTGCCCTTCTCTCGGAGTAAGCTATTAACGTTCCTTTGATCTCCACGCTGTTTGCACAGCAAGATCTCATTTTCACTTAATATGAAAAGTTGAATGTTTTCTCATTATGATATTCTGTCTTACGCTCAAGCGATTGGAGAAAACGATGTGTAAATTCTATAAAGAATATATGTAGAAAGTGTGATTTTCAATAATTTAAAAGTAAAAATATTAACATTTTTATTATTTTAAGGTGTTATAACGAAATATGTTTGCACCGCAAATAATGTTGGTTAAATTTTAATTTTTTTAATTATAGAATCTATTACAGTATGTCATTAAAGCGCATGAAAGCCAAGGTTTTATAGCATTTAGTTAGTCACGAAAATTTAAAAAACATCAAAGCGCTGAGCATATTTTTCCAACTCGTGTACGGAGTATGTTTAATTTCACTCCTCGTTTCGGCATGCATATTTATACATGCACAAGCGTGAGGGCGTTATTGCGGTAAACTCGCCCCCACGTGTTTCCGACACTTGTTCGTATATATATATATATATATATATATATATACCGCGTATAAGACATACACGCATCTGCGGTGAAACTTTACAATCCGCTATATACATATATAGTGAACACAGAGGTGATGACGGACGAGTGCCGTAAAATTTTTAAGTACTTATGCCGGACGATCGCGGAAAGACGAAATTTTACGCGAGGCTGCGCGCTTCTATGTCTCCAGTCCGTAGCTCGTTAATGTCAAAGCAGTTATGCTTGGCTGATGTCGACGCCAACGAGCTCCTGCCGCTGTTTCATGTTGTTACATGTCCGTAAATGCGTTAATTTTGTACTTGTAAACTCAGCGCTCGTGGTGCATGCTTTCAAAATTAACGTCCTGACCTGCTCTGAATTTATCATGTAGAAAACTCTGGACATGATGTATATTAGCGCGTTTTTCTGCTGTCAGGTTTTTCCTTCAATTTTATTCAATCGAAGTGATATATGGCCTATTGTTATAAATTTACTAATTTTAACGCGATAATTCTGTTTACTAGAATTATGAGTAAATGGATTAAAACTGTTATTTAACAAAATTTATGAGCATCTGCTTAAAAAGATGAATAAATCTTACAGAACACAAGAAAGCTTTCAGTAATGATGTCAGGTCTAGTCGGGTCAAACGATTCTAAAACTTATGCATTACTAAATTTCGTATAAACTGTACTCGCCTTTTTAAAATCGTGTTCTGCATTTTATTTCAAATATGTTGCATTGTACTCCGTTTCTACAGTTAGAGTACTGGCCTATAATATTAAATGATGATAATTATAGAATTTTAATTAGATATTATAACAACATTTAGTGCTAATGTTCAACACTTAAAACAAAAGGCTGTCTTTAATTAGAAAAGTTAAGATCAAGTATGTCACACAACATCTAATGATGTATTGTCAGAATACAATAAACGTTTTTGTGGTCAGGTTTACATATATGATGATAATATTGCAGTTGAAAAATGATTGAAATGAAAATTTAGTTCAAAATCATTTAGAGATTCTTACTAATGTATTAAACAACAATCTTTATGCTAATAAATATAACTACGCAACTAACGAGTCTTATGACAAACAATGGGAAAAATACGCGCATCGTTGAATGTTTCCCGCTAAACTTCAAAAACACGTTATTATGCCGCGACAAATGAGATTTGTGCTAATACAAAACCAAACTAACATCACAGGCGAGGCAATTAAATTTCGTTCAGCCAGCTTGACTGCGGAATGCCGAAATCCAATTTTTCTAATCACCGCAAGCATAATCGCCCGGGCGATCCATCCATCAATCTGGCTATAGCAGCGTTAACAGCAGGGCGTCGTGCGGTGGTACTGCGCAATCACCGAGATGGAGAAAAAAGAAAGAAAATGTAGAGAACGGATGAGCGGGAAAAAGACGCGACGATGCTAACGTATATTGTTATACTCCCGCTCACGAAATTTATGGAGACTAGAGCGGCATTGAACCAGAAGCGTGAAATTCACCGGCTCCGCTCAACCATGCAAATTTTCCGCGCGCTAAGCAGCAGCGTTAATTATAAGGTAAAGAGTCTCCCGACACAAGGGGATGAAAATCTATTAAAGAACTTGGACAAATTTTCAGTTTAATTTCGAAGGGATAGTTGACATTGTACGTATATTATATGTGTATGGAGCTTGTTTTTAGTGAAATATATTGATCATATTTTTAAGAGAATATTGTTTTACTATACAATTATGGCTTTTTTCAAGTTTTTCTTCTAATTTAGAATTTATGTGACATTTTAATAAGTTAACATAATCAAAGTACATACTCTAAATCGTGTGGAGAGATCTATCTTGAAGAAGTGACTATAGTAATTGTAGGTAAAGCAGAAAATGGAATAATCTTTCTTACAGTAAACATTCACTCTTGTGAAGTGAAATTTAACATCGTGTAGGAGTGAATAAAAACTGCGATATAGTTTTATATTTTCAATCCCTGACTTCCGTTAATACTTAGTCTAACATTTTAAGTGAAATTTTCAATAAGTGAAAAGCATTTTCTGTATTATAAAATAGTGTTAACAGTTATATGCTCCATGATTATTAATTATATACCATTAGAAGTATCAGAACTAACCAAGTTTAAATCCTGCATTTATATAAGAGATAGTGTTAGGTTACCTTGCCATTACTCCAAGCTCACAAGTCAATTTGTCCTTTATAATTCAAGCCATCGCAACCTCATTATTTTGTAACCAAGATATGGGCGAGGATAGGATCTTCGATAAACGAGCCACCAGTCGATCTCTGGTGGTGTTACGCGTTACCTATATACAAGTAGTGCGTACTATCGATTGTCGATTCACCTACACTACAGACAGTAAAGGATGCTCTACGTATATCTTAAGCTCTGATGTCTATATATATGTACACGAATATTCCTTATTAGCTTTCCTCTTAGATTCACGATGTCACGCCCTAATTGAAGTCCGATTATTTGATGAAAAGGTCCAACTGTCATGCAGAAGATCTTATTTTTCTTTTGTCTTAGTCTTGTTTATAGAATTATATTTTCCATTATTACTATTAGCTGATTTGTAACTGTTTACATTTCTATCAGGGGTTACTTAATTTCGTCATTGATTTAAATATATATGTATGAGAAGAACTGTTTGTAGTTAGAGTGTTTTGTAGGAAAAGTTTTTTAATGAATATTAGTATTGCTTTCATTCAAACAACATATATATATATATATATATGTTGTTATATATATATATATATATATATATATATATATATATATATATATATATATATATATATATGTATATATATATATATATATATGTATATATATATATATATATATGTATATATATCTATAATCTTATACAAGGTACATATATTTGAGCATCCGACCAATGGTATTCTATATTATTACAATACGATATAGTATAGTATTTGGTATATGTATTACACGCCTATGCTCACTCATGCGGTAAATCTAACGCCAGCTTCGATTAAAGTTTAAGCATAAGACCTTCACCGTATGGCTTTAACTAAATTCCCCAAACCTTCTAACATCTTTAATCTAGAGTTTCTCAACTTGTGACGAGCTTTTACTCACTTTCGTTAAGATTTGTTTTAATGACTTGCGGATGCTGACAATTTTATTTTACTGTACTTAGATGCGATGAGAATAATTTTTGAATGTTGAGGATATTACTATTAAGAATAGTAATGTATATTATGTTTTGAATACAGTTATATAAAACCATTTGGTTATAAAATAAATTTTAATTTTATAATTAATCATTAAAGTGTATGTTTTAATTAACCCAAAAATTATTAATAAAATGTACCAAAATATATTTTCCGGGTGGATGTCTTTATTGACGGCGGGTCGATAATATACGACGCAACAGCATAGCTGGTCTCCGCACTTTGACCAATGATGCGAGGATATATTTATAGGCTTAGAAAAATGATGGATATAAAATTTGTCATTGTATACCACCTCTCCAAATATTGCTTAAACTTTTCACAATAAATAAGTTATCAATGGAAATATTTTAAATACAGCGACTGAGTTATGTAACAATTATAACTTATATATTGCCATTGATATTGAATTGTAGAGTAATTAACATGTGTCTCTTATTTTTAATTAATCATAAGTGATTTAAAGAAAGCAGGATTGCTATATCAATCACGTCATACATATTGTGAGCACTATATACGTCATATATTTACTATATGACGCACATTATTGGCAGCGACACATCCCCCATGCATTACACAAAACCCCATTTATCATTGTTCGATAAACAATGAAATAAAAAAATACATCTTGCATAGCATAGGCATTTATAAACCATTTTTGTTAATTTAATAATAATTTCGCGTGTAACATCGTTATAATGAATTAAAGACTATGGAGAATACATATATAACGATATATTTCTCTTTATGGCTGCAGCTTCGAGTCTGGATGTCACAACTTACCCCGAGAGCACGCGATCGTAGAAAATGCCAAAAAAACGGCCAGCGGTTCGTATCACGTTTATAAATATCGCTTTGTTTTTGAACAATGTCTTCTCTTCTTCCGCCCAGTTCTAGTATTAATATATCATTAAAACAATCCTATCCACCTTTTCTTCTATTGTTGACTATAGAACATTTGTTAAAACCATTACATTACACTCACTAGCTATACATCTGGTTTACTTATAGTTTCCTTCATTATACAGTCCTCTTGCTTGTTCACTTGCACCTGCACGCGTAGCATATTAATTCATTTGTAATCTCCACACGTTCAAACTATAGTACAGCATATGCTGAAATCTTTTTTTAAATATTTTAATTCTTCTTTTATTATAACTCAAAATTTTTGTAATTTGCAGTATAGAGTTAGTTTGCTTATATCGCTTCGAATTTTTTACTATTCTTGCAATAATATTTGTTTCAGTAATTTTACTTGTAAATAATCCAAAAATTGATATTTTTATATATGAATAACGTATATTAGACCTTGATTTTAGAATAGATAAATATGTTATCATATTGTTTTTGTAAACAGATAAAATACCACATCACACGTCACACTAAACAATTCACCAAAAGAGGTTATATCGCACTCGAAATAAACTTTCATAAACATACACATCAAAACTTCAACATTTTATGGTAAATGTTAGTCGTATATAATATTGATGTCATTGCAAATAAGATTAGGAAACTTTAATTTTCAAGAAAAGCTTTAGGATTTTCAACGTTCAACTATATACATCCAGTAAGTCGATTTCTCAAACGTCCGATTTGCGTGTTTAAACCAAGGATATAAAAGATATTATTATGAAAAGGCACCGTAAGTAATTACCATTATATGATGGGTGCTTAATAGTCAAAGAGGGCAGTAACAGACGGTCTAGGTGATGCAATCGCGCCATCATTACCATCGCGTTCACTAAAACGATTATCCGCTCGTGAAACGTGGTTACTCCCTTATGCTAATTTGTACAAGCGCTTTTCTGTATAAAAGTATATACATATACTGAATTATTCTAGGACGGGCGTTAGTCATTTACGTAGATTAAATCAGACTCTTAAAGGTTTTGTATGAGATTAAAAAATATAAAAATACTTTTGAATTATATAAGTAGCATAAGGGGAATGGTATAACTTACTCAAACGTTATAAACTTTTTATTATAGATATAAGATTTACGAAATTACATATAAACAAAATAATTCTTATAAATAAGGCGTATACTATGAATCGAATAAATCGCATTTTTTAGATATTGTAGAGAAAAGTTCAGTTGCAATCATAGCAACAGCAGGCCCAACAAAGTAGTTTTCGCATGGGCCATACCTTTATATTCTGTTCGCAGATTTTGACACGGAAATAGGAAAGTACCTATGCGCCGTCTATCGTTGCTAGCCAGAGACTCAGTAGATAGCCGGAAAGTTCAAATGGTGGGAGAAAGGTCAGGTCAAAACTGTTTTGTAGTTTTACGACTACTCGAGCTTAGCGCAAGCTCACACATCATTAGGATAGTGGACCTTTTTCTCTGTGTTCGGCGGCAAATTAAATTAACTTGAATATTTTTTTTTTAAATTTTATTGCGATTCCCTTTTTTGTTCAATCAATTCCCTGTTTGATTCCATTTGAAGCTTAGTTTATTTTAAGTACTCTTGTAGCATTATTTACTTAAATATATATAATATTACTTACTCATAGTATTTCGAATATTATGGGTAAGTGGTATGACGGTATCGTCGGTCTATCCATTACGAACTAATTTTCATATACCTATTACTTTTCTCCAAAAAATAAGCATTTAAATGTAATGGAAGGCATTTGTTGTAATTAAGCAAATCAGAATTAAAGCGAAATAGATGTCGCTTTAAAAAGTTTGATATTTAACAACACGAAAGTGTATCGAAGGGCATAGATGAAAAGAAGAATGTTATCCTCGAACAGCAAAACCACTCAGCATAACTGGAGCCGGGTTACCGCAAAATCCGCAACGCCGAGGCTTGCGCCGACGCCGCGGCCGCTCACTGCCGCGCTGCCAAGTATTAAGACGAATCCAATGCTTGGACACTACGAGCGCGAGTATCAATTCGTCCGAGCCGAGGGCGGCGGAAGCGAGCTACGCCAGTGAACCGATAACTTCCGAGGAGCGATGATAGACATGGTGCGCGCACTCCTTAATATACGTACATTTCAGTGAGCACGTGCGTGTGTTTCTGTGTGTGGCTATGTTTGTGTACACGTGATAGTGTTTGATGTCGAGTGCTCCGAAGCACCAGCATAGATTTACTGCACTCGAAGTGCTGCGACTGCCCACGGTCGACGAGATAATATGCCTCGGGAGATATTAAGCGTTCGACGGCTCCTCACCCGCTACTACCACTGCTGGAGGGATGAAGATGGGGTAAGAAAGAGCTGTAGCCTCGTTGATGGGAGATATATACAGGAGAAATATAGATTAGAAAGAAGGACAGCCATCTAGATAGGACACTTTATTTATGTCTTGTACGGCACGTGTGAGTTTCGTCGAGGGAGACTTTTATATATATATATAAATGTGTGTATATGTGAGTGTGGGTAGGTAGACAACACTCGAACGCGCTTTCTGAGTTGAGACGAGATTTCTGATGGTGAGAAATCACTTAGAAGTATTTAATGCGTTACCGTCCCGGCTGCTACTTGACAGACGCGATAAGTAACAAGTCTGCAAACTACTGATATTACACTTGAATTGCATTGATGAACGATGTTTATTGACTTTTTTTTAAAACATAAGATATTTAAATGAAGTTTTTCTTGTATAAGGCAACTTAATTTATTGTAAATTATCTTGTTTGGTTTCGTAGATTCAAGTATTAGTATGACTATACATAGTACATTCTACTTAAGCAAGCACAAAAGATTGGAATTCTCGTAAATGCATCAGTTTTTAAATATTTTCATCTATTATATCGTACAATAATTGTTTGGTCGCTTTATAATATGCTCTAATTATAAGTAAACAGTTTAAAAAATGAGACTATAAATCATCGTGTAATAAGATATCTGCCTTAGAATGTAATCCATCGTCAACGTTGAATCGATAGTCAAAAGGAAGAGTAAAGATCCTCGGATATTGTCTTGTGGCACCGAAGATAAAATACCTATAAATTTCGTCGGCGACCTAGAACTGTCAAGTGCAGTCTATAACCGATTTGACATATACGAGTTGAACCATGGCACATAACTTCATTTTAGATAAGTCGTGAAATTTTAGACCCTTCAAAGACTCCCTCACAGTACGTCAAATACAAGGATAAATGCCGTTAATTTCTGTGAAATATAAAATACTGAAAACTTTTTTAAAATACGATACGAGCGTAATTCCGACCACTGCTAGCAATACATACTCGACAGAAGAAGTGTTGGAGAAGTGTGGGGAAAACGAGAAAGGGACGATCGACATGAAAGTAAAAAAAGGGGAGAGATATGGAAAAAGGACAAGAAGAGCAGAAAAATACGAGGGAGCTTGAGCAAATGAGAGAAGCGAAGGGAAGGAATAGCAGGGCGAGTTAGTTACTTACCGAGGAGTCGGCCAATTATGTCTGAGTGCACTGGAAGGTTGTTCCCTTCTTCGTTGTCGTCTTGAGCTTCGTCGTCGTCGTCGTCGATTTTACACGCCGATGGCGCCTTGTTTGTTCTTGGGCTTCGTATATCGCCTGAAAGAGCAAGAGATAGAGATAGAGAGCGAAAGTGAAAGATGGAAGGAAAAAGAAAGAAGAGACTTAATATTACTCGAGCTACAAAAACAGACGTCGCTCGAGTATTCAAAGTGATGGTGCTTGGATTAAAATTTACCGTATTTTGCAACTCCATTTATAAAATTACGCGCAAATAATTACAACTTAAATTTCACGTATAAAATATAACCTCAAAAGAGTTTATAAATAGTTTTTAGGTGGCATTGAAATGCAAAATGGACATAATATGACATAGAGATAATGATGAAATATTGTTTTCTTGGAATTTATCAATCAATCGTCGACACAACAATGTAGACGATACACCGCGGAGAGAAGCCGTCGTAGCACCAAGTCATATACTAGCCGTAAAACAAACAGTTTTGGTCAACTAGTCTTTCCCCACCGCTTCATCCGTTCAGCTCTTTATAATATAGTCTCTGGCTTAGCGAAAGTACAGTTAGTGCATAGGCACTTTCCTGTTTGCCTGATGCACAATCTGTGCGCAAACTGCATATTATATAGTAGTGTTTACGCAAATACTGTCTTGTTGGAACAAAAAATAGAGATTTCGTTACAGCGTTATATTTAGATATGCCTGTACTGCTTACGCATATCGACAAGTCCATATTTCGATAAATAGAGCCAATTTGAGAAAACGCTGAAAGGTGATCTGCGTTTTTCTGGTCAACAACTCGTCTTCTAGACTTTTAGCTAAATGACCCAAGGGGTGTATATATACTCTCCTCGCGAGTATACTGTTTATTCCTTAGAACTGACCGTGTTACTTCTATTTGCATTGCTACTCATGCGTCATTGATAGTGCATCTTCAGATCATTTTCTCTGTAATCAAATATCAGCAGTCAAACATGGAAGACGATGTAGGTATATAAACGGATAGGAAAAATACGGGGAAATCGGAGTAGAGGTTCGACGCAATGTAGCAAAAAAAAACGTCCGTTTAATCAAGAATCCATTTCCGTTTTTCCTTTTATGTATAGTCCTGAGAGCTTACACTTCATCGCCATCAACGTCCAATAAGCTTATTATAAAATAAGAAAAATTAAGAACGCAAGTGCAAGAGAATCGTGTTGCTTTCAGGAACTGCCAGAGATTAAAAATAAAGTCAAAGGTGAAAAAAGAACGAAATATGTAGATAGAAGGGTGCGAGAGAGAAAGAGAGCGAGAGAAAAGGGTAAAAGTTGAAACGCCCACGCGATGACTGCTTTTATCGTGCAAAAACAACAAGAAAGAGAAAACGAGAGCGAGAGCGCGAAGCAGGTAAATGTGCACAGGTGGCTGCGTAATTAAGTTCTTGTTAGCAATGTGCGCGTATTAATAAGCAGCGAGTAGAACACTTGAGCTGGATTTTCATTCACTTGCGAAAATATGACTGTCTAAGCCTCATTAAAGAGAAAAGCAACCGACATAATAACAACCTTCTGCTCGCAAAGCAATCTTCAGATGCTTCTTACCTTGGTGTCCCGCTATACATATACATCACATATATACAATACATATACACCCAGAGTATTAGTCAGCCACGTTTGCGGTCGCTGCAGCTGATTGTCCTCGCGTATATGCTTTCAATTAAGCCGTCTCCAGGGATAGGTCCGATGCCACAGCGACAGCTTCAGACTCTACCTTCTCATAGGAAAGCTCTCGTCGCGTGATATTGCACTACTTCAATTAGCCTGCCAAGGGTCCTCGCATACGCCACATTAATACACACCTATATATATATTTTGTTTATGCGGATTATTCGTTCGATATCTAGCTCACCCACACATGCACAAACGCGCTCACATATTGTGGAACAGAATGACAAATGCTACTCTGTGTGTGACCTAGCCGGGCTGAACCTCGTGAGCCATAGACGTTAGAAGTAGCTAGACGCTTATTGCATTTGCGTTTAGCTCGAGGAGACACGAGTTTTGAACGTTGATTAATTGCTGAGGATGGCTGCGCCCTCTATTAGGTTAACTGATCGAAGATTAAATTTCAAATGTATTGGATCAATATGGATCAGGAGGTGAAGGGAGTTTGATACGTATATAAGAATATTCTGAATTGCATTATAGTTTCGAGTTACATATATATCCCGTGTCGTAAAATTTATCATCGATCAGCGTTCAAACGCATATCATACGCACACATTTATACGACGATTTATTTTCAAATATTGGATAAAATCACGAATACTACAACACAAGCGGCTACTCATATGGCGAGGGAATATCGAATTAACAATCGCAGCCAAAATTGAAAATGGAGCAGTGTTTACTAGGCAACGACTACTATGCCTATATATAACCAACGCGTGTAATACTTGCAGCGAAACGTCATTCACTTTTTGATTGACTGTAATAGGCTTACAGCATCTATAATTTACTTAGTACCGCTATAATAACCTTTATGCGATTTAAAGTATGCATCTCTCGTATACATTGCATGCAGTAGCGCGTCGTGAATGCGAAATGTCGCAGCGCATTAAAACGCTCTGCCCGATGTTTTTTCAAAATCGCTGCAGCTTACACCGCGTTTGATAAAGAATTCGAGAGTCGGAAAATTCCGCAAATGAGTTTTGAAAAATCGATGCCTCCGCGCGATTCATTGCCTTTTATCCGGGCGACGCAGTGTGTTTGTGACGTTTGAACGAGGAAAAGTCGTGTTGTATATACGCAGTGCTGTCTATCATCGGTATACATGATCCATCGACGTCGAGTGCACTCACACGCATCGGCTGAAATTCACGTCGATTATACAAAATTAAATTGCCTAGCGCAAAAGTCAAGTTTAACCGGCTGACGAAACGCGGACGTACGCCACTTAACCGTGCAATATACGTGCGCGTGTGCGCGTGTGTGCGACGAGCAAGTATTGACGATTAAAGCCGATCTCCAAATCTGGCCCTCTGGAATTTGCGGACGTTTAATTGATATAACGCTGCAACAGGTAAATCATGGTGGTACGTTCGCGCGATATTTCTAAACCAGATGAATGGGTAGAACCGCAGAAGTGGTAATTGCTGCGTAAATATGTATACCACCATTAACTCATTCGAGCTTAACGAATGCTCGCCGCGAGCGATTCAAGTATAATACGGATATATGTATGGATGCGAAAAGGAGAGAAAACGCGATCTCGGGAATTGGCATTGATGCGGTATTTGATCGAGCCTTTGATGAATTCGTTCGTCGATATCCCCGGTGATTCGTCTTTTAATACCCATTCGTTAATTAACGACAACGGTTGTATTGTTTTGCTTGATTGGTATGTGGTTTTTACTATTTATTTTTGATCTGTAAATTACGAATTAAATGTATGGCTATATATTATAAGAAAGATAACGTTTTAAAGTCTTGATTATCGGCAAAACGGCAGTGGGTCAATTGCAGGCCCGACAGGTGAACGTATTTCGATTGATTGGAATTGTCGCTTGTTAATTATCCAACGTACTGCGCGTACCTCGGTATTCCGATAATCAAGCCAAATCAACAAACCTACCACTTGAGGTTGCCTTTCGCTCGGGGAGCAATTATGTTTGTTAATTGATAATCTCTTCGCGTCCGCGCGGTCAAAATCCTTGACTTCTCAGCATATACCAGCTCGCTATAAAAGATTTTTATTCCCAGTGGCCAGATGCTTTAATCGTTACACCATTTCCATTGGCTTTAAACGTTTGCAAAGGGATGTAACGCCACATCGCGATGTCTCGAACTTCAAAATTTTACGGGACGCTGTTTCGCAGCAGTCTCCGAAAGCTCATAAAACTGCAGGACCCGGGTAATATTTCTAAAAGCACTCGCGTATCGAGTGAGGGCATTATTTTTATCGACACCTGACCTATAGGCTCTTTCTCAAGCCAGCACCGAGAACTCGGGGCGATATTTCGGAGGGCAGTGTGCATATAGCTACGAAGGAGTCATTCTTATATCGATCAGATTTGAAAATAGGGAATCGATGAGCTATAAAGCGACGGCCCGGAGTTTCGCTAGATGCTCATAAGCGCGCGCTCGATGAATCGGTCGCTGCAGATGACACGATTAGGGGATGTACTTCGATTATACGCTCTCCTATATACCAAGGCTCTTCAGCGACGATGTACACCCATTATACCTAGGGATGTTCCGTTCTACGTCAAGTATCTCGAATAATGAGTATGCACAATGCGATCCTCGAATTTCCGAGGGCCCGGCTATTATCTCGGCCCGAGACTTGGCTTTGATTGACTGCAATTTCCCTTTTCGCCGGAGGAGAAAAGCTTTGGCAGGCTTATTCTCTTTTCTCGAGTCCCTCGTAAAACAGCGAGCGGGATAAACGTAAAATATTTTTATCTTCCCGATATAGACAGTATATACTTCGGGGGGGAATACTGCGTACTTTTCTTGATTTTGGTTGCGTCGATATCGTTCATCGTAAAATTTCAATTCTCAAATGAAAAATTGAACTTATTTATATGCCTATATACTTTGCGTAGAATATTTTTTTCACAATAATACATTATAGTCCATAATTTAAATAACATCGGAAAAAATTACTTATCAACTCACGCAAATCTGCGATTTCATACACACGATTTCTTTGCGATATACGCGCGATGCATCGTTCATCATCGAACGGATTCAAGCGCAGTTTTCGCGTTCCTTTTCGTATTGGTCCTGCATCAGCGGAGACGTCACCAATAATCGTGTCAGTCACGACTTAACAATAGATAGATCCGCAGACGTCACGTCGGTCATTCTATTATTTTTCCACGTTTGGCACGTCGCTATATTACACGGCCAAATGAAGAGAACGAACGAAACGAACAATCGCTTACGTCATGCCTTGTTGAGTTCGCGTAACACCGAACTGTCGTTTACCATTGGCTCGCTGCCTGCTGCCGCGGCACCGGTTATCGCTTTTTTCCCGCTTCATTGCACCGCTGGCACTTAAACGCAATTAGCCTTGCAATTTATAGTACATACGTGCAGGCATACAGCGACAAAGCTCCCGACTGTGACACTCCCGCGGTATTGTCCTTTAATTCGCAGTTTTATACCGTTTGCGAAGCATATCCTTGATAAAAATGAAGCTGCAGCGATCTCTTTTTTTGGAACTACTGGAATACTCGCTTGTGCAATATTTAAAGCCGAGCTTTAGTGAATAGGGCGTTGCGCGTCGATGTTCGTGGCCTTTCCATACTTGTTTTCAATTTCCCCAAGTTTTTTAATATTTCCGAAAGATCGGAAAATATTTCCAAACTTTTTCCGCAAATTGCTGAATTTAATCTATCGGCGTATATAGAAAAACTCAACAGCGGAGATTGTTTTATATAGTTTTAAAAAGCATTTTTTTTAAAAGCTCACTCTCCAAGATTGGCGTTCTCGGTATAGGAACTTGCAGGTCCAAAGAAAGCTGCTCGTTAAATCGCGCAATTTACATTGAGGCGCTCCAGTATATAGCTGTCGTGTACAAGCTCCGGGAGTGATTACTGAATCGGCCTCGTTATATACCTTTCGATTGCAATAACTCTATATACATGGCCTTTTTATCTTCCCATCCAGCCGCCTTGCGTTTCTCCACCTCTTGGTTTTTCCTTCGGGCGATGATACTTCTGCGGTTAATGCCTCAATATCCTCGATCACCTCCTCTCCCTCTTTCTTCCTCCACTTCTTTCGCGCGCCTTTTTCTCCGCAGTATATATACTACAGTCATCGTCGACGTCGTCGTCGTCTCTTCGCTTCGGGCTTTAGCTCCTTACCGTCGGCTCGATTTTTGCGGCTTAGCCTCGTCTGGTTTTATCGAGTTACATCAAATTAGATTTCCGTTAGCGGACGACTCCATTCGAGTCCGCCTTTGACTTCTCGAGATATGGACGATGAGAATTCGAGCCAGACGCGCATAACCGTTGCTTTTCGCCTCATCGCGCCAATAAAGATTAGGAATAAGGTGAAGTCGAGCAAGGAATGTTTCTGTGTGTGTGTATGTGTGTGTTAGCAAAGTCGAGGAAGTATGCGTACTGCGTTATGGTCTTGAGAGCGAGAGGGAGAAACTCGAGATGGAGTAAATAGTGGAAAAGAAAAAAAATCCGGCAGGAAAGTTGGGAATTATGGAAATTCGATCAATTTATAAAGATTGCCACGAACAAATGTTTGTGCACGCGGCATTCTGTGTGTGTATATAGAGAGGTCAACTTTTTTTTCGCACCGTTTCATTGGGAAGCAATCAGTACGCGCAACGACGAAATATGACAAAGTTTCAGGGGGATAAATCGCTTGTTTGAGCAGCTAAACGATCGTCCAATAGCAGAAGAAGAAGTCTGCTCCGATCGATCTTTCTTGTCAGTTTCCGTATTAATACACAGCGATAAATACAAAAGCTCGTTTTCCGGATCGTTATGCGTTTAAAACCGGCTCGCCACACCTTCGCCTCGTAATCGGGGAGAATCAATCAGCCCTGCGGACCTTATCGCACTGCGCTCTCGAAGCACGTGCAAGCCTGAGAAATGATGGTGCGCGAAAGCGGCGAATGAGAAACGCAATGGAATGTGAATAAAAAGGAGTCGAGGCGGCAGGAAAAAAAAATAAATAAAAGAAGAACGAGACGCGGTATGGCCGGGCGGAGTGTAGCGCCGGGAAATTGAGGGCCAGAAGAAAAGCGAGCGTTGCGAGATGACTGCGAGGCCGAAGCACGTTCTCGGAATAAGAAGACAAGGGAAGCAAACGAACAATGCCGAGAGGAGAAACAAAAGTTCCACGCGCGGCGGAGTCTTAGTCGGGCGAAAGTTTATCCCCGAACGTGTATATATACCTATAGAGTTTATGCGCAACTTCGTGGATATATATATATATGTGTGTCTGTGTGTGTGTGTGTGTGTGTGTAGGAAAGAGTTCGAGGGGCGATGCGGGAGGATTTCTTCTGATGGATTCGCATGTTTGGAAAATAATAACTATATGGTGTATAGTTATACAACGAAGGACCTAAAGTATCGTATATACACAGCAGGGTAGAGTGTAACTGATACTTGAATATAATCCCTAACTTATGGTCGTAAAAGTATCGAGAAAGTAGAAAGCAAGTTAAGAATTTAACGAAGCAAGTCGTACATATAGGAGTACATTTTCAATAAGCCCTCTACTCCCGTGAAAAACTTTTTTTACACATTTTTTATCTTTGCTCTCGTCGGTTCTTCGCTCGAGTAGTCTTTCGTATAAATACCTGGACATAAATTAAGCACAAGACAAGCACAAAGGAGCTGCGTATAAGAAAAAAAGCATGGCACAAAGAAGTAGCAGGCATCAAAGATGCGAACAATATAAAATGAGCAAAGATCCGGCAAGAAGCCTCTTTGGCTCACACACATCGAGCCTCTCTCGTATATATCCGCACGCGCTCCTGCACAGCAGCCGGCTCCGAGGAAGATCAATATCTCCCGACAATCTTATCTCTCTCTCTTCGTCTGTCCTTCTCCCTCGCATATATATATATGGCTTCTCTCGCTTTCTCTCTACGACTGTTTATTTTTCCTTTTCCGTCACTATCCCCTCACTACTTCGTATAGCTTCTGACAGGACGATATTCCATATATATATATATATATATGTATGTATACGCGTCTCGATATATAGGATTCGCATTTTTCATCGCCTATAGCCACCCCCTCCCGGGCTCAGTTCTCACCAGCCAGCTCCCTTGATATTCCGTGTACGCACTCGACGTCGTCGTTCTCTCGTCTTAACCTCCTCGAGTCTCGCCCCCGCTTACGGAGCCCCAATATCCATCGACCGCAGAGAGTATAGTCGTCGACCCCTCGACGACGAGACGCTCGTCGCATTAGTCCTTGCTGGCCTTTCCTTAAAGGCCACATTATACCCCGGCTGATGGTCTTCTCGTATATACATATATATCTGTACACAGTGCATAGGCTGTGCAAAGATTCGTGAGTCGCGCCGCGTGTATATAAACGTCTCGATGCCTCTCGTCTCCCGCAATTTGTATGGGACCCTGTGCTGCTCCATTTCTCTCTGTACTACTACATATATGTATAACAGGCCCGATATAAACAAGACCGAGTGCGCGTACACCTCAAGAGAGAGATGCGAGCCGCTAAATTGGGCTTAAGCGATCACTTTCTGCGCGAGTTGATCAGTCCTCGGAACACCCGCACGATTGCGAGGACCTGCTTCGTGTTGTACATACCTATAGCATATTGTGGATATTGCGCTTTGGGTCACGAGATGCTGTATTTTGAGATTTAATCGTTACGGTCCACAAACTTGCGTCGTTTCAAGCCTTTGGTTAACGAGTTATGTATCGGCGAGCGATATATGCGATTACACCCACGCGCGACTGAAGATTCTGCGTTCAATTAAACCGATTGCAAGCCGTATTCTCACTCACGCATGTACCATCGTCGCTCGTATTTGTCATCTATAATCATAAAAGATTCCCTCGTAAAGTCTCGAGACGCCAAGCGTTTTTTTCCGAATGCCCTTGCATGACACACACACACACACACACACACACACACACACACACACACACACACACACAACACTTACTTCCACAATCAGACTTTGTTCGGAGCATTTTTTCTCAGTCGCGTCGCACACAAAGGGAGAGGGGGAAGAGATTTGCCGACGGAAATTCGTATGGGCCATATAAGCTTCGTTTTGCGTTATGTCAACGTCGCTGCACCCACCCACGCAAATGATCCCGATTTATATGTCTGTATCCTCCGACCTTTTTACGCTACCCTCCGGCTCCTCGACGACTGTTTCCCTCGTGACGTTCCCTTCCCTTTCTTCCCTCGTGCACCTACTTTTTCAAGAGCGATGAAATTATTTTGATGTCCCGATATATTTATGCGGTGTGCTTAGATGTATATATTGAGGAAATTCTTTTCACCCATGCCGGTTTCATTTCGTCTCTCCTCTGTTCGCATGCACTCGAGTCTTATCAAACTCTCGATGGTATGGATTTCTTATACATATATATTACCTCTGTGAAGACGTGCTTTCTTTTCGTTTTATTTTTAAGGACCCTATACGAGTTGGGATTTCTTTGCTTCGATAGCGTTATATATAGATATATGATATCTAGATATATTATACGAATTATGTATATTTTTTCTTTGATGTCAACTTTACTATTTCCGAACTATTTAAATTTGGATACGTTGGTCTCTCCTCATTGCCTGTTATGCGATCCTTGCTGGCCAGTAATACGCAGAGTTTAATGTGTGAAGGGAAATACACAAGCAGATATCGAAATTAAGATTAAATTAGGTTCGTAATCGTTTTTAATAAAAATATTACGTAATTGCTAGACACCCGGTTGAATGGCGCCAATATTCAAAGGTCGAGCGTATCCTCGACAATAATAACGAAACACACGGCTTGTTTATCAACACTTTGTATTGAGATTTTAGAGTAAGACACGTGCAAGTTACGAAATATAGTTAATTTGGATAAAAGCAAATTTCACGAATAGCTTTAAACTTATGGGTCTGCGTTATTCGCCCATAATTCTATCGGCTATGCAATTTTCTCTTATTATTAAGTGTCATTACGCAATCTGTACGCTTTCTTAGGCAGCTTAACGATGATAAGGCTCTGTATACAAGAAGCTTCGCTCGTAAAATCCGACAAAGGATAGGGAGCTTGAGCTCTCCTACTCACGTAAATTGGCCTTCATAGCGTATATATACGCTGTATAGGCAAAAATTGCACAAGAGTCTATATGCACGCGTACTTGATAAAAATGCTTAAATTCTAAGGATCAAATTATTTCATTTATTAATCTTAAAGACAACCATTTGATTGGATGGATTGAAAACGCTTTGAAAACTTTTGACCGTAGGAAGGACCGTTAAGTTTGAAAAGGTCAACGAGTGTAAATATTTTTAAAGTATTAAGCTGGAAAAAGGTCCAAATAATTTATAATATTCAAAATAATTCTCAACGATCCATCTTATAATTCTACTCGAAATTCTCTCATAGCGACAGATCAATAACTGAAGAAACTAAAGAATAATGATACAATGAACCGAATGAAAAAGAGTCCAGCGTTAGGAAGAAGATCTATATACAGCGAATATACAATTGTGGTATACAGTGCGCGTACCTTCGTGTAATAGAAGCTCCGTAATTGTTGCCTCTCTCAGAGTATGTACGTGAGTTAAGGGATAAGGTTATCTGTCATGTCGCAGTGCAGCATTGCCCAAAGCCGCGAACGATGCATCTCGCGTTTTTCGTGAGCTAAGGAGGAAGATACACATATATAAGCGCTATACCGGCGAGTCAAGCAGCGTAAACTTCTTGACTTTAAGAGACACCGCGGCTTTTACGGAAAATTTCCAACTTGTTTATGAACATAATTTCATTCGATTTCGACGTGATAAACCGCGCTTTGTATGGATGTATGTCGTATTTAGATGCTCTTTGAATATATTCGATTTTTTTACTTGAATTTTAAACCGTATATTATAACGTAATAACTTCGAGCATTGTCCTATTTTCGTCCGTGCTATATGTTTGTTAATTTTATTTATATGTGGCGTAAAGTTTCAAAAGTAGAAATACAGCTGTACAGTTGGCTCAACTTTAAATCCAACGAGTTCGCAGAGAGCTCAAAGTTGACTTTCGTAACTATAACTAAAACGATTAAATTATTTTACACGCGGCGTAGTTCCAGCGTTATAATACGTGCAAATGTAATGTGTCCAGTACTCAGTTTACTCGATGATAACGCCTGTAAGACAAAATATTACATTCGTTGGGGACGGTGAATCATTAAAAAATCGTACGCAGCTGAATAAACATTATTCCCAAATACGAGGCTCGGTATCCAAGTTTTTCTGGCAGGGTATTTCTTTCGAAAAAAAGTCACGATTTCGCGTGGATCGGCTTACGACAGATGACTTCCTCGAAACACGATAGGGCACACATTTTTGCTTCTTAAAAATAGCCTTCTACGGTAATTGATGCCTCATGCGATACGATCTTATTCCCGCTGTAGTCAAGTCGCAGCCTCCTTCCTCTTTCCCTCACACACACACACACACACACACGTGCATACACCCACACATGTACCTACAGATTCTTCTTTTCACAAGAGAGCGAGAGAGGGAGGGGGAGAGAGAGACGAAGCGTGATTGGTTATCTCGGGGAGGCTGGGGTGTGTGCGCGCGCGTTCGCCTTTTGTGGATATCGGACCATATCGGCAGCGCTGCATTAGAGTCTGACATTGAAGGAGTGGACGGAGCCGAAGCCCGAGGAAAACTGCTATAAAAGAGACGAGATAATAGACGGGCGATCCCATAGTTAAGGCTGCGCTAGCACACGCTTCTGTGCTGTGTGTATACATATATATATGCGAACGTATATATAGAGATATAGCGTGGCAGAACGGAGGATCAGCTGTTCTATAATTCAAAGTTCATATCTCTTCGGAATTTGCGATTGTCGACGACATCGTCCGCTTATTATTTTTTTTTTAATGTTAAACTGACAAACTTGTAGACTACGATAAGAACATTGCAAAATTAAACGGGCTTATGAATTCAATGGCGGTTTAGCAGCGAACTATATACGATAGTATATGTAATCCGATGCAAATGAATTTTGATAACTCGAGGGGAACAGAGATGTTCTAAAATAGAGATTTGATACTTTATATTTGAACAGAATGTATATCTACAAGCTTATAAAGACCTGAATTTCAACAAAGTGATATTACGTATGAAACATTCCCATTATCATATACGTATATACCACGCCGCAGCGAGACCGAACTTTTTATTATTCGAAGTAATATATTTAAATTTTTAATTTATCTAAGTTTGCTTGATTCTTCGAGAGCGTATATAAACTTCTACGGATTCGAAGAAGCATCTCTTAGTTTGCGTTTGATTTTCAGGCCAAGTTTTGCAAAGTCTCCGACTTTCCGGCTTCTTCTTCTTCTTCTTCACATCTCTTTCTTCCAATTCTCTTTAGCAAGCCAAGCGCTCGCTTTTTCACTCCACACAAGAATCGAATCTTATTTCCGTTTCAGTAGGTTTCCCAGTTCGCTTCAAATATTCGAAGCTATACTTTTTGCGCTGTATAGTATTCTTTGTTTGAATAAAATTATATCTATAGTCATGATCAAACATATATCATTCCGCACTCACACACGGAGTTCAACTGCTTCGACGAAAGTATTCTCGCAGGTACACGAGATCACTGCCCTCGTAAAATAATTGCGAATGTGCGGAAAAGATGCCAGAGATTATATAGCCGGGAACATTATTATACAGCCCTGCGGTCCGTATATCAACTTAATTACTTTATTGGAATTAGTTTTTAAACTTGATATTATTCAAGTTTAAATTTGAATTCCAAAACGAGTATGAATCAAGCGAAGCATTTATTCTCGCTCGCGCGTGCAATCTATTGGTTATATATATATATATATGGAATTCGTGGTGGGTTATATGTAAGTACTTTATGACTTCGTTTTGGTATGCTTTAAAACATTTCGAGTGAAAACTTGAAAACAGTCCTTTATTCACAATTTTTGAGTCGATAGTCATTCATTGGATATTATAGTGAATTTGTCACTATACAAAACCCAGGTGAAATTCACTCAGCATTTTCAGAGAAAAATTCACTATCCATCAGTGAGTGAGTATTGACTTAAAAAGTGCAAACATCCGCTTCAAAAAAAAGACTGTTCCATTTTGCGTTTTCGGAAATTTTCACTCTACGCAGACTCGTCTCCGTATAACTATCTCAATTAAATCAACGATATATCTTGTTTAAACAATCCTACAGTAATGGATACTTTCGAGCGATAAGAAAGATTTTTCTCTCGACTCCATTGTCAACGCCTCGCTGCTCCCTCGTACCCCTTATCAAACTCGACAAAAAAAAAAAAAAAAAAAAATGCCGAGCGACTGATAGAGTGAGGACGCACAGCGAAAAAGCGCTGACGAATGGTCCGTGGAAATCCCGACGGTATCTTCCGCGAATTCGGCCGTTCGCGCCACGAATATGAATGGCTTCAGTGAACCCTCTACCGCTAGTTGCTGCACAATTTAATTCGCGCGTGTGCGGATATTTTTTATTACTCTCATATTGCGCTCACTCTTCTCTTTTTCTTCTGTTTCTGAAAGTAATTGGCGTCGCGTAAAATGGTGTGTGTATATATCATATCTATATAGTAATTATCGCGCGGTGATTAATCGCGAAGATTAATGCTCGATCTTTGGAGGTGTATTAGCAGAGTAAATGTTGCCTTTCATTATCGTACATAAGAGAATCTACTTTATAATTAGAACTCCCTCAGTACATACTATACACGACGCGTAATTTATACTCGCTGAATCTTATTTCTCAACGCAAATCACAATTACGCGTATATAAATTAAGAACGAAATTTGCTCGCTTGCCTAAATTATTTTAGTAAGGCAATCTGATACCTGCAGGCACGAATTATATTTCCAGAGTTGAAGCGGAATTCGCGTATATAGATCAAACGTACCCAGCATCACAAACAAATCTCTTTTGATCAGGTTATAGCGTATAGAGGAAAAGCTGCTCACGCTAATAAAAATAAGCCGTAGCGAGTTGGCAAGTGCTGGCGCTCTCGAGCTGTCGATAATCAATTCGCAAATGAAAATAAAATTATAATTCCGCAAGATTAAAACAGCACACGCTCTCGTCTCTTCGCTGTTAGCTAAACGAGGTAAAGCCCTCATTACGAGCCTCTCCTTCCTTTCGACTTTTTTATACTCCGGTCGGAAAGCCACGAGTCTCTCATCCGGTATTCCCTCTATCTCCGGCTGGTCCTCTCGTAATTTGCTAAATTAAGAGACGGCGAGAGGCAGCTCGCGGTTCTGTTAACTCGCCGAGCTATATAGATAGCGCAAATAAAGAAAAACGTGGAAAAAAAGAGGTGTAAATTGAAATCATCTGCGCTCGGCACTAGGTATTTGTTCGATTCCATAGTCCTGTGGCCGATTCTTTAGATTCCCTTTACGTCCGCGCACTACATATGGCAGTTCTCTTATTCTCTGAATTTTTTTCAATCGCGTGTGGTTTATAGGCTGCGATGAAAATAGTCGGCCGAGAGTATATACGTAGTGGAAATTTTCATTGCCGCTGCTGCGAATATTTTATTTACGAGCGAGAAGGAGGTGGTCTGGTGTATTTCAATTTGCACCGGTGAGAATAAGTTTCGCTAAAACTGTACAATATTTTCGAGAAACTTGTACAGTCGTATTATACACAGCTGCTCTGCATTTAAAGACTACTTTTGCAAGTCGTCTATATATAAAATGCCATTCGGACTTTCGTAGAGTCGTTTCGCAGAGACGGCGCCGTAAACAAGTTTCTCAGTACCGAAGAGAGTTTAAAAGCCATCAATTATGTATCAGAAGTCAAGCCTATACACGCTTCTTATTTGTCCGGGCCTAACTTGTAACTCGAAGAGGTCTTATCGAGGACGCGGAGTTTCCTTAATCCAGCTATATACTGAAGCGATATATACAGATAGCACGAGTTGTCATCAATTTTACACGCGAGAGACAAACGAGTTTTGGAAATCCTTAATGGGCTGAGTGAGAAGGCGATCTCTGCAGGAGAGCTATGCTTTCTGCTGAATTCTTCATAAGCTGGACTGTTCGCATTCATAGGAATCCTGCGCTACTCAATTCTTCAACCCGCTTTTCTCGGAAATACGGCGGGGGGATCACATATTTATTCATAACACGTCTCGACTCTTAACGAGAAAATGTTTTTTGTATCTGGCTCTTATGCATAGTTGATGCCGTTGCGAAACGCAGTGATAATGCATGTAACACGTATGTTCTCCGATGAAATATATAATATTATGTGCGCAGGATTGACAATTTTGATAATCGTAATGAAGGATTTTCTTTGAAAAGTGCACGTTAAGTAAGAAGTTTTAGGTAAAAATATTTTTCGATAAATTTTTTCGAGTAAAAAGTAAAAATAAAAGAACGGTGTGCCATCCGTCACAATGACCGTCAAATTACGAGAGGGTGAGCGCATCACCGCGGAAAATATATAATGCGCGCCAATTAGTCGCCGCGCGACGATTAATCACAGAAATGAAAATCAGAAAGCGCTTTGCCAACCACAATACCCATCGTCATCCATTTTCCGGAAAAGCTTGTAATATAAATGACGAGAGAGCGCAGAGAGCCGAGAAAAAGAAGGCACATATGTACTTTTTATCATCGTTATAACGGCATACGGCTACTTCCCGCAACATATATTTTATACTTAATCAGCGCGAGCATAACGTACAAAACTCGCATCAGACGCGCCGGCCGAGAAAGTAAATGATGAGTCTCGGGGTCAGGAGAGCGAGAGAAGACGACGTTATGCGAGTGTGTGGATGTGGGGCGTTTAGCCAGCTGCGAAATTAGTTGGTCAGAGACTCGCCTCCACTCCGCGTTTAATGCGATCACAGCCTTACCTCGACTGTGAGAAGGGCGAGAGATCCCTCCCCTTTATCTCACTGCTGAAATTATCGGCTTTGTGGTGTGTGTGTGTGTGTGTGTGTGTGTGTGTGTGCCACCGGCTACTGTGCAATTCACCATTCTGTCCACGTATGTACATACGAACACCTCTCTCTCTCTCTCTCTCTCTCGCGCGCGCGCGTGTGTATACAGGGGAAATAATTTAGCCGACACGCGCATTGTGCGCAGAATTTTGATTATAATTCTCCAAAGTCGCAGGTGTAGGTGTTAGCGATGACGATAAGAGGGTGCAGTGTACGGAAGGGTTACGCGGGCAATTTATTATTTGACTTAACGACGCGTACGCTTAGCTTGGTTTCTTCCGACGGAGCTTTGCCGAACTGATTTAGTCGCTGATAAATATAGCTATGGTTTTAAAAGAGATTTTGGTTTTGGCTCGACGAGGCACTTGCAAAATAAAGAAAATGTAATTTGGTGGAAGAAGGAATGAATGTATATGAGGGAATATTTTCTGCACGAGTGCCGAGTGAATTTGAGAAAAATATACCTTGCGAGCTATCGTATACTCTGAGACGCAGTCGATATCATACGTAAGACAAATGGATAAGTAAGATAAATGAGGCGCGGTGCGGTAACTTTGATAAATAGTACTCGGTTTCTCGAAAAATTTATCGGCCGTATACAAGGCTGATCCTCATCAAGAGCAACGTGTAAAGTGTATAAGGGATTGATATTTCCAATTCACTGGGGATAGATAATTCAGCGATTTGTTGAATACCGTAAAGCTCAAAAACCTGTGCAAAATTAAATTGTGTATGTACGCTCTTGAAAGCCGAGAGGAGCTTTTCACAAAATATATTAACTTTATATATACACGGGCATACAGCCCACAAAGTTTATATACACCAGCCGCACTATATAACCCTTGCTTTCTCGCAGTAGTCAAACAACCCCCCCCCCCCGAAGCATAAAGAAAAGCTGAAACTGTTCGCAGTAAAATATCGCTGCACGGAATCCACCCTCCTCTCATAATTCTCAGGCGAAAGAAAAATACCCCATCGTAAACCGCGCGTCTCCCGGCAAATCTCAAAAGACAATCGCACCTATAATACCTACCTCCGGGGGAAAACACTCGACGGGATAGCCATCTCTCGACTCGTGCAGCAGCGTTTTAGAAGCCAAAAGTACCTGCTGTATAAGACACGAGCGAAGAAACCGCGAAAGCTCCAAAGACTCCGAGAATGAATGTTATCGCGGAACAATTCACGCTCGGTTCGCTCGTCGGTCTTGTATATGTACCGACATATATATAGCCATCGAAAAGCTGAGCACGCCCTCGCGCACAAGCTATGTATACCGTGTTATCTCTCGTGCACGCCGCTGCTGTAGGGAGAGAAAGAGAGAACATCGACGAATCGCGCGACAAACACAGAGCGACGCGGCTTGCAAGCTCTTATTTGTATCCGAGTGTATATCTCTGCTCTGGTCCATTTCTTCGCGCCAGCCGTGCTTTTCATCGAGTTTATGTAAAGCTCGCTCGCGGATAAAACGTGATGTTTTGCGCAGTGTACAGGAAATTAGCCTATTTTTGCTAATTAAAACTAATGGTTGAAAATTGTTGTTAAGAAGAACGGATACTCAGCGAGAAAAAAGACATCGACGTGTGCATTATCCGCGAAGTATATAGTATAGTATAGCGTAACACAGAAAAAGTATAGTCGACGGCGTATAGTCTTCTTTATGTTCATTGTAAAGCATCGAGACGCACACACACTCACACACACACACACACACAGCTTTTTCCTCCGCAGCTTTATCGCGTTCATTTTCTACTTTGTCGTTCGCTCGACACGTCGTGTCAGGTACATACACACAAGGGCGGCGTTTTTTGTGTTGGACTCGAGTGTACAGGCGGCGGTATAGCATCACATCGGCGTCGAGCTGCGTCATGCATAAAAGATACTCGACATATCGGCTGCCGGCAAATAAAATTGCCACGTCGTCGTCCTCGTCGCGGGAAGCTTCGACGAGATGGAGGTGAACAGGCCACTTCCTGCTACACTAATAGTGTAGCTTCGTAAAAATGAGATTGGCTTTGTATATATAGCCGGCGGGAAAGCTCGAGTAGTCGACGATTTTGGTCGTCTTTATATATGGGACAAGCTTACAGAGATGAAAGATGAAATCTTTCGTGGCGGGAAGAAATTTTTCGAGAGAACAATTATCATTCGTATGCGTAAGCAGATCCAAACTATACGTGTATGAAAAATACGTATCGCATATTCGAACGGTTTGATAGACGTATTTTTATATTACGTAATTTTATTACGTGTTTTAAATGTAAGTAAAATTGCGTTTTTATAGCATGTGCACATAAAAAAGATCATTTTCAGCGCCTATAAAGTGGAGCGAAAAGAGTTTTGCGAGCGTTGAAAATAAAATAAAATATTTATATAACATATATAAAAAAAGTACGTTCTATACACAGCGGAGCGAAAATATAGATTTTCCAGAGTCGGATGATGATTTGAGCACTCGAAATAGACTTTGAAATCTGTACCACGTGGATAATAACTCCAAAAACTAGGTTATATTACTGTAATATATTATATACGCATTTAGTTACAACACGGCGACCAGAGATAAGAACAATAATAAACGAGGCCGGTCCAACTGACGTTTTTTTCGCATCGCCCGTAATATGTATATATATATGCAAAGGTCTGCAACATTTATCAGTGTCCTTGTCGTCGTGATCTCTCGTTAAAGACGCGTCGTAGTGGCTCGTAACTTTTGCCCCATAAATACGGAAGTGCTGGAGTCGCGCGCTCCAAAAAAGTCGCCTCTGCACGCACCTTCTTTATCTCGTTTACCTTTTTTTATACGCTGCGCGCTCGCCTACTACTACTGTTTCACGATTTCGAAATCCCGCTTTATGCGCCTATCAAATCGCATATACGCATACGCACGCGTATATCTACATCGACTGTTATTACAGAATAAGCGTAAAAACTTTTGTGTATACATACGCGTCTTGAAATTCTTGTGTCATCAGCGAAAATTGAAAGTATAATAGAATTCAAGTCGAAAGCTCAAGCTCCAGGCGTTAATGGCGTTTTAATTACGCAAAGTCGTTCCCCGGCACTCGTATACACCACTGTCAATACGCGCGTCCAAATCAAGTGCAACTTCAATTTGCGAACGCGGTGCACTCGTTCTCTCTCTCTCTCTCTGTCGACGATTCCTGACGGCGTGTGGGTATACGTATATATATATATATATATATATATATATATATATACATATAGGGCGCCGAGCTTTCAGTAGCACGTATATACGAGCGATTGTCCGACCCGACGGCGGTGCGGGCTCTAATCGCGTGCGCATGCATGATGCATGACCTAATTCGTGATATCTCGCTCAGGCTGCTGCGCCCACCTGTGCAGAGTCGGAAAGAGCACGAGGATATATCGCGAGGAATGTAAGCTCGATAGAGTATCAGATATAGGTTTGCTCGATCGCAATTTTTTTGTTTTTCTTTTGTTTGCTCTCCGCTGCGTACGCGCGCCGATATAATATTTTCGACGGTGTAAACTTTGGCACGGCAGCTGAATAAAAAAACAAACCTGGTAAAATGCACACAGTAAGGTTTATTTGATAAGGTTGGAAATCAGATTCTCGCGAGAAATCTGGTCAACGTGCTTCGGGTACATCGACACTCAATACATATATTCATTGGCCGCTCTGCAGTTCTCTTCTCGAGCTGAAAAACGCAACTTGGCGACACAGTCGCGATCCTGAATCTCGACTGAATTCCAAATGCAGCGTCTTTCTTACGCCTATATATATGTAGTTGGCTCTCGACCCGAGACGCGCACTCGATCGAATATATCGACGGCAATTCGCTTTGTTCACCGGTGCACTGCTCTGAGCCTTTTCGCACTCGTCGGCAAAAAGCTCCTTGCCAGAAGCGCGCTCCTCCTCTTTGTCCGTAATAGACTTTTCGACAATTGGCATTTATATAGATCTTATCCCTTTCTCAACATATTTCGAGAGATGTAACTCTCGATACCCTCGAAAAAATGCTGAGACTATAAGCCCCGAGTCGGTACAGAGTCGTTTTTAGATTTCAGAGGAATTGTTGCGATTTTTCTCTGTCAATTCCATTCTAGAGGTGAGCTTTTTTAGAGTTTATTTATAGTGTCATATGGAGTGACCTTTTAGACGGTTGATTATTGAACATACATTTTAATGCTTTTTCAGAGTTTTTTTTAGTCAAATGACAAATAAACAAACATGTAGTTGACAGTATGCTATTAGATCGCTGACTGTACAAAATGTTTTGAAAGCCTTTCTTTTGTTGCTGTAATTACTATCTCATCACGATTTTTCTTATCATAATCCGCGTCTACAACAAGTTCGCGACAAGAATGAGAAAGTTCATTTTTCAAAACTCAATTAAATAAACGTCCATCAAGAAAAGTCGACGTGCTATTATATATATAAGTTCGGCTAAAAGCAAAGCCTTCAGTTTATTTCATCAAAGCTAGTCCAAAAGTTATTCGATCAAGTCTTGCGAGCGTTGCCGGATGAAGGAGAGAGAGAGAGAGAGAGAGAGAACTGCAGGAGGCATCAAAGCTCATTGACTGAAAATCTTCGTAGTTGTGGAAGGAGTCCTACAGCAGCAGCAGCAGCAGTAGCTCAAGAGAAAGTTGAACTATAAAGAGCTTTCATAGCCATACCGGACCGCTGAACTTCCCTGAACGGAAGACCAAGTAACCGTCACGCGCTTCATTATTTTGGCAATAGCTACGTAGCGCATGCTCGATTTCCGACATACTTCGTCTCGTTTTAAAATTACACTCCGAGAGAATTTCAGCTTATATAATTATTATCTCTCACTATTATATCGCGAATTTTAAATATGCATAGGTCTAACCACGCACTTTTTTTACTGCTACTCGAGTGTTTCCATGTCCGATGGTTCTCCAGCTGGCAGTGTCTCTGTCTTTCTCTCCGTATCGAAGTTTGCCTGATTTTTCCTACGGACAAAAACTTTTTTCATCATATACGCGCTTGTATTCAATTTTCAACTTCCCTTTTTTTATACGTCTTCTTTCTTTTTTCAACATCGCCTGCCGCGTAGTCTTCCCGAGAATACAAGTTTCCAGAAGTTACATTTGTTCAGGCGTGACGAGCGCAAAACGTTGGAGCTTTAACAGTACGGTCTATATATATATATATATATATGTATATATATGTATATATCAATTTCAAAAACTCGCTATATATTTGATGAAGAATCGAGGGATACCGTGCGAAAATTAGTTTCATAAAGACAAGCCTCAAGCAAAAAGTACAGGCTAGCGCAGCGATAGCTCTTCCATCATCGCTCGGTTTCCTAAGCCATTTCTCGCTTCCTACATTAAACTTCCTTATAACCATCACTTGAAGGCTTTTATTCCATATAACGTTGGCTCTGTGCGAGATAGAGAGAAGTTTCGCCGCGAGTGCGGCGAGCCATCGAGCAGCGCGCATTATTCACGATAGCACGGCGGCGAGCCGTCTCCGACGATCGAATTTTCCGAATCTTCGCGCGCGCACGCGATGCTTACGCCGATGTCCTCCCGCGCTTCTGCACTCGTCGTGTCTGCCCGGGATAGTCGGAAACTCGGAAATTCAATTCGCTGCGGAAGTGGATATATATGTATGCATTCAAGTATTTCTGTCCGCGTATACTCGTCTGACTTGGCGTTGATCCGCTCTACTGTGTGTGCAGCTCGTTTGGGAAATTTCGATAAGCGATTGGCTGCTGAATGTATATTTTATTGTTTATATACGTGTAGGAGCTGATATAATAGGTAGACAATTGTAATTTAAATGCGCGGGTTAATTGGCGCTGATGGAATTTGAATTGAAGCCTTGGAGAGTTCATTAAATTATGCAGACACTTTTTACGGCGGAAATGTACAGTTGGCTTGCATGCCCGTGACGCGCGCTGCTGGAACTTTGCAAAAGCGCAGTGCTGCGCGAGTCAAAGCTAATGACGGCTTTTCGGTGTCCAACATCAAAGTCGGCCAAAAGGTAGGCTTCTCTTTTTTTTAAGTACCGAAATTAGCAGAATACTACATTAAAGCTATTTTGTCAAACAATGTAGTTGGTTGAGAATAATGATGATTCTTGTTTTAAAATGATTATGGGTGTTTTACGTATAGGTATTATAGTATAATACACCGCTACATATGCAGAATCCGCGTAGATATAATGAAGAGGAAAAGCGGAAAGCTAGGAACTAATGAAGGACTGGAAAGTTCGAGCAGTAGGTGAAAGGTGATTGTTATCGCGCAATGAGTCATACTTGAATAGCGTTTTGCAGCGCCTAGAAAGTTTACATAAAAGTCCATTCATCCGGCGTCACAATACGCATCATTATCTTCACGATTCGAGAACATAATCTTTTGTCAACAAAATAATAGCTTCAACTTCACGAGGAGTAGACAAATTAATGAATTTCAATTGCGAAGCTCCTATCAGAGAAAATTCATCAAGCTCTCCATCAGCAGTCTATACAGTAAATGAAGCCAACTACTCTACACACGGCGCATTTTCCGGAGACGAGCCTCGGTCTTTGTGCAACGAAAGAGTCGTGTCCCTGTTCCATAAGCGGGCGCCTCGTCATTGTGCGCGAAAGGGAAAGCGCTCGCGGTGGCGGGGGAAAAAGAGGAAAAATCCAAAGTCCCGTCGTGGGTAGCAGTAGCGGCTCTCAAGAACTCATTATCCGAACTACTTTGTCTTTTCCTCCTTACTCTCGCTTTTTCTCTCTCGGTTGTATATGCGCTGGAACGATCGTGTTTATGTCAGCTGCAGGACAAAGTTAATAAAGAACGAGAGCGTCGCGCGGCACTGGAGATCATATTCCCCGGGCGCGTATTATATGACTTTGCAAAGCAGAGGCAGTAGCGAACTTTAAGTTTCCGAGCTCGAGCATATTACGGGATTATATATTATGCATTTGTATGTTTACGGTCGCTGCTTATCACCCTGTAATCGTGTGGTTGTATTGGGTATACTAGATGAGCCTCATATAGCGTCTAACCTACATGTATGGATTTTCGTAAAACTGCATCGTTCCATATCATACAAGATTATACGCCACAAGTTTCCTTTGTTTTTATTGTTCAGAAACGCAATCTCACCTGTACACAATTTTACATTAAAAAGTCCCAAACAAAATAAGGATTAAATCTGTAATCAGCGAGAAGTATATAACGAAATCGCTGTTTTCAAAGCCTCGGGGAACAACCGGCGTATCGCGCACGAATCATAATGGAGTTGAACTCGGAATTGCTCGTACCCGCGCTATGCAAAAAATGTGCGCTATTCACGCGGGTGGATTAAGCTTGGCCGTATGTGTGTATCGCGTTTTTGCAGCCGCAGAATTAACGAAGGTATATAATCTTTTGCTACGCACGCGATTTCGCGGATAATTTAGCGCGTGCCGTAGTCGTGTAACAGGCCGGAGAGATGGAGAGGGCTTGCAAGCTCGCTTCTGCGGCTAGAATTCTCTCGCCGTCACGCCGATGAAATGTTTGGGGATTTCGAGCGGGCGACGACGGGCGTGCGGTTATCGCGCCAGAAAATCCCACTCTAGAGCGCAGAATTCGTGAATCGCGACCCATCGCCTATCACTTTGAGCGTATTTTTATTTGGACTTATTTGAATGCAGCGATTGACTGTTTAAGCTTAATAGGTGGTGTAAGAGGATATTGAGTGCTTATTAAAAAATAAACCAAGTCGAGACACATAACGCGCAAAGTTATTCATCGAATTTCAAATGCTCAGGATGAATAACAGATCGAGCAAGAAAATACAAGCGCATGTTATTCAGTATCTGGTCTCTGTAAGCGCATGTGTAATTACGCGCAAGAAGAGATACGAGTCGTCATCAACTTAACGTAATAATAGAAGCCACCTTGAAAGATGTCGAGGGATAACAGAGCGTTATCTCTCTCTCTCTCTCTCTCTCTCTCTCTCTCTCTCTCTCTCTCTCTCTCTCTCTCTCTCTCTCTCATTCTAGCGCTTTGTGTGAAACGCGGTCGCGACGCGTCATCGTCGTTGCGTTGGTATATATATATATATATACACGGTCTGCAATGAGCTCACTATCCCGTCCGCCCACGTTCACGAAGCACTGAGATCATTTACACAGCCGTCGACAGTAAATAGCAGCTAATTATTGTCACGCTCGAAATATCTTGATTATCGCAACTCTGATGTCAGCGCTGCAGCCCTCCCCCCTCCACAGAAACCAGTCATATCACAGCCGAATAAGAGAACGCTTTTGATGTATATATGTATTCAAATACATCAGCTTGATTCCTGTGCGCGTATAATCGTAGTTTATGGAATCGTACGTCGATATACTTGATGTGCGCGAGAAACCATCGATTTAACTATATATAAATCCAGCGTGTCATTGTAATAATGAATTTTCAAGCGTTGGCGTAAAGTGATTATACTCGTGGCAGATCGCTGGGTATGCTATCGTGCACGCGAAACAATTGCATTAATTTAACCCGTATAAAGGCTTGGTAATTGCGACTAATCTGACTAAAGCGCGTGACTAGCGCTGACTGTCACCTGCTGTAACTTCGCATTGTAATTTAATCATCGAATCCCCGTGCACAACCGCCCCTGATTTTGTAAATGTAAATTACAAGCGTAAACATCTCGTTAGAGCGTCACGCTCATAGTTGCAAAACTATGTGCAGCCGCGTCTATTTATATGTATACGGTTCACTATACAGGAAATTATAAGGATAATCCTTTACAGAAACGTCCAAATGTTATCGATTTTATGTTAATAAAGCTTGATTTCATTCAAAAGCTTAGCACCTCGCGATGGTGCCAAGAGTCATGGATCACCGAAATCGAAAGCAGAGAAAACTATAACGACGTCTAAAAACAAGTTTAACGACGCGTAAGAAGTGCCTTTAGAAAAAGTGACAGCAGAGTTAGCGCACGGGTCGAACAAAAGCATAATTATTCTTCACCAGAGACACCCCACCGCGCGAAAGAGTCAGCAGTGGAAGTACCAATTGTAGGAATTAAATTCTCCCTTCGGTGAACTTTCCGACGAGCACTCGAGAAAATTACGACGAGTCGCCGGGCACGAGTCAACGACATACACATGAGTTCCGCTAGACATTGTTTCTTTCCAGCAGACCTATCTACATATATATATATATATATATATATATATATATATATATATATATATATATATGTATAAGGTCACCGAGTTTATACGATTCGAACCGAGTGTTCTAAACATCCTCGTTTCGAGGACGGATATATACATGTATGTATGGGCAACTAAAGCCTTGCTTTATTGGCACTTCGCGTCCTCTCAATCTCCCGTATACCACCTATCCGCGCAGCCCAGGCCAAACTCCCAATCTTCTTTGCACCGCAATTCCCAACGCGGCCGAGTCCAATGTCTTCGTTAGAGATGCTTTTACTGCTGCTTTAGAGCTTGCGGACTTTTATTGGCGATCTTTGACGCTGCGCGCGAACGTTGAGTGAAATCGATTGCTCTCGGTAAATGCGAAAATTACTGAATATATTTTTGATCGAGGTGTTCAAGTGAACTTTATTATATTATTATTATATTGTAGTCTTTACTTGGAATGGCTTTTTGGGAGGGCTTTTGGGGAAACCGAACGATCTTTTAAAATTTTCAGTCAATCTGATCATTTGAACTAATTTAAGATACTTACTTGAAGTTATTTAACTGTTTACCCCTTGGCTTAAATAATACAATATGAAAAGTACTTTTTAACTATCAAAGATATCGATTTATATCCATATATATGAAAAATCTAATACGTGTCCTTTTGTATTCGTCGTTTTTCTTAGGTGTCCGAGGCCTCCTTCTCCCTTAACTGTGTTTTTTCGCAACTTTTCCCAAAGGTAAGGAGACATAATATTCAAGAGTGAAATCGTACATAATATATGCATTTTAGTTATATTCAAAAATTGTGATTGAACCATAAGTATTTAGTAACCTAAAAAGGGCATATAGAAAATAGTGTGACCAGCATTAATAGTATAACAGTATCCATGATGCCCTTTTGATGGTACCTAATAAATAGGGTATCTTTTTACTACTAATTGTGTTTATTTACTTTCTGTATATAAAACTAAAAAAAATATAATACAAAAGCGTTCAACTTTGTTCGTTGTAGTACCATTTCCGAGGAAGTGAATCAAAATAATCTTACCGTTGAATCTGCATCTGTTTGGGGTTTTCATATGACAAACACACAGCATGTTTACACGATAAATCAATTCCACGAACTGGAATTTAAATTTTGTTCAAACCCGTCGAGAGTTACTTGCACATATATATATGTATTATACATACACACGCACACACATCGTGCGGATTTTCATTTTTTTGCATGCTCTCAAATTTATCGCATCCTTGTATAACAGCACGTTTTTGCATGTTTTCTCAGCCAAAGCTCGAATCGCGTAGTTAAAAAAAACTGCCTACCAAATGCAACTCAACATTGCTTTTTGCAGAATAGGAAAAAAAAATCAACTCCGAGTGGGAAAAGGCGAAAGAACAGAGTCACGTTTCGACGTCTATACGCACTCTCGGTTCGAATAATAATTGAGCCCTTCGGCTGTACTGATACACGAGCTCCGGAGTATGGGGAAACTACATGCGCATAAAAGTGACCTCGCGCTACATGGTTGTCACGATAACGACGCGGACAACGTGACGGCGATCACTCGTATAATAAAATCTCCTGACGGCTACTATGGAAACGACAATTAATATGCCTACCGCGCAGCCAGCCGGAAGTGGCGTGGGTGATAGTGTGTACTCTCCATTGCGGCCGATAAGGTTCCTCTCATGTGGAATATGCCTATACAGATCTTCCCGGTGTATACTTTCGCTTTTTTTGTGTACGTCAAACGCGTGTCGCCTTTTTTTTTTTGACATTATACGCGCAAAACGATACGTTTTCGCGCTGGTCGTAAAATATTTATCGGTTATTGTGTATAAAAATGCAGGAGCGTTTGCTCAATCAGTTGCATATCACGACCCGCAGTCGTGTTTCACGGGAGTTAGTCGTTATTGTAAATTTTATATTCATAAATTTTTACTCGCGGACGACTATAAACGACGGGACAGTCTGTACTGTAGTCGCAAAATGAACAGAAAAGAATAAAAGGTATATAAAAATATGAATGCAGAATTAAACGATACAGATCTCCATTTTGCAGTAATATATATGTCAGAAATGTTCACCGAGTGCTTCAAGTCGTCAGAAGAGAATCGAAACGATACGTATAGAGTCGGCTGCTTACTTTGGAGTTTCATGCGGAACATGAAAAAGAAATATATACCAACGGAGAAAATGCCTACCATTGGTATATATATATAGTGTCAATGCGCGAGGCGTCATTTCCATATCTTACGCGCTTTACTGCGCGTTCCCGTCTATACATTTTTTACTGCTTCTTTTCCCTTATTTCAGCTCTCTTTTATACGAAACTCATCTACACATCTCGAATATCTGAGCAACGACGATATACGCTTTTAATTTCAACTTTCGGAAAATAACGACGAATCGAATGAAATCGACAAGTTTTAATAACGCGCAGCGAATCGCTTGTCACACCCTACATATATATATACACTTTTTCGCGCATGTATGCTTTATATGAAAATAGTTTTGCATGGGAAATCCTATTTTTTTACGCAAATGTTTTTTTCGCATCAGATTTCAATATCGCACGTAACGTTCTTTTTATGCTTGACTGCAAGCTCTCCTCAACGCAGAACGAGATAACTTTTTAAAAGCCCGTTGTCGGACTATTTTTCGCAATAACCGAAAATCGTTCCCTTCGACTGCACAACGGTTGAAGTGCGCGCAGGGAAAAATACAACAATACAATCTCAAACGTGCTTTTTAAAAAATAAAACGTAAACAACGTGAAGGGAAGCACTCATTATACAAGCGGTAAAAAATACACACTTGCCGAGTGCTCTTAAAAAAAATGCCAACCCTCCAGAGTCACCGCCGTTAGGGTTGTAACGGGAAAAGGCAGAGCGTAAGCCTCGCGGCGCATTCTCTCTTAGCGCGATATCCAAGTGAGCACACGTCCGTTAGGCACGTGAGGCAGCTGTGAAAAATCCTGGAGCAAGAGAGAGAATGGGGCGGAAGAGTCGGGCGGGGTATTTTTCAAACTGGCAATTTTCCCGTCACGCCGCGAATTCTCTCCATATAATAGCTATATATACATATATATGTGTATGTATACATTCACACACACACACACCCACGCGGGCGCGTATTATATAAATACGCTGAGAGAGAGAAAAAAGCTCCTACGCAACACACGTGTGCAAAGTGTCTCGCGCGCTAGCAGATTTTCAATTCGGAAGGCTGACGCCTTGACGCGTTCGTAAACAGAAACATCCGCGACAAATGAACTCGCGTCGCGTAGCGAGTTCTTGAGAGGTAGGTACTTTTTAAAGCTGAACGAACGAGACGCTCGCGTATAATATATGGAACCGCGTGTATGCAGGAAAAGCACAGTCGCGCGATTTTTCATGCCAGTCGCGATACGCTGTGTGCACATATATACGCGTTCGACGAGACCTGGTTTATAAGGTACAGTAGCTTGATTATTACGTGAGCTTTAAGTCTACAACGACTGTTACACGATATAATCTTTACGGATAAAAAAAAGCGATTCGAAAATGGCAAACGTTTCGCGTCTTATACAAAGCTCCCATCGTATCGTATAACGATATATATATGCGTGTGCTCAAAAGCTTTGCCGAAATAGTTTCCGATAAAATCCGCCAGATAATACGTGAGAATGAATGAGCGCAACGGTGTCCGATAAATCGAACTAGAAAAAGCTGCTGCATCTTTTTCCAATATATACGAAATGATACATAAACAAAGATGCCAAAGTCTCGGGTGTATATATAGGGATTTGCATGCTCGCTTGGCTTTGACGACATCACAGGCGCGAGGAATGGCTGGGAGAGAGAGAGAGAGAGACAGAGTTTAGTTGAGTTCGGTTGAGTGCGCTCAACATAGCGCGCACGGTCGGAAGCCAGAGGCAAACGTCAGATGAAGTAGGAAATCCAGATTTGATATATATGGAGGCTAGACCTCTCTGGATTTGACGTGGATCCCATTCCTTTCTCCTTCTCGCTCTCTCTCTCTCTCCATCTCGTTCTATCTCTTCTCTCGGTATTGCTTTCCGTTATAGTTGGTCCATGAAATATGCTGTCTCACTTCTTTTATCCTATTTCTCTCTATATGTAGGTATAATAAGCGTTTGTGTTCCTAATTAATTATTGAATCTTTTATCTTCTTGTTAATTAAACCTGTCCTGTTCAGATAAAAAGTAATACAGTCAAGCTTCGCACGGCGCGTAAATTCGAATGCATGATTATAACGAAATGCCATACATATATATCTTCTGATGCAAAAGCATAATTACAAATTACACGTATAACATATTTACATTAACACGAAGAGGATTGGGAAGCGATTTTACCATCAAACGAAACTTGCCTCTACCGCAGCGCAGAGTAATCGCATTTTTTTCGTCTACAGACCTTTTTCCAGCGACATTTCTATCTGCAGCACTAGTTCCATTCGATATCGTTGTGTCTCTTCTCCCTACACTCGGGCCCGGAGAGTCGGTCGATTGACGTATTGATTCTCTGAAGGCGTTACAGTTTGGCCTTCCCCCGCGGATGTCGACGCGCAAAAGTCCTGCGGCGTCGTTTCGTGCTTTGCGAGTTTGCGCAAGCGATAGACACAATCCAAAAGTTTGGTGAAAGTATATATATATATGCCTATTTTATATTCGACTTTGCACAAACCCGTGTATAGTTGCAATTGTAACGGCAGAACATAGTTATATAATTTTCGGGAAGAAGACTTTAGAACAAAGTATATTGCTGGAGTTGTATTTTTCCAATGGTGATGATGGGATAGTTGGAAGTTATGAGAGCAAATGTAAAATTAAATTCAACAACGCGGCGACATTGCTCAAGTTTTATTCAAGCGATATACGCTGTCATATCTTAAAAAAAAGAAAATACATAACTACTGATAAGAAGAGTCCTTGAAACGGATGAATCTGCCTGTGCCATCTGCACGATATATCTCCGCAGTCCCTTTCGTACAAAGGCATGTGCTGTATAGGTCAGCAAAGAAGAAAAAGAAGTAGACATCAGCAGCAAGAAAAATCGGAGCCGTTTGAAAGAAAGAAATAAAATTACACATTTATCGTCGATGTGGAAGCTATCGATTGAACTTTAACAGAAACTCTCGTATAATTGGTCGCAATTGCAAACTTAATTTTATCCAAGAGCAATTATTATCGAATCTCTAGCTCACTTGTTTTTTATTTAGAGCTTTACGTTCGTATATTACGACGGTTACAAATTATAGTGTTCTATTTCAAACTAATATTACTCCATACATGGAGCAAACTAAGCTCCTAAAACAAGTTTCAATCTATTCATAGCATCATCTCAAGAATGTCATACATCGTCGTACCGAGAGACGAGCGGACAGTAGTCGATTTTGGTCATGTATACGCTGCAACATATATATAGTCCGATGCCATAAAAGAGCAGTTTTATTCTCGCATACACATAACATGCGTGTAGCGTGGGCGATTTTCAGCTATTTCAGGAGCCGAAATACTCGGAAAGTTGCAGAGCTTGAATATTGGCTCGCGCGCGCCACGATGGCGGCTTTCGAGAGCGCAAATATTGAGGGAACGAGCTTGATGCTGCGCGCCGCGCGATGATCGATAAGGCTCTTTAAAGTCGATGATTGGAAGGTCGACTGGTGGGGGGCGGAAAAAGTTTCCTTATTGAATTTTTACTCGCGGCTTATGATTGTTCGCTTCAAATTGAAATCTTGAGAGTATACGAGAGATAGATAGAGAGAGAGAAAGAGAGAGAGAGTTTCGCTTTATTAAAATGATTAAATACTTTTCATATATGTGATACTAACAATAAGCTGTGGTCGATCTCGAGTTTCATCAATGGCTTTTCTGTGAAATTGTATATACTAGCGCATATGAGTGCGAAAGATCGTTTCCATTAAAAGTTATATAGTTATATTTTTCAAAAAAATAACCATTTATTTCAGCATTACGTATTGTTAGCGAATCCGATTACAGAACTGAAACCGTATTGAGTGAAAAATCGGTTTCTTTCGATGTTTTATGCATTTTACAACGATTCGAGAAATATTAAAACACGTTTCTGTAAAGCGCTTTCCACAAGCGAATTTGCAATCCACTTTACCAACTTTAGCAATTACAACTTTTGCGCAACTTGTCATCGTAGATATAAACAAACTTAGATTTACTGTCAATTAGTATCCCGTGTGGTTTGAAATTACATTCCTGCAGAATGTGAATTTGAATTATATACAACCGCAGGGTGATCACAACCCATTTTTCGATTCACATATTATAGTATACGGAGAGCATTAAAGCATATCATATTTCGCAAACTCGAGACTACTTCGAGTTGGCGAGCTTCAAACCGATCAATTTTCATTTCAATTGTATAATTCAGCTGATTATGCCCAATCGTTATAATAATGTTCCTCCTCGACAAAATACTCTATCTCGAATATAATACTTATTGTCAAAGTACTATTAGCCTGCGGTAAATTGCATTTAAATATTAAATCACTCGACAATCGTGCTCTCGACGCGACCTGTTATACACAAAGGCGCGTTGCAGAATTCATAAAAAACGGCACGTGCTACTGCATCAAAAGCGTCGACGCCGAGATAAAGCGAGCGAAAAAAAAGGAAGTGGTACACAGGGAACGAAAAAAACGTGCTCTCGAGTGTCGCGACAAGGATTTTTCTAGGGAGAAGTTTTCGCTGATCGCGCGCGGAATTCGCGGCGGCTGATTTTTCACTCCCGCGCTCGCGTCTCGAATAAACGTCGCGAGGCAGCAGCGTTTTTCAATTTGCCGCTTCAACAGGTAGCCTCTGGCAGAGAGAGTGCGACTGGCTGACACTTTGACCGACGGGATAATGCGAAATTCGTAGACTTTGTGTGCCCGGAAAAAGCTCATATCTCTGAAGGATTTGCGATAAGAGATTATGAAAAAGATTGCAATGATTCGTCGCGCGCGGGCGAAGATTGGTACTATGGAAATCGCTCAGACGTCGGGTGACGGATTATTGACGTGTTCGAGGATTTATTACACGATCGGGAAAAATTAGGACGACGCGATGAGTGACACCAATTTTGAAAAATGGCGCGAATGAAATAATTAAACGATGAAACCGCGCGAGTCAGTGGATAATGTCAAGATTTGGCCAGACGCCTGACATACCACTTTGCGGCGAAAGGAACATTTATGCATTTTTAAAATCAATTCGTATAAGTATATAGCTGGTATACCGGTGTACGTAACAAGACACCAGCTCAAAGCTGTCAAGCTGACATCTCTCTTATATGCGAAAAGTTCACACCCACCGTAGTACAGTATAAATCCAGAAACAGCTCTTCCTCGTATATACAATTCAACGATCCCGTATTATAAATATCAGATTACACAAGCCTCATAAAAAGTATGCAGTCTCGCCGTGATACATCCCAGGACGCAGTTAGCGGCTCGAGAATTATATACGATGCTACGGGGAATATCCTCTCCACGCATTTATTCGGCGCCATAAATACATTCGCGAGCTTAGCCGCGAATATAAATATTCTTGCAATTAAAGCCCATCGTTTTCGTCATTAAAAAGGCATTACATGCACAGGCGCAGTGCCGGGGGCGCAATGAATATTAATAAAAAAGCGTCGCGAAACTTGCTTTCTTTCTCCTGCATATTTGTTTGGACTTTGTTGCGGAAACTGACCTGCTGCAAATGAAGTTCCAAATGCACACAGCTGCTTCGAAAGACGACGCCAGTTGCTGCGCCGGTCCGTCGGCATTTGTCTCTTGCGGCTGGCCGCTCTTGCAAACTAATTTCTGGACGGTATCCAGCTTGCCACGGAATATCACCGTGTTATTCAGGCTTTCCGTATAGCGAAACGGACTTTTTGCTTCGAGGAAAGTTGTCCCGTTGTCACGCGGTGCGCGACCGAAAGTATTTCGAGGATCCGAGTGCGGCTTGTCGTCGCTACTTCTGATGCAAATTTTCCGTGGCCGCGTCTATATTGGTTGCATTATGGCTTTCGAGTTTTATGCTATGCGCGGCTGCTATTATTTTTTTTTTTCATCATCGGGCATGCAATTTGGGCGTGGAAATGTATGTTCGAGAGTTGCCCATGGATGTTTCATAAATCAGAGTAATGAACACGGATCGCTGTACGAATTCGAGTGTAATGCAAGTTTAATGTGTAATTTTAAATCATAATATTGGGCTTTTGCTACATGATCGATCGCGCATATCTATTCGTTATATACAATATTTTGAAAACCAGCTTGAATGAAAATCCACAAAATTAATCAAGCGTTTCAACAGATTCAGGTCAAACGTTTTTAAAATTTTAAATACACGTAAATCTGTTTTAAATCTCTATTTTAAAATCCGATATTTGGCAGCATTCGTATCATCTTTGATCGCGACGCGATAGTCGAGAAAAGATTAAGTACACGGATTAACCGAAGATGCAGTGTGTATACGTAGACGTCTAGGAAACGTGATTCTCGCTGCGATTGCGTTTAATTTATAGCTCGACTGCAAGTCCTCTGAAATGTTCTCAAACACACTCGGCGCTATATATACTGTGTCGATTAAATTGCATTGCGGGAAATTGATTTTCCACTAAACACTTGAAAGGTAATTAAGTCCTTGTAATTCAATATCGCTACTAAGCTTTAAATTGCTCTCAAGCAAAGCGCACGAAACCAATCAAGTCATTTCGAGTCTTTAAGTACCTCTCGACGCATTGTGCTAAAAAGTAACCAGAGACCGTGTCGCTGCGACTAAGCCGAAGAGATCAAACAATAAGCATAAAAAGTAGACCAGCAGCAGTAGTGGAAATTCTTCAGGAAATATGTAATTAAGTGTACGCTTCTCCACACAAACGCATACATATCGCCGGTATAAGTAATGGATTAATCAAGTCTCGGTGAGGATAATTAGGACAGGCGCACTTGGTTTTTGCCGAGATAGCGCTGCGCTCTATACACGAGGTCGTGTAATTTTCGCGGATAAGAGAAACTGCTCGCGCTCGCGCGGTTATGGAGCATGTGCAGAACGCAATTACATGCATTTACGAGAAGACTGTAAAGAGTCGGATACTCTAGTGCGCGTCTCGATTTACAGGATGGTTAAATTAATGCTGGCTATATCGAGTAAATCCTAGCCGTAAAGCTTTGATATTATACGACGGGTTATCGATTCTCGTCGCGCGATTGCCTTTACTCGCAATTTATTGATAGATTGTGTATTTTGTTGTACATTGTGTATAGCAGAATCGGTAATTGGATGGTATCGTGCGTCTCGACGATGTATGCATGGATCTAAATTTTGTTAAAAACAGCAAGTACTTGGAAAGCAAGATACACTTAGAGTTTTAATAACTTCAAATTTAACGATTGTATATTACTATAGTCAGAAACGTTTTCTATATGAAGGTATTATCTTACCAATATGAACGCTGTTATATCTACGTATAGGAACGATAAATTAATTAATTGCAAAGTATATCAATTTTAAAATTAATAATAAATCATAACGCGTAAAAAAATATATTGAAATTACACACACGCACCGAATTCCGACTAAAAATAGAAACTTTGATAATCTCCTATTCCAAGAGATTCGATTCCGACCCAGTGCACGCCGATCGATAATTGTATTAATAGACAAGCCAAATTGACTCTTGCTCTGAGGGAGATTCGCATCACCCCTCTCTCTTGAGCGGCCGGAGATCCCTTCAACCGTATATATTTGAAGTATTGATTAAAAATACTCGCGATTCGCTTGGTCTTGCAAGCTTTCGTGGGTTCAATTTCAGCCTTCTCATTTATTTAGCAGCCACGCAGAGCATGATCTACCAGCTGGAATGCTCGCTTTTGCCGCGGATTTGCCGTTCGCATTAATGATTCTCTTTCCAGCAGATCTGACAAAAGGCTTATATTTCGTTTCTGCCGCGATCACCGACCATGCCGCAATAGCTGCTATTCATTTTTAAATGGATTATAGAAAGCTTGCGAAAAATCAGTTTTTGCTCGCACACTTTCTCTCTCGGAGACGTTTTCCGCCGTTTCCATGACTCGCGCGTTTCTATACGCGTCAGGCGGATTCGGATATGTGCATTATGCCTGTGTTTTTCCTACAGCATTGTGCACACGGCTTATTTCGACTCCTCTGCAAATATGCATCGCAAGTCCAGCATTAAATTTCGGTTCATCCACACGCACGCGCCTCGCCGATATAGGTATATATATATATATAATACTACTTCGATCCGCTTCTACACTGTCAGCGGTTTTCGTATATAACGCTCCGCCCACATGAGCTTGCAAAGAAGTTTTAAAAGATGCATGCCATATAGAAAGCGGCTTCCGCCCTCTTTTTTGTATCACGTGTCTCTCTGTATGTGTGTGATGTCTGTGCGTCTCGGGAGCTTTGCTATCCTATCTCTCTTGAGCAATGTGCGAACCTCGCTGTTCCATTATGCGAGGGAATCTCTATGTGTGTGTGGGTGTGTGTATCGACATATATCCACCTCCCAAAAGGCTTCCTCCGCGGCGGAGGAGGATCGATCGGAGTTGGTGACATTACCTGAGAACCGATTGAAATCCGATTCTCTCCCCCGAGACTCGTCCTATATATAGCTTCGATACTTATACAATACACGAGCGTCTGTGCTGGCTATAGATGATTATAAAGAGAAGAGAGAGAGAGAGAGAGAGAGAGAGAGAGAGAGAGGGAGGAAAAGAGAAGACGCATGTTTGTATAAGAGTCATCTGCGGTCCCAGTGGTGTAGGTAATTTTTTATTTATTTAGCTTCTGTGCGGAGACAGAGAGGGTCGCTGCTCGCTTCATGAGCCCGGAAGGCACGCGAGACCTTTTGCTATACTATATACATAGGGAGGTCGTAATAGCGACGAGAGGGGCGACCCGAGAGATCGATTCGGCTAGCCGCAAAGATTCTGCTTCGTTCTTTTCCTCGTATATTCGTCTCTTTCGCTTACTTTCGAGATGTCGTCCCTTTTTTAGCAGATTTCTCGGGTTGGAGCTTTAGTGAATAAGTGATCGAAGGGCTCGGCGAGTACGTGACAGCGCAATAAATGACCAATCATAGCATAGGGAATTATTGCGAACTTTATTTCCGTTCCTTTTGCGATACGGATGGAATATTCCGTTGGATTGCGCATATTTATTTAGTCTATACCGTTGTACGATGCTATACATCATATAACAGCATTGTTATGCAACTTCTTTTTTTAAGTGGCATTTGGAATTTGGAAGTTAATCGCCTCATCTACGCAAACCTTTCACGTAGTCCTATCTTGTGATAAGCCCATCCATATCGTGTCCTCCCATCCGATTTCTACTAGATCCATTCTGATGTTGTCTACTCATATACGGCTAGGTCTATCTAGAGGTCACGTTATGTTTGGCTCGCTCCTCATAACACGAGCTTCCGGACGGTCATCTCCCAGTCTTGCTACGTGACGTGCCCATCCTGTCCTGCGTGATTTTATAATTCTGGTCGTCACTGTGTAATATTCTTCACTTTCTGGTCTCCTCATCTTTCTTTGACCCGTGTATTTTTCGTAGAACCGTATTCATATACTCTGAAACGATGACGTTTCGTATCCGTATATAATTACGGGCAGTATTATAGTCTTATATATTCGTATTTTAACGTTTTTCAACAGGAATCTCCATTTTAGTAATGTATTCACGGAATATTTCGAGCGAGATTCCTACATTGCTATACCAAATCTAAATCGGACCTATCAGCTTCCTTAACGCGCTCGCTCTGTATAAACTGCGAACATTCCAGGTTCCTATATAATAAGTTAAACCCGTACACTTTGGGACCTGCTCCGATCACAAGTGACTCCACCGTCCCAAGGGCGATATATCCCCCTCATCTACCTAAGACTAAATATGACAGTTTTCAAAGTATAACCAGGGGAACCATCTGGTCGTTTCGGACACACTACGGCTTCTGCCTCGTACCCAAAGGGGCCCCCTGCAAGGCAGCTTGCTGTGTAAGGCCAGGCAGTGGATCGTCGTACACATCCTCTTTCGGGGCAGTGCTCGCTGCTGCTATATCTCTCACGACAGCAGGATTTTTGGCATATTTTTGTAATGTATAGTTAGAAGAGATATAATACAGATAAAGTTAATTACACCCACGCCTGGTCCTATCGGCTATGAGCAGCTAACCTTTTTCTAAGGGTCGGTTCCTCTATCCGCAACATGAGGACGTGTTATAGTGGTGATATAGGTTTATACGCGACGGATTGTACAAAATACCATTGTATGGTTCGATATAGGTATGCCACGAATTTATTTAACGAATGATCTTAAAAAATCGGATTTTCAACGAGAAAACGTATAATGCATCTCGAACTACCCAGTTCGATCTCGACGACCTTCATTATGTTTTTTCTCAGTGCATTTCACGCTCTTTCGCCGTCACTGCACGCGAGGCTTGGAAATGTTCAGATTCCGCTATTTTTAGTGCGGAAGTAGAACGAGTCGAGAGCTTTGTTTGCAGAACTCATTATACGTAAGGAACATAGAATAAGAGTGAAAGATGACAGCAGGAGACAGAGAAAAAGAAAGAGAAGAAATCTAGTGTACATATAAAATGATACAGCGAGGAACTTTGTTTCATTGTGGTTACACACCATCGAGTTAATTCGTCCAGTTGATTCGATCGATATAACACGAAAATGTGTTTGTATATAGAACTTGGTCAAAAGAAACAACTAACATAGTATTCGTATAATTGAATAATTATACGGTGTCATAATTCATTAGCATACCCCTTAGTATTAATTAAAGTAATTAACAACAAAATTATTACAACAAAGGATCCTTATATAAAAATATTGTTATAATTGATTGCATAAAATATCCGGTTATTCATTGTAACGACGATACCAACCAGAATAGCACAATTATCTTCCATAATTATTTAAAAGAATCCTTCGATTTTTCCATCAAGTATATCGTAAAAACGTCAGTTTCATTCAACGAACTTTTCCAAAATATGACACTCTCACGGTTTGCACAATATAGAAGCATATTAAATATCTTCGAGTGACGCTCATTGACCGATGAGGGGATGTCGAAGCAGAAGCTTCGCAAATCCGCCACGGAAAATTCAATTGACAGTTTCTTTCGGTAGAATGATTCATTAAACTTAACACTGTAGCGTGCTAGTATTTATTTTTTGTTACAAGCTTTATTTAAAAAGTTATATGGAGTAGAGAAACAGTGTTTTCATGTGTTAAAATATGTATACCAATGAAATAAAATATTTGTTCGCTATCTTTTCCGTATTCAGAATATAAGGAATTAAAAAAACTTTGTCCGGTAGGTGCGCACCCAAAAAATGTTTCGAACGAAGTTACTGCATTATTGTTTCTGTAGAAATGCTTATATACATCTACATCGAGACATTTGCCAGTGTATAATATGGACTAGAATACGAGGATAAAGGGAAGGACTGGAAACTCAATCTTCTCGAAGAGCATTGCCGCAACTTATATAGATATATACGCGATGTGTACGTAACGCGCTCGTCGAGTAGCCCCTGGGAGCTGAAACGTGCCCGTTTCAGTTCAGGTCTCTCTCTCTCTCTCTCTCTCTCTCTCTCTCTCTCTCTCTCTCTCTCTCTCTCTCTCTCTCTCTCTTTCTCTCTCTTTCTCTCGTCACTCTGTTTGCTGACTGCCGACTTCGCATTCCGCGCGTGCATCAGCCTAAACCCGCGTGTCTGTGTATTCTAACTTTCTTTCTATATTTCTTTTTATATAGCATCGCGTGGTTACTATATATATATTGCCAGAGTAGTCTCCGATAAAGTTTACCTCCGCCGGTAGCGGACGTACTTGCTATTTAAATTTAAAGGCTCGAGAGTGGACTTCTTCTTGAATTAGTTTTAATCTGAATTTACATAGCGCTTTGCAGGACTATGCGGAGTTTGCAAGTTTTTTCGCGAACCGATATATAGCTGCGTTCGCGCCCACATTTGCATATTAGCGTATATATTGTGCTTCGCGTGCGTGGGAGGTCGAACTCTCAAAGTTTCGAACTCGAAAAATAGTATTTGCATTTCTTCTATCGCTTGTAATTTATGTATTTTCAGCTATTAAATTTCACCGATTCATCATTCAGAATCCTGATGTCGGCGTCTTGAGATCATTCGTAACTGGGTATAGTGACACGATGGAACATCCTGGCTTACCGCGATTCCACTGCGATGTAAACTGATTCGGATACAGATTAATGATGCCGGATGAAATCTTGACAAATACCCTAAATTCTAGCTTCAACATGACACTCGGCCGCATCGTATATCCTAGAGGTATTAAGCAATTCCGATCATTAAACACGCGTCAATTATTATACTAATCCCAATAAATATGTATCGAACGCGCATTAAAAAGTTATCATCAGACACGCCTTTGCGATACGTCAAGGCAAAACTTTGTCGGTGAAAAAACAAATAGCTCCATCAGCAGCCCTTCAACTCTCGCTTCCAATTTTCCCCATTCGTACTCCCTTATATATACACGCTGGCGTCCCATCTGCCTATCAGTTCTATTTGTCTCTCGTTGCCTTTCCCACGTCGAGTTCTGCTCTTGCAGCTTTCCACGCGATGCCTGTCTAGTCTGCCAGTCGAGGCTTCAGAGATTCTGCGATTCTCCTCTCGATTGTTCCATCGTCTCGTCTTCTCTCTCGCTCCCTTCCCCTACACCTCTCGAGTTGAGTGGCGCATATATATATATATTTGCCATTCCGATGCTGTTCTCGGGCTGTGTGCTGTAACGGAAATTGTTGTCGAGGGTCTGCAGCGTACGGGAGAGGTTACCTATTTACCCTGCATCGTCAGAGTTAGACACTGGGCAAACGCGGATCTCTCGATAAATTGACGGGAATAACACTTTTCCGAGCGCGCGATCTATCAAACGCGTTATGGGATTTTCCGAGCTGTTGGTTGGATTAACGTTTGTCTTGCGGTTATACAATAAAGCGAATCGACGATGCCCCGAGGCGACAATTTTTGATTATGCACTCGACAAAGTGAGTCGTAAAAATGGAGAGAAAAAAATACACAGGGACGGACTTTTAAGCAGGGAAATTCCTCGATCCTTTAGCTTCTGCTTCTATAACGCTGTCGTATGTATTGGCACGTCGTGCTGCTTTTCTTTACTCTCTTTCTCTCTCCCGTCGCAGTATACCAAGCTGAAAATACGTGGAGCGTGTTTACAAGGTCTCCCTCATTGAGCAGCTCCGGCAGTCACGTGGAAATAAGGGTTAAAAGACTTCCTAGCGCGCTGCTTCCTTTGTCTTTTTTCTCTTCACCTTTTCCGACCCCCTTATTCTTCGTCGTCGTCTTCTTTTCGGTGCTTCCAGTTCGTCGACTTTTACGTCCCAGGCGACGAGAAAAAAATGATGGGAAAACATCAGCAGTAGCCTTTCGCTACTGCGGGACGAAAGGAGTGAACTCAAGCTCGTATTTTCATATAACTCTTGTTGGCGATGCTGTGACACGAGGTGGGAAGGATCTTTTCACGCCTTCTTATGCGATATACATAAGATTGCGTTTCGTTATATCACGCGCATTCATAAAATTATTTTTACGACCGGATTTTCCTATATGAGTTTTCCCCTTGGCATATTATTATACGCGCTTTATGAAGTTTATAATCAGACACGCGGCCTCGAAGTTGAATTGAATTCTTTTTTACGATCTACTTTGCGTTTCAAATGAATGAAAAAGCTAAAGCTGTTTTTATTTTCGCAGAATAATTTTATTTATTTTTGTTTCATTGAAAATAATATGAATCGTGGGAACGTCTGATCAAAACCGTTTTCTACTACTTGAATCATTTATTTTTTAAGAACAAGCAGAAAGAAAGGTTGAAAATGCTTCCTGCTTACTCTACTGAGAAAATTCAACCATCATAATCATATATATACCTCAAATGTGAATTTAAATATACCATACCATCCTCGTGCACTTTCTTTCCATTTCGTTTAAACATCCAGGAAGCCTCTTAGCAAAAAAGATACCCGCGTTCAAGTGCCCATAGCGAGAAAATTGTGTGTGCATACGCTCTCGACTAGCAAAGCTTCGCGAACCTTTTCTTTATATACACAAGACGCTCCGCAACATCATCAATCTTGAATTATTCGATATCTCGTTTCCTGAAGAGGCTTCCTTTGAACATATAGTTCATATTTATTAAAATTGGATACAAGCCACGGTTGCTTTAGACCAAAATAAATGCTTCTACTCGTCTTTTCCCGACTATCCGAATCTATAACATTCGACGTCGCGTAATATTCTCTCTGTGAAGTACCAATTTCTATTCACTTCTATAATCTGTTTACCATCATTTGACAACGATTGCCCGGTGAAAAGATGCAGAGGAAAACGCAAAAAAGAAGAAGACTGTGTAAGACAAGGGTCTTTCTCGTCCGGAATAAAAAAGCGACGACTGCTGCTCTTCCGTCAAGAGGATCAGGGAAGAAATTATATTATGACGATAAGAAACGATCCGATGGCCAGCAAAGGTTTATGTCTTTGCTTTCTGACTACCATTATTTAGACGTTTCTTATATTACATAATGATTTTCGCTAAGGATCTCATCGAAAATTACGATAACGAATCGTTTGGATTAAAGGAACCGTGCCAAAATAAGATGTGATTGTAAATCACTATGAAACCTGTCTCAGATCCACAAAGACTTGGATACGATATGATAGGCTGTTTCTCAAGCCGCAATGTATTACATATTCATCGTTTCCTCTGCGGCTTTGTACTTGTCCGAGGTATAAATCTTACTAACAACTCGGGAATTATTAGTTTCCTGAAGTACGTTTGGAGCTGTACAGAAAACTTCAATGAGAATCGTTAACTGCGTTCAATATGGAATCCATGCGGCATCTTCGTTGTAGATCATAAGTGCTTATAAAAGTGATAATTTTGGGACGTCAAGTTTCGAGCTATTTTCCAATTTCATCGATGGTTTGCGAAATAGGCCAAAATTTATTATTCACGCAGCGCAAGTCTGTGGCGGCACGTTCGTTACATCTTATTCATGAATATTCGAAGGCACTCTCCGGTGCAGATGATGCTCTCTTACTTGAATATGCGCTTTTAAAATTCAGCGTTCAACGCCTCGCCAAAGACAAGAAAGCGTATATTTGCTCACCCTCGGTCGCAGCGCGGGAAATTCAATTACGCATATAATCTATACTATACACGTTCAGCGAAAACCTATACACGTGGCTAATTGTTTTCGTTTTACTCACAAAGCCGCACGAGTGTGCCATAAAAAAGAAGAGACGAATAGAGGGAATATAAATAACGGACGACCCAATGCAGTTGCTCGAATAAACTGCTGGAAAGCCAACATTGATATAAATAAGTCGTAAAATGGACATCGAGTATAACGAGCTGCGATAGGGCCGAAATACTTCCGCGCGCTTATATAAAAGCGTTTATTACACGCCGAGAGTGCGCGGCCCGTATCAGGCCGAGGCGTTACAGAAAAAAAACTTCTTTGATTGCGGCACTTGGCCGAACCCCCTCGAAGGTCATTCCCGCGTGAAAACCGCAGAGCAGCCTCGTAAAACAAGGCCGAGAGAGCCATATAGCATTGCGTAAGTCCCGTATAAAAAAAGAGAGAGAGAGAAAGAAAGAACGAAAAGGGAGGAGGGCGTCGAGGCTATAAAAATTACCCGCGAATGAATTTTTTCTCGCCCGAGAGCGCTTTGGGGCTTGTAGGCGTGTTATAAGAAAGAATTCTGTGATGGCAGGAGAGAGAGGGAGTAAAAGCGATTCGACGGACGCAGGCAAGCGACGAGTTTATCGTGCCGTAACCAGTGTCGTAATAACGCAGCTTTCCTCTTCCGCAGTACTCTGTATATGTTGGCTATGTGGATATGTACTTATACACATACTCGACGATCGCTCGGTGCCATGAGGAATTGCGAAGGGTGTGCATTTTTTCTTTCAAAAGCTTGCGGATTTATGCGTGCAAATAGGCCCTTCCAGTGTGTTTTTGAATATAGAATATATATATGCGAGTGGCTCGTGAATTATTCATTATAGTATAGAGAGAATTTAATTTGCTTGAATTCCATTGTGGTTGCGTTGTATATATTTCGTGCCCTTATTTTTTTTAATGCTGTTTCATCAACGATTCTATAAAATCCATAAAGCTTCAGTTTTAATCGAATTGGAAGTAATTTATTCGTCGGAAGTATATATACGTTATTCAGCGCTATTTTACATATTCAGATTATTGAATGTTTGGATACGATATCCTGGAGGAACAAAGCGATGTGTCGCGCGCCGCAACAATGTATGTATACCGGTTCGTCGTTACAATAATATTGTATCCAATTTACCTTCAGTCGCACACGCTCGAGTTATAATAATCAACCGATATATAATTAACGCTATGCGACAGTTACTTCCGCCAGACAATTCAACCTTCAACGTGTCACACACATATATAGGCGAAACTCCGTGAACGAGGCGCCGAGAGAAAAGCCGCCGAAGCATCAATTTCGAGCTCGCGATCATTAATCATACTCTCCAGCAGCGCTGCAAGAATTTTTTCTCATAATCCAGCTCCTAAAACACTCTCCGGTATACAGCCACGAATTCCCTCTCTCTCAAGGAGCTTTTCGGCTCGGAATTTGTAAAATGCACACATCCATCCTATAAGCGGATCTGACGCGCGAAAATCCAATTCACCGCTCCAGAGAGAGAGAGAGAGAGAGAGAGAGAAAGAGAGAGCAAACTCACCGTCGGCACCGTTGTCGAAAGTCGAATTTCCTGGCGTTATATATAACAGGGTCAAAAGCATCGGCATTGATCGAGAGAGAGGGAGAGCGGCGTATGTATCGCTCGTTAATTAAGCTTTTTGCACACCTCAGACTCGGACGCGAACGTGAGTGAGAAAAAACCTATGTACCAGTGCGCATGAGTGTCGGTGATCCGCCACTTAACCGACTTTTTGCAATTCTCTCCTCTATGCTCTTCTCTCCTCGATGCTCTTCTTGCTCGGGCTACGCCGGGGCTTTCTTGCGAGCTGATCCGCGGCTCCCTCGGGCCAGCTTTGCAGTCTTTAGCTTCTTAGCCGAGCTTTTTTTTGCGGCGTAGACCGAGAGTGATTGGGTCGTTACTTCTGTAAACTGTATTTTTCTCAAGCGACTTTTTTCTTTCTCTCCGCTCTATCTCGTGAATCTCTCGTTTATTATAATTATCCGTTCTTCCCGAGGCTGCAAGCTTCGATGTTTTTCGTTATTGGTATTATAGTGTGCCTCTACACACACACGCGCGCGTTTACATTCACGAAAGCATGCGAAAGCGATCAATCATTTTTTCTCTCCTCCCGATCTCTTGAGAAGCGACGGCAAAAAAATGTTGACTCAAAGGGTGCATTTATTTAAGGGGTGCATATATTACGGTCGATGCTTAAGGCCATTAGATTGAATAACTTTCTCAACGGACGCATGTTTGCGGGTATACATACCTCGAGAGATTACTAACTCGTTACAGAGAGTATAAAAAGAGAGAATTCAGCGGCTAATTTAGATTTGGGAAAAAGCAAATTTTGCATATATACCTATACAGCTTGTAGCATAATAAAAGCCTCTCGCAGCGCATCAGTCTTTGAAGTCTCGAAAAGCTCGCTTAATCGATTGGAAAAGCACGACGACGAGTTACATAAGCGTCAGCTAGATTTTTAACCTCGATTTAGCTTTGCCCTGTGTGCAGTAGCTCTCTCTATATATAAGTATATAGTAGTTCACGTGCGTCAATTGTTCCAGCTTTAAGTGTATATATAGATGAGCAGGGCGCACGTGGCGACAAAGAGCGCGCGCGAGAAGAAAGCTGTCGAGAAAAGGGAATGTGAATTCCCACACCTCGCCGAGGTCGCGTGACGAGCTTCGTTCGTGAAGAACGATTTTAAAGGGAAGGAGCCACGACCGATGTTCGACGAAAGTTCTCACGTAGGCTTTTTATCGCGCCGCCTTGGCCCAAATGGATGCAAATAGTCGCTCGTAGATACTAGTGTGCAAGCGAGTATTTGTTCTATAGCTGTACATGTGTATACGCCTCTTGATTTGGCTGTATACTGCAGCGTGTACTTACGGTAACACCTGCTCTGTTCAGTGGCGAGAGCTTTCGATTAACTCGTTGCACGCTGTGTGATCAGAAGCTTCAGTGAAAAGGGCTTGCGTTATCAAAGGAAGGACATTTTCATTTGTGTTCTCCAACAGAGAGAGAGAAGAGTTTGGTTGAGTGTAATAGTAACTAAAAACAAATCTGTATTTCAGCGAATTAATATTTAGTAATAGTTACTAAAATCCAGCCGCGGAGAAATTGGAAAAACATTGCTCCTACCTGTATATAATAATTGTATGGTTCTTTTGGTATATATACTTACACCGACCTAATACATACATTTTTATATGGTTTCGGATTACGTAATTGAAAATAAAATATTTTACGTTTCAGTGCATATTCCTACCGCAAGACAGAGTGATACGAGCATTATGGAATAAATGGAAAAGTGCAAAAAGCCATAAAACTCGCGCCAAATCCATTATCCATCCATGCATTTCGTTCCCGCGTATGTATATACTAGGTGCTAACCACTCGTACATATTCGTGGAAAATCGCGTCGACAGTACTGCGCTCGATAATTAAAACTTATTGAGCGCCAGGCGACTGGTGCGTTATCGGATGCATATGGGTATGTATGATATGCATCTCGGCGACTGCAGTCATTCCTGTAACACAAATTTTTTCGCCCATTTGCTTGTTACATTCGACAAAAGAATTTTGTGCGCGTGTGAAAAATATTGACTCTACAAAAGGCCGTCCGGAATGATGAATCGTTGAGGAACACTCGATACGATTAAGTATGGTCAATATTTAATTGTAAGAAAAGAATCAGAAAATTAAATTTTGTTTGAAAATTAAGTTTTAATTTTGCCCCTAAAAATCCATACACATGTACACGGCAGTTCTGCGCGCACAATCGCATTCGCCTGTATTTGATGAAAGCTTTAATTCGTGTTATGCAGGCTACCGAGGGTTTTTGTTTCAAATTTCAGTACGGAATAAACTTCTGACTAATATAAAAGTTTCCTTCTAATTATTTGCTAAGCTGCATAGATACATTGCAGTATAATTAAACAATAATACTTACATTAGTAAAAATCTTCTAATACGATCGCTCTGTATATACAAGCAGCTTGATGAAGGATAATCGACAGTTTATGTTTGTAAATGTTATCCAACCAAATATATACTGTACAAACCCATTCAAATGCACGCTCAGCAAACATCGCACATCACTCGGAGTGGAATTCAAAATTACATTTGGAGATCCACAGGAGAATTCGAGAATTCGCGCAATAAACCAACGGCAACCTCTCTCGTCTTTTGACAGCGGCCACATCCCTCTACTACTGATGCAGCCTTTTCTCGCCACGACAGCGAAAGTAGGAGAACAGTCAAGCCTCGTGCGGTTAGAGCCAGAAAGGAAATTCGGACTAAGCTCGACGAGAGATGCATTAGTTAAGCGCCAGCGTTGAATCGCGCTAATTAAAGCGGACGTTCGACGCGTACTTTCGCCGTTTGCATAACTTTTCGTCTCATATGCGAGAAAGTTCGGACGATTTTACGCTTATTGCGGAAGGTATTGTGCCGAGAGAATCTTACTTTTTACGAGAATCCTTGCGTCACTTCATAGTCGAAAACTCTTCATCTTTCGATTTTAGTTCTGATGCGGTGTACAGAAATTAAACCTAAAAGTTCAATCACGTGCAAAATTCGCGCTGAATCTCCGTAGCTGTTTACTTCGCGAAACTCGGGAAAACGGGAGACGTCAGAGTGAAAGCAGCAACGTAACTGCTTTTTCCCGCTGGAATAATTTACGAACTTGTCACAATATTTTTTCTGCCAGGCTGCATGAAAAATACATCGACTCGAGCGTGCGGGAGCTTTTATTTTGCATAAAGTCAAGCTCACTCGGGTATTCGCGCAGATTCAATGTATATAGTCGACGAATAAAGGACATTTTTATATATATACGAGATTGGCCGATCGAGTCGTGGAAACGCTGCTGTGTACGGATATTTTTCTCCATCTGTGTATCCGAGACGTGCCCTCGCGGTAAATCCGAAAAGCCTTCGGTAAAGCTATACATGAATGGTAATTGAATTATGGCTATTTTCTTCGAATTGCTTCGACGTTGAGACGATTCCGGCTTGGATATTTTATTGTATATATATATACAATTTAATTTTCATTTATAATAAGCGCATGATACTTTGGAAAATTTTAGAGATTTCTCTCTACCGGCTTCTTATTGTGAACTCATTATGCAAAAACGTATGCGCACATGCGCTCTTCGCAGTTTCAGAACACGTTCCACGTTCTTTCGCACGTACACAGCGTTGGGTAATGCTCGCATGCAAAGTCAGGCTAAAAAACTTCTCCATCTCGTTACTTTTTTCTTTCTCACGGTTGCCAAAGCTAAAGAGGAATAACTCTGCACCGCGTGTGTCTGGAAAACTCTTTCATATTTTTCGTATTTTTAAAATAATTCCTATTTATTCTAAAGCCTATAGCTCGGAATAAAACGTAAATTAGTCAAGCATAGAACGGATAGATCGGAAAGGACGCACAGCGCATAAACTAAGCGATAAATGCTTCTTAAAAATCAAATCACCATTACCTTAAAATGTGGGTTTAATAATCGAGTTATAGTAGTTGAGAACGTATACAGGAGCTTTCGGTAGCGAGAGAGAAAGCTCGCCGCCTATTTATCGTGGCGCTAATGAAAATACGACGTCAGCTCGCGCGCGCGGCTACTCGGATCTCGCGAGGGATAACGAGCCTGCTTCCCGCACTGCGCGCGCCCAGGAATATTTATGGATCTGATCGTTCAGTGTCAGCTTTAATGCTCGGAAATATTTAGCCGTCATTGGCAAATATACTTGGCTATCATAGCCGCAATTCTCGATCGTAGCTGTTATACTCGTTTTCTTTGTACAATGCATCCAATTTATATAGATACTTTTTATTTACTCATACGAGTCGTCGCTATATATAGAGAAGAATTTAAACGTTTATTTGCCAAAATCGAGCGATCGCAATTTAGCGCAGCGAACAGCGCGTTTCAGAGCGTAAACACGCGAAAAGGTATAAGCGAAAAATAAGCGGTAATAAAAATTTAACTTTAAATCTTATTTATATCTACTCTCGAGCTTTCTACATATAGATATATATATAAATATAGATATATATATAAATATATATATATATATATATATATATATATAGCGGACGCGATTATACAGTTTGCAAACTGCGCTCTCAGCGAGCGCTATGGGAAAAGTTGCACCGAAGTATAACTTTTTCATATATATCTCTTTCCGTCTTCCTCGGTGCAGAACAGTAGAAACAGACGCACTTGGTACGGCGGATCCGAGTCGCGCACAGGACCATACAAGTATAATGACTCCTGCTTAGTCTTCGCCACCGCAACTTTGACCGTTATGATCCTTCAAAATGTTCAGTTTTATACTCCGCGCTATATTTATGTACGCGTTGACAGTGCTTTTTAAGCTTATGCAGAAGTTCAGCTGAATAAAGAGTTTCTGAAAATAATTTTTTAATTACGAGGAAAATGGAGGGGACTATATCGGATTGTGCTAATGGTATTCGAGCCTGCTTGACTATACCGACAGACTTGATGCGATGTGGTCGTAAATTAAACGGCGGAAAGTAAGTTAATCGATGCACTCACCAATACTCGTAAAAAAAGCCGAGCGTAGCGCGGTATTTCTCCCCTTGTTTTCTTTTCTTCGAGCTATCGTAAAAGCTCCCACGAGGGCCATTCACGTGCTTGGTCTTGCAATCCATTGAATGGGCCGAAAAATATTATGAAGCCATTATCGTTTATTATTCTTTAACGATAACACCGCGCATCTCTCTATATATGTTATGGTAAATAAAATTGATAAAATCCGTGATTTCATGCCTTTCATTTTATACCTGCTATACCACTGCTTCGCTTTTCTGTAGCTAAACAATAACTTTTTCAATCGAGCAAAAAGCTTGAAGAGTGTTGATAACTGGCCTGTTTTAGAACACTTTTATACATCACAATGTTAAATGCATTGTATAACCATATAACGGACGTATTAAATTTCTTATATAGACTATAAATTGTAGCGTAAAATTACCACGAACAAAGCACTCATTAAAACAATGGTTTAATTAATATCCAGCATAGCGGCGCTCGTTTCCGACGCGCGAGACATGAATGTGCTGCAATATAGCGCTGCATCAGTACCGCGTTTTTTCACAAACTTTAGTTTCACGCCGTGCAGCGATAGCAGAGAATTTCTCTCTCTCTCACTCTCTCTCTCTCTCTCTCTCTCTCTCTCTCTCTCTCTCTCTCTCTCTCCTTCGAAGCAAAAGTGGCGAAAAAGCTCGAACAGCTATCGAATAACCTCGTGGCAAGGTACGCGTAAGAGAATAGCAAGGGGTAATGGCTCTACTTCAAGTCGAATAAATCTGACCTAGTTACAAAATATTACATCTGAAATTCCTCGAGTATTATTCGCGATGTTCGCGACGGAATTGCAGATGAGCATGAGGGAGGGGGAGAGAATGGCAAAAGAGAAAATCATGAGAAAAGGCCCACGTATTCCCAGCGGGAAAGGTACATATCAGAGAGAAAGAGAAAGAGAAAGGCAGAGAAAGAGTGGAGCGACGTGAAAAACAAAAAATCTGACGCGAAAGGCTGAAAAGCTCTGAGAAACAAAGAAACTCTCCGGGAAGAGAAAAAAAATTTCGTTAAGATCTCTCGCAAGTTTGAAAACTATAGTTCCCGTCGTGGGAAGCGCTGGCGACGAATAAGCTCAGCTGGATTTGGTAGGAATGTGTATTTGTGTGTATGTGTGTGTATGTGAGTGACTGTGTGGCCCTTTGAGACCCAATGAGTCGAGAGCTCGATTTCGAGTGCTAGTGAAGCACTTTACAGGACGCTCTCTTCGAGCTTTATGCCGTTCGCTCTGCGGAAAGACTGAAAGATCGTGAAAGGAGAGATAGCGTTAAGTGAGAAACTGCCAGAGTGGAAGTTAAAGCAAAAGGTTGCTCCTGGAAAAAGTTACGAGGAAATTGACCAAGCTTTGAAATAGACAAATAAAACACCGAAGCCGCCGCGGTGCGGTAAACCACGTGAAATTGATTGTTCGATGTTAATATATAACATTCGTCGATTAAAGAAATTTAAAGCTCTGAATTGAAAATCCGGATTATTAACTCATAAATGTTTGAACAATGCTACTCGCGAAACTACATATTTTATGAGTTTTTAGAAGCTACTCTGAAGAATCAAAGCCACCATAAAAAAAGGGACGTGCAAAAGGAGACTAACTAATATTATAGGGCGCGAAGTAAAGCTTTTTCCGTGCGGCTTTCTACTCGGAAGATGAAGCTCTTTGTTCAACACGCGGTTTTATACTGGGCAATTGCCTGGTACTTAAAATAACCAACGCCTGCGCTGGTCTTTTATGAAAGGGCGTCTGGCGAGACGATATACTTTTATATTATGCAGAATGCGCAACGCCGCTAACTATTTTCTCGTGTCGTGTTCTCTTTTTTTCTCTCCTCTCCTGTCGGCGAATAGCCGACGTTCGCGTTTGCACTTCCAGATGTCGCGCACACGTGTATGTTATACCTGCTACAGCTGCCATTACCGTTTCTTCCCGAGTGTGTAGCGTTTAGCTAATGCGAGTGACTTGGCGTTTCCTTTTACTTTGAAGTGGCTGTTTGTACCGTACGAAGTTGGCGAGATTAGCTCTGGAGAATTATGTACGGGTCGTTGACTTTTACTGTCAAATCTGAGAGCTTCCGAAATTGAAGCTGCATATATAGGACTGGTTGTATTTATTCATGGCTATATATCTTTTAACAATTCATTAAGGGTATTATTTAGTGTCATTATTGGATCGTTTCGTGCGGATCGAAAGTGTGTTTGAAGCATATAAGAATTGATGCCATAGTATAAATTAAAGCAAGGTCTGAGGATTGCTGAATAATTTATTTTGTACTTATAGGATCAAAAAGGAATTTTTCATTTTAAATGTTCACATGCTTATAAATTAGGGATGTGAACTATTGATATTCACGTAGCTCGTAAAATTATCACAGTAGATAAACTTTCTTAAGTCATAAATTTGGCTTAGAGATTCTAGATTACAACGGCAGTAGATAATTTTTAAGGAAATTTTTGTAATACATAAAAATTGTTATTGCCGTTATACATTTGATAATAAAATGATATATTTCATTGTAACATATTGATTTTCCACGAGATAAATTTATTCAATTCTGTAACATAACAGCCGACAAGTTTATAGATTCATTCTACAGATAAATCGATATTAATATTTGAACAATTTAGCGAATTTCCTTGCGTAATCGCGAATGGCCCTCTATCTTTCCCTCCCAATATCCGACAATTTCAATAAGATCTCGCGGGTAAAATGGCTGGCTTAATATTTGACTTTTACAAAATGTCAAGAGAAAAAGGTGCCATCTCAGCTTGGCATTTTTTCCATCACAAACTCAAGCAAGCTTGCGATATATATATATATATATATCGAGCTGGAGTCTGTCTGAATAACTGTCGGCTCACGTACAAGTCAGAAAGTCAAACCCGGAAAACAATTCTGGACGTTGTCGGACTCCATTAGCGTTCACTGTTTATCAAGCTGACGGCCCGCTCGATCATTCCACATAGACTCTGTGTATATATAGGGTGCGCGCCAAAATAGCGATCGGCACTTCTATAATGATTCTGACGCATAGTTGACACTATATAGATCTAGGCTGAGCTGCTCTTGTATAGCTGGCGCGTCTGGATGCTCTCGGTATCAGAGGAATTTTCAATTCCAGAACTTGCCACACAGAATTTCGTCCGACCCGTCGATTCGTAGATTAGATTTTTTTGATAATTTCCGTACACTCGCATTACAATACAAAATACTGTTACAGTACGCCATACGTACACCCACACCCTGATCATTTTGAGAAGAAAATAAATAGTTTTGCAAATCATACGATCACGAATTTTTACAAGCTTTCATGCACTTTTGAGGCACCAATAAACAAAGAACAACTATTTGCTTAAATTTTTTTCACAAATTGATTGATCAAGTATATATTCATTTTGATTTTAGTTATTTGTAGAATCTTCAGTGAATAGCAATTCTCACTGCACATCCAGATAAAAGCAACGATTAAAATGTCTAGGTAAATCATTTCATTATAAGTACTCCTTAATCCACAATAATACATCATCGTTAACTATACCGACGATGATGTTGTCCTATGATTTTTAGCAAATAACCAATAACTAAGTCAATGAATAAAAAGCCAAACATTTCTTTTAGACGTACAGTCACCTGGAGCAACGAGAACACTAAGATATCCGAGGTGATATCCGAGGTAACGCGTAACCATCCCCGATATCCACCCACCCCCTTCTGCCCCCCAGCCACCACGCCTCTTGATGTTGTTTTGCATTGACAAAGTAATCCCTTTATGCGCTACCCCCAGTCATTCTCGTAAAGTTTTATGATGGTACGGCGTAACAACTGAAAGGAAATGAAGATTATGCTATTACCGGCGTCGATATATATACATACGTAGTTTCAATAGGAACTGCTTCCACATCTGTCCCCAACCTAGTTGTGCACCGTTTTCATGAAAAACTTGGATTTTCTTATAGTTTGATAATTCACCATTATTAGTTGTGCCTCGCATTTGGGAGGATGTTAGTGTGACTCGTGAAATATACTGGTTTATCATAAAATTTCAATATTTCGAAAATTCTGACTAAATTATTACTTTTTATCGAGCATACCATAATAATCATTGATAACTTGTACTAACTACTTTTGTTGAATGATTTTTATATTAAATATCGTATTTTTGCATGTTTTTGTAATCCATGGTCCATATAACAATTGATAATTCTATTATAGACTGCCTTCATACATAAAAATCATAAATCTCTATCGATTCACAATCTGTGCAATTTATAACATTATTCAGAATATACAAAAAAGGATATACCATTCGAAAATAGTAATAGAACATCCGTTTGAATTAGCGAAACTTCTGTACACCACTGTAAGCTGTCTCTTACGACATGTCTATCAAAATCCCAAACATGAATTCAGTAGAATACACCGGTTTCGGTCAGACAGCCTTTGGTTTTGCTTCAAAAAACGGTACACCCGCACATTTAATCTGAGGGTGTACTCGCACAAAAGCCACATAGCTAATACAAAAGAAGATACAGCAAATAAAACCTACATCTGCATAATACAATTTACAGGTGGATCGGGCGGAGAACGAGGAGGCCCAGGGAGGAGGACTGGCGCCGCCGTCGTCCGGGTACCACTGCAGCGCTGCGTCCGGTTCGAGAATGGGCCCGGGGCCCGATTCGGGCAGCAGCGCCCCGTCATCGGTGCCCCACTCGCTGGCCACGTCGCGCGACGAGGAGGATGACGACGACGAGGAGAGCAGTGGCCGACGGTCCAACGGTCACGGAGGATCTAGGTGAGCCTCCAATTTCTTTTTTTTCGTACCTTTCTACGAATATGCGTATAACAGCATGTGCGCGAGCAGCTTCAGAGAGTCGAGGCTATTTCTACGAGTGTCGACGAGTGTACGCACTGGTCTATTGGGGATTCTTTCTTTTTTTCTGAGATTATAGGACTTTCAACCCGACGAATTGATGTGGTTACAGAGAGTTATGAGTCACGTTTTACGTATCACCATTTGATTGCTTTACACATACCTATCTTCGATATTTAACAAAGCATCATATTTTATGTAAAATAAAAGGTAAAGAAGATTCATATTTCATGTTTATGCATAGGATACATTTACATATACACCGAAAAATCCCACCTCGGAGTATATATCACACGGCAAAATCCTCACCGTAGGCAAGTCTTTTATAACGCATATACGCTGCCCGACGCGCAGAGTTTACATTGAGAAAATACACAAATAACTTATCGAGCTTACGGGGGTGAGGAGGCAAAGTGGGAGAAATCTCTTAATTTGATTCCCTCCCTTTGGTATCGGCTAATCCCATCTAAGCCGGATAAAAGGAGGGAGTGAGAGAGAGAGATACAATTACCCGGGCTATTTACATAGTTTAAACCCGCGATCTTGCCGGACGCGTAATGTGGCGGATAACTAAACGCTCACGTAATCGAGTATACAGACGGGCGAGCCGGAACCTTTTGAGAGGAAAAGTTTCGAGATAAAACTCGAAAAATTCACACGCACTCTCGAAATTTAAGCCGTGCAAACGGAGAGAAATGAGCTTCCGCTCGCCGGTCTAGTATATCCATTTAAGCCTGTATTTTTCTCTATGTGCGCTGGCTGCGCTATTCCAGCGCGCTGACAAAATATCATTGCTGGCCGCGCAGCAGCGTATTTTATACCCGAGTTAATTACCATCCGCCGCGGCTTTTTACGAGGTTAGGTAATGAGACGAACGTGGCTGGAAAATTATGGAATGCATTATTTACGTTATTCATGCTTTCCGGGATTTCAATTAAATAGCGCGTGATTTTTTGCCACGAGTTTGATTACCAGCTGCACGTGAGCCGAATGTTCGCGTTCGCGAATTTCGCGTGTGATGCTCTCGCTGAGAAATGATGTGTGATTTATTAACGTTTTTTCTTCAGTTCGTCCTGTTTCAAAACTGTGCAAAAGAGTAAAGGAAAGCTTTCATTGCGCTGAGGCGTTGGTGCGGTTAACAAACATGACTCAACTCTGTAATTCATCTGATCAATCCACCCGGACAACCGGCTCTATATATCAATTTCCCAGAGAAATGCGCAGCTAAAAATTTCACACAAAGAAAAGCGTGTCGCGCAAGATCTACTTGGACGATTTAAAAATTCAATACGATATCTCCCACAACGAAAAATGTCTCGAGAGAAAGTGGGCGTCGAAAGTGCAGCTTTAAAAGCCCGCGCAAAGTGAATTTCCCATAAAAGTTTCAGCATGAGAGCAGCGGCAGCAGCGATCGTCGTCGAGGATAGCCGAAATTCCTCAAAAATTTCTCCAGTCGAGCTTCGGAAGCTTCAACAATTTCTCAACGTAATAGATTCGTCGAGCGCAAATATATTTCGCTACGGAGAGAAAGTTCGGGCAACTTCTTGGAGTACACGCAACAGTGAGAGAGAGAGAGAGAGGGTTGCGGATGGAAGCGAAGGCGCTTGCGCTACGCGCCAGGGCGGTTCCACTCGCGCATCTCTCTCTCTCTCTCTCTCTCTCATCGGATTATTTGTCTACCAGCGACTCCAGCGGAGAATGTCGGCTGCACCGAGTGTCTATATAGGCGAGAATCGATCGGCCAGACTCTGATCGCGCGACGCACTCGAGCGTGCACAGACTTAAGAATTAGATGCGGTACATACCGGCTTCCTAACTCGATTGCCTTCAGTAATGTCATTATCGCGCCTGGCATTATGACTCCGGGCTTGGAATACAGTGTGGATAAGCGCTGATGGTTCTTATTCGTAATTTCTCGATTATAGAGGTATATTATAGAAAGTAAGCTCGAATCTGAATCTAGTACTTGTAGTTCGCCGAAGAAAAACGAAAGTCGCGCGGTACATCTCTCCGTCTCAAGCGAGTTACAGTTTACCTTGAAATATGCACCGCAGCGCGTATAATTACAAACTGCATAACTATTTAACGAGATAAAATTTTTTTTGCATCCACGAGGCTTATTAGGCTACTTCTGAAAACACGCTTAAAAAGTTATACCAGCAAGCTAGTTAAAAGAAAAATGAGCCAATGAACTCGCTTTAGATGTCTCTGTCTGTATAATTACGAGGATCAGTCGCCGCACGTTTTTCTCGGTCGTTGCCTCTCTCCCGCGTGCGTTTGCATTGTCGATTAGAAGTCCGTCTGAAATGTAACGATTCCCCGAGGGCTTTGCCTCCTGGCGGGACCATTCGCTCCACTTTACTCTGATTGCGCGATCAGCAGTACATACGGTGTATATATATAGGTTCTCCCCTTTGATGCCTGGCATCGAATCCTAAATCACAGCCTGGGGCGCACGTGACTTTGCGCGCGTAGGACTTGTTTCGCCTAAACATACACCTGTGCGTGTGAATAAATGTAATGTGGCGTGTAATTCGATGCTGATGATAAGCCCGGAGGTATGTAACGATGTTTTCGCTAACGTAAATATTGGTCTATTCGTGAGTTGCGCTATTCTTTGTATACAATTGACTTAAAATGTTTTTTTTTTGTTTCCCTGTTGATCGCAAGCAGAAAGAAAGACAATTTACATCTTTTCAACTTCACATTACAACTTTTATAACGATTACGAAATTTCCAAACATTTATTACCCATTGATCTTTATTTAACACTCCGGTTAATATGCTCGCAATCTAACGTATATACATATATATACTCAAACTTATTATGCCCATCAACATTGTCTACCCAAAAACAAATGAGCTGACGTGATGATATATGCTGCGGTTTTATAATCTATGATGATGCTTGATGCAAAGCTCGCTCGCGCATTTATGTCAAGTGTGGAAAACGCCTTGTAGGGTTTTGCGAATGAGAACACGAAGTAGTCTCATGCATGTATCCGCGAGATTTCTGAAATTCAGACGTCGGCTTTTATCTCGCAACTTAATCCGGTGCTTTGTCTGTTTCCCGGCTGTTCGCAGAGGCGCCGCGTCGTCGTTTTTTCCGTTTGTATACAGTAAATGCGAGGTGAGGGGGACAATTGAGTAAATGCAGTAAAAGAAGACACTAGCTTCAGGTCTTTTGTAACTTGATTTTTAGAATGTGCGATGAATATGCACACTGACACTGGTATAGTGTGTTTAAGAGTATCGTGGATTGTATCGAGTGTCCCCTTGAAATTACAAATGAAAATGTCTCGTTAAAGATAATCCAGTGCTAATGTGTATAGCGGTCCTAAAAGAATCCTATCTTTAAATTTCATAGCAATAAGCCGGTTGCAATACCCGCGCAAAAAATGTGTACTATATATATTTTATATACCTTCGGGAAAAGTTCATTCAATTAATAGAGAAAAACGAGAAACAGTATATAGCCGGTTACCAAGGGTCATACGAAACATTCACTTTTACACTGTAAAATATGTCCGTTCCGTTTATCGCTCTTATTTTCATTGCGGCTGCGGCTGCGACGACAGCAGCAGCGGCTGTTAAGTGCCAGGCATAAAGTGATTTTAATGAAATAAAAATGATCGAGCTAGTTGCTCGCAAAGCCGACGACCAACCGAACACACAGCACCGAGAGGACGTTCCAGTTTTCAGTGCTGCAGGCAAATGAAATTGACAACTCCGGGGCTAATTTCATTTTTCTCCATGACGAACCATAGGGTTTTTGAGTTCGGTGCTATATCTGTTTTATAACTTTGAGTAGTTTTTTATTTTTCCTCTGCAGCAATAAGCTCATTTATTGTACAGATATCTATATGTAAAGCAATCAAAAGTGCGTAGAGGGGCAATTATCATTTCGAAAAAATCTAAACCTTATACGCGGAGAAAACAGATGAAGCCAGTAACATGTGGAATCAGCCGTAATTGTGCCAACAACGCAAAACAGTTTTGGACTGGCCATTTTCCCACCCCTTGATTTTCTGATATAGCCTCTGGCTCTGGCGACGCTAGGTGGCGTATATAAACTTTAATATTTCTCTTGATAATATATACAGCGCTATGCCAAAACTGTTTTTTGTTGCGCCTGCTTTTCTCTCCGTGTATATGGTCGCTCCCGCAAAGAAGAGTAAGAATTTCATTTCCAAGCGACGAAGAGTATTAGATTTTAAATCTCGCCACGGAGAACTTCACACTTCAACAGTTCCCGCAAAGAGTAGATTTATCATCTTTTTGCCACGAAGACTATAAGACATTGCACACTCCCCTTTTGACAAATAAATTCAGTTTCTCATTTTTTTAATGATCGATCCCGAGTTTCAAAATTTTTTAAAATAATACATAACAAAAAGTGTGTACTTCGCAAATTACAACTAGATCGACAGCGTTTTCACCGAGTTATCAGCAAAAACAAAAATAAAGAGTTTTCCTCAACATCGCGGAGTTTGAAAAAATTTGAAATTTTCACAGAACACGCTTCTTGTTGTGTATTATTTTTATAACTAACGATCGACCATTGAAGCAAGTGAGAAATTGGATATAATTACCGAGCAAGATATATGAAATCTCCTAGTCTTCATGGTAATTTTTAAAATGTGTTAGTATTCATGGCAAAAGCGTGAAATGTGTACTTTTTCGTGACTGGAATGTGGGATCTCGTACTCTTCATTGGGAGCGACGATATAATCTCTCCTTTTTTAGTGCTCATAATTTCCTTGGTCTATATATAGTTTGAAACAGTCTGTACAACAGTCTGTGTAAGACGAGCTGCACTGCGATCATAAAATATATAAAATTTGATTAATTTTAAAACGAAAATGAAAGTATAAAATAAAAAGAAATTATATCCAAAGACATGCAATTGTTGAAAGGTAAGACGTATAATCTCTCACAAGAAACAGAGCAATAATATAATAGCCCACGAGAGGTTCACAGCTCGTAAGTATGTAACATACCCTTCGATAGCGAGCGAGCTACAAGTTATTCTGCGAAAGAGAGAAAGAGAGACGTTGACAGACGGACAGAGAACAGGAAAAGAACGAAGCGTATATATGACCGCGAGGATCATGCGTATATATAGATGAAGAAAGAAGCGAGAGTGTATTATATGCAATATAGGAGAAAGCCAAGAGAGCGACCGAAGGATACCCAGATAGATATACACATATAGTTTGAAAATAAACAGAATATATAGTATATAGCGTATGCACACACATAAGCAGGGAAGCGAAAAAAAAGAGAGAGAGAAAAGAGAACGGGGCTGCATGGGGTATAATTCGCAGGTCGTCGGTGGCCGTAGAAGGAAGCTTCCAGCGTGGCGCGAGTCTCCTGAGCAAGTCCTTCAGTGGCAGTGGTCTCGGAGCTGGAAGTAGTGGCGGCAGCCACGGTTTCCCAGCCTCGACCACCTCGAATTCTCTGGACAGCGCTTGCGCCGACTCGTCGGAGATACCGGCGGCGGCCAGGAGGCCACGTAGCACGCGGGGCTCGCAAAAGTGGAGCAACGTGCGCGCCGTCATGGCACTCTATTCCTCCTTACGCAAGATCAAGAGGTATACATGATGATCGTTGCCCGCAGGAATCAATGATAATCCACGTCGCTATATATATATATATATATATACATATATATATATATACATATATATTATTATATACACGCTACTACTCGCTCGCTCTTGCTCTCTCTCTCTTTCTCCCACTATTTCTCTGATCTCTCTCTCTCTCTTTCTCTCTTTCTCTCTTTCTCTCTCTCTCTTTCTTATCATTATGTCCACTTTAGCGGGGGCGTTCGCTGATACTATATATCGTATATAACATCTATATACACATATGTTATACACGCATACGCATCCGTTGCTCGATCTTCTTTATTATGCCTACATAGAAACATATCTTGATCTGTTTCATTCTCTTTTATTATTATTATTATTATTATATTATTATATTATATATAAATATTCTATGTATATGTGTGACCTATATCTCTCTCTAGCTATGGTAGAGCAGTTTAGTGTATGATAATTATGGTATACATTTGATCTTCTATTTATATTTAGGTGTCATAGTGTATGATGATGAAACCAATGAATTTTTCTTTCTTTTCAATGATTGACAGTACACTATTGTTATGATTATGTGTTATTATCTACTGTCTAATATATTTTCTCTTTGACAAATGGTTTCTGGGAATTTTCGTTAAAAATGATGTTTAGTAGATACTGATCTCTTTTGAATTGTATATATTATATGATGAACGGAACCCTTAGTTCAAGTATTTTACATAGAACAGCTAAAAATGTGATAGACCATGATTTGTGTTATACACGTATCAAACCTCGATGAAACTTGATATTATGATCAAGTAATATTTTTATTCCAAGTTGTGATCCAAAACTCACGTATAAAAAATTATAAATTTAAACAGATAATAGGAAATAAAACTAAATTTTTCGATTATTCATGCGCGAACTTATATAAATCAGTTAGAAACGTTAAATAACCTGGAGAAATTTAACGTAAACAATAAAAAGCGATGATTTTAAGAATATATTTGAAAAATGAAGTATCTAAATATATGAATAGGGGAGTCCATAGTCATAATTTTGAGCGTTCACATTCACACAGTCTTAGAATAAATGAAATTAAAAAGGAAAACATAATGTTATTTTTCATTGGCGAAAAAATCTTAACTAAATACCAAAATTGATACACGCGCATCCTAGAAAATGCACTTTCAAGGATACCATCGGAAGATGAATGAGAAAACCGTCTAAACTTTTGCGATATCCTCTTTTTGCTTTGATTGCTAGCGTCACTTTGGTGACTTATACAAGCTACACCGCGAACTCTGTGAAAAGTAGAAAAATACTTTGGACAATGAAAAATAAAGAATGACAAGTCATCGCGCTTGGAGGGTCTCTGCGAAGCAAACTTTTGCATATTTTTCAAGTAGTTCGATATTCACGATCACTCTAAAGTGTCTACCTATTTCATCTTTTATTTTATAATTCAAACTAATAGGAGAACACATTTTAATCTCAATTTCTCAACTTCTCGTATATCAATTATTTTCATCGTAATATCTATGAAAAGTTTCACGTGCTGATTCAATATTGTACCCTACGTATACAAGTGGACACCAAATCTCTTGTAGTAAAGAACTTCGTTTTATTCTTTCTCTCTTAGTTGACCATTATGTATTGAAAGCTTACAAATTAATTTGACTAATTGGCGGATGTACACGAAGAGTTTCATTTAAAATAATAAAACTATCATCGCAATACAAAGGATATTTCGTGTACTGAAGGAAGAATATTTTATGCGAAGTGCATAGAACATAAAAATAAAGAAATATTAAATGTACGAATCACAAAGTCATAGAGATGCAATGTATGTGTGCTTCAAATGACTGTTATAGAATAGAAGCTATTCGTTTGTTTGTATTAAGAGCACAATTCTGAGAATAAAAGATCCCGATATAAATCAATGAGCTGATTAAAAATTATTGTATAAAAAAAATGAATATCCTTCACTTTGCTTTTTTCACTTTTTTAACGACCTCTTCTACACTGCGAGTCAAAACTACAATGTCAATGGATTATTGCATATAGTATCTATATGTTTGGATCACTTTTCCTAATGTCTTTTAAATGTATCAAAAATTTCCTCGAAAACGTTTGATGGAAGCAAAGTAATGGTGATTCCATCAGGACAATTGCATAATTGTTCAAAAAACTCAAAATATTGCGTACAGGATTTTTAATTTATCATATATAGAAACAAAAATCACTTATAGATTATGCACTGTTTTCTTTTTTCTATCAAGGTGACAATAAGACGCGAATAACGATTATCAGGGATACAGTACAAAATAAACAATTACGTCTCTCTCTGGAGGTAAATTTTATAAGAAAGAAAAGGATATATCATCGTGGGCAGCCGAGATGTTGCGCTCTCTTATATATGTGTATATATATATATATATATATATATATATATATTTATATATAGACTTCCATCAGAGTTTTCGCCATATCTACATATAACATTATAGTAATGAACGACTATATATTTAATCACTCTGTGAACTTAGCTGTTATCTCGTGCTCACTACATAGGCACTCTTTGGCCCCGTTGTCAAGCTGATCTGTCAGTTGTATACTTATATGCGGCATCAGCGGCTCCAGAGCCTGACTAAAGCAGACCTTTCGTATTTTCCAGAACGAAGAGCAACCAGCGGTGGATGAAGTTACGCACAACGGTCCAGCTGTCCTCGGCGATCTCGACGATCCAGAAAAAGCCACCGCTCAAGCGCGAGGATTCCTTTCTCAAGCGCTTCTCCACCCGACAGATACCCGAGAGCCAGGAGACGATAGATACGGGCGAGGGCGAGGGCGACCAATCCGACGACAAGAACTCGAGCCGCAGACGACGAAGGCCACGGAGGCCGCAGAAACCGCCGAAAACTGTGGTCAATCCGGACGAGAACTTTTACTACTACTGGCTCATGCTGCTGTCCGCCTGCGTCCTCTACAATCTCTGGACCCTCATCGTCCGGCAAAGTATGCCCGAGCTTCAGGAGATGGCACCTGCGCTCTGGCTCAGCTGCGACGGCTTTACCGATCTCGTCTTCTTCCTCGACGTGGGCGTTCAGTTCCGCACCGGCTATCTCGAGCAGGGCCTCATGGTTTACAACAGCAAGAAGCTCGCCGGCCACTACTTCAAGTCCAAATCGTTCATCCTCGATCTGTTGGCTCTGCTGCCGCTCGATCTGCTGCAGGTCAACCTCGGCAGTAATCCCATGCTCAGGTTTCCAAGGTTCCTCAAGGTCTACCGAGTCTACAACTACTACTACATGGTCGAGTCGCGGACGGTATATCCTAATCTCTGGCGAGTCCTCAACCTCATCCACATCCTCCTGATACTGGCTCACTGGTTCGGCTGCTTCTATTACCTGCTCAGCGAGGCCGAGGGCTTCCACGGCGACTGGGTCTACCCGTACAGACCCGGCGAGTACGCGACCCTCACGAGGAAGTACCTGGGCTCGCTCTACTGGTCCACCCTCACGCTTACCACGATAGGAGACCTGCCCACGCCAGAGACCAACGCCGAGTGAGTGCTGCATTCAATCGCTATTACGTCTTCTTTTCTTTTTCTTTTTCTTTTTATACTCACTATTATATATACATATAGGGATCGGAAATTTTGGTACGACGCAGCTGTAGTCTCGAGCTATGCATGTCCCGTCGTAGTTTTGACTATATATTATTATTTCGTATATCATCGTATTTTCATCCTACATTAAAGAGAGGACTTGAACCAAACTTTCCGATTTTTTTTTAATACTGCAGTAGTTCGCTATCTTGGTAGTTTGTGTAATATAATATATATATATGATTCGTACGTATCGTTGTGTAAGTTCCTCAAATGTATTCATAAGTTACCGATCTCCCCCTATACATGTCGCGGTGGACCCTCACCGATATACATTTCAATGCGAGACTTAAGAGGGAATGGAATGCTACGCCTCGCACGAGAGTCTAAACTCAATTTTCCGGCTGACGGTACGCAGGTACATATATATACTATAATACGCGAGGGTACGACAGCGAGATGGATTTTCGATTTTTCCACTCCCGAGCCGCAAGTGAGTTATCTTTACGAGCGGCCGGCGCTTGCGGTATACCTATACATGTGCGGTGCTGACATACGATACTTTTAAAGCTCATGTATATATATAACGTATATAGCTGCCCCCTGCCTTATCCGATACACTAGTTTATGCAAATTTCTGCGTTCGTTTACGCTCCGCTCTCGGCTGAGCTTTGACACGAAGTCGATCTGAGATAACCGAGCGAAACTCGAATGTGTTTCACCAACGCGCTTATCTGTACGGAAAGTTCTGCGAGCTTTCCGGGGAAAAGTTCAAAATCTGCGGTCATTTTTATACCAGATCTGGACGCGCTTTCTTTTTTCTTCTTTGCGAACTTTTGCGAAACCCAACTTGGGAATCGTTTGCGTCTTCCGGTATTATGAAAAATTGTATTTTGTTTATTAAAAAAATCAATCTCATCGCAGTTCGCCTTCAAAGTATATAATATAAACGCAGCGGTACAAAGCAGGCAATAGTCTCGCACATATTTCAAGCAGCAGTAAAAATATAAAATAGCTTTAAACTAGCCGCAGGTGCTGGAACGCGTGCAAAAAATCACGCGCAAGCTTTCGTTCGACCGTCCTATTGTTTACTCAGTCATTCGCGAGAACGACGGCTTTAAAAAAATATATATCTCCTTCGTTCGCTATATGCAATCTCGCACTGCGCCTTCTACTTTCCCTCGGCTTTTACGGCAGCTGCGCTGTATCGACTGCCTGTACGCCAGTGTACTTTCTCGAGCTTTTGCGAGGCGAAACAAAAAGGACCGAGAGATGCGTGTATAATACACTTTAGAAAATTTTACGCCGCGAGCTTCATATCCTGCCAAGCTCTTTGACCTAGAGCCGAGAACTGTGCGCAAGAAGCATAAAATATCATGGAGACAGCATTTCACTTATTCTTTTTATTTTTCATTGTTCGACGAATCGTTTGTTAAAAAGTGACAAAAGAACGTTAAAAACCACGAGAGAGAAAGAGAGTTTAAATCTCAAGCTGCTCTTTTTCCAAACAGCACGCGCTGATGATATAAAGTGCACTATATATACAGACGCGATCATCTCAGCTACTATAACGCGTTAAAGCCACGCTCGACTGCTGTCGAAGTTTCTTATATAAAGGAACGCTCGAGGCACATCCTGGGGACGGCACGAAAAGAGCGCTAAACGTATATATACGCGCACGTAGTAGTCGCGAGCTTTCTCTGTCTTCGCGCGCGTGGGGAGGGATATAAGAAGCCTTTATACAGCGAAGAAGCGAGTTCCATTGTCTCTTAAGTATCCATTCAAAGAAAAATATCCCCAGTACTTAGGAATTAGAATCGTGAGCGGAGTGTTGTTGTTGTGTTGGCAGAGCTGTAGCGGGCGGCAACCCCCGGAGCCTCGCTCGTCGCGGCCGACTGTCCCGGCTTCTGCAGTTCAAGCATAACGGAGGGTATCTGTATCGTTCCCAAAAAAAAAAAAGAAAAATTATATGATAATATGAGAGACGAATAATGTAGCGCACGTCCTTTTGTTGATTCTTTTACTCCATATTTTTATATGATACACGTTGTGATAGACGAGAGTTCGATGCATTTATATATCATACTGATCATTGATATGATAAGTTTAAAGTATTTGTGAGGCATCGAGTGAAACGTTTGCCAAGAATTTTTTTCAAGCGCACTTACTCTCGATTTAGCATATATTATACATTCGCATGTCGCAATTCTACCGTTCACTTCCGCTCTGCGAGTTCTGATCGAGTGTGTTTGAATGTTTGCGCGAGTTTGAGTTTGAATGAATGTTTTTTTCTTTTTACACTTGCGACATTTTATATTGAGCGTAAAATACTGAGCCCGATCGGTGAGCATTATTAAGTTTAATAAATCATGATCAAGTACATAGACGTGTTTACATGTCGTTCATCATAAAGCTATAGGTGCATTAATTATACTTTTTCGCACTAAACTAAGTTAATTAACTCTTTACTAAAACTTGAAACTTTCAAAATTGTTTAATATTTAGAAAAGGTTTATTTTGTTATGCACGTGCTTACTTTCTTACACAAAAAATCTATACACAAATTTGTTATGAGCAAAGGATTAAAAAAATATAAATTTAATTTATAAAAGTTGTCTTTATAATTTGAAATTAAAATAATGTTGATATATATATTGTAGACAATTTAACAAAATTTAATTATGTGTAGTTAAGAAAGATCCAGTAATATATCCTAAATTTACAGAAATATGAATACTCAAAGCATGTAACGATCTCTAAAAAATACATGGAGAGCATCATAAAGATACTTTTTTAAGATGTAATCTGGGAGTTATATCTAGGATGCTTAACTGAAAATGACGATGCGTTAACTGGGTCCATTCTGGAAAAATATCGCAAAAGAAGTGCAAAGAAGCCTTAACAGATTCTAGACTGCTTATATAATTCTGTTATAGTATATGAGTGGCGCAAACAAATCCATTAGGGAATTTCGGGCATAGGTAGAATACCGTTATATAGATTGTGATAAAGGAATCAAGAAAGATCTAGCCGGAAACTATATAGAGGGCCGAAAAATACAACTATCAGGGGAGAAAGAGCAGTTGTTACTATATAGTTTAACAACTGTTAAACAATTCTTTTTTCATATAGGAACACAATATTCTATAATTCAGACAGTTGACTTTTTGTGGTTCTAAATTCATAAATCCGTATAGTTATCATGCGTGAAAATGATTTTTTTCAAGGTGAAATCATCCATAAACTTTTTCCGACAATCCTATACCTCTGATATCCAAACAAATACTGTTAACAGCCGAGCTCAATACGTAGACCGAATACCACAACTCTAACGAAATTATCCAAACACAGCCGACCGATACACAGTCCCATCGGCCCATTAACACGAGCGACGCGAGTTCAGCTAACCGCGGAGACTTTCCACAGGAAGATCGACGCGAGAGACCACGCCGTGGCGGTCAGCCCTTCGAATTACTTCCGCGTCTCCGGCGATTGATTGCAGTGCAGGAGCTCCAACACCTGCAAAGTGCAGCGGACATTCGTGTCGCCTGTAACGGCCGCAAAATCCTTTCCACATCGAATTCGCTCGTCGGGGTCAGCGAAAGCTCCGCTGCTGGAAAATACAATAAGATAGATGGAAACAGTAAGAGAGAGAGAGAGAGAGAGAGAGAGAGAGAGAGAGAGAGAGAGAGAGAGAGAGAGAGAAAGAAAGCTTCGGTGGGATGAAACGACGAAAGATGAGTTGTCAAGAAAAAAGGACCGCTATAAGAAAGCAAAGGGGAAAAGAATAGACTGTCCTCGACGGCCGAAAAAGAACGCGAGTGAACCTGCGAATTGACCAAGACAATAGCTCGGCTTGGAAAATGGCAGAGTGTCGGATCTTTCGGCAAAGCTTCCTTCTCTTTACTATACATCTCTATTCGCGGCACATTGCGCGAGAAGTATGCAGCAAAGTTGCTAGGTTTATTACAGGACTTTCTTGTTAGTTCCCCAAAAAGTAAATTGTTTCCGCGACTAAACTTACAATGAGATAATATATCTCTTATGCAGATGCAGATAACGCAGCTACTTTCGTCGAGCTCTAAATATATTCTCAAACAAGAAACGCTTTCTTAGCGACGTTATACATCCACATACTAATTGAATAAAGGTCTTTTGAACTCGGTGTGTAATTACCAGGGTCGTTATAACGTGCAGTTAGGAGAGTAGGAGAAAAAAGCAGAATCGGGCATAAGAAAGAGGTCTGAAATTAAATGCCACAGACCGGGCAGGCTGGAAAAGTTCGCTGCACAAAGTTATCTGCGAGAGTTCGTGAAAGCATTGAATGTAAACTATATAGAGCCCGCTGGAAAAATATAAGAGTCGGTTCTTATGAATCTCAAATAAGACGAGCTGAGTGGAGGAGAAATTTTTGATAACGCACAAATCGGAATCAGAAGGAAGCATCTCGCGAATAGATATGGCAAATTAAAAATACCGCTACTCTACCGTATTCGATCGTGCTTCTTTAAAATGAGAGCAACGGAAGTAAGACTCGCGATTAAAGTCTTGACGAGCCGGGGATAAGAGACGATCGAATAGATGAGAGTAGCAAGGAAATTGCTCTGGATGTTGGAAAACATTTACTAATACAAGTATATGCACTTCTTTTATTTGAGTAAAGGAGTCGAATGACAAGACGGCAAACATTAAGTTGATGGATTGCGTATCAGGCTTCAGTAGCTCGTATATTTTCTTGTCTGGTGTAACACTGTGCGATAATTCTTTTATAGAAAAGTTTCAACGGAATTCTAAAGAGCCGCACAGATCCTTCAAACTATTACCGGATGAATGATGGCTTCTGAGACGCTATCGAATGGCTTCGCGTATTCACTAGCATGTCGGTGACTATCTTTTTTAAAACACATTTCGTATTTGACACGACCAACGTGTTAACCTAAATTAATTACTCAGTTTAAAAAATATAACGTCATCATAACTGTTTTCTTTTTCTGATGAAAAAATGCTTATACTTTCATAAATCATTTAGTTTTTATTGTCGGGATGATGAGAAAATATGGAATGCAGGAAAAACTTATTCGTGACAGTAGCCTGAAAAAAAAATGCAGAAGAAAAGGGCGAGGCGTTTAATTATGAGCTGAAAAAGTCGCCCGACCATCAGGGCAGAGGGCGAGGAGACGAAGATGAAGGGCAAAGCCGCGTGACGCGCATGTTTAAGCGACTGACACTCGGCTGTCTGTGCGAGCGTAATTAATCTCGCAAATAAACCGGAAATCAAGCGACGGGGAACGAAGGCGTCTCCGGCAGACCACCTCGGTACATTCGTCGGGCCGATTAATCGTGGATTTCCTAATGATCAGATTGCACACAATGCGTGGCTTAATCTAGACGATACGCCTGCCTGGATATTGTGTTTTTAGCGGAAATTAAACGCGTCGCGCGTGAAAAGCCAACCGAGAGCACTTGCAGCACGTGCTACTACTATATAGATATAGTAGCTCTTGCATATCGAGTGCTACTATATCGATTTTATTCCGCGATAAAACCGTAATTAAGACGAAGTTTATACTTACATGGAGAAAAAAAGATTCGTCATCCTGCAATCGTATGCGAGAATGCGGAATTAGTCATATGTATATACTTAGATGACGTATGGCGGCTCGCACACTTTTCAATTTTTGAAAATCAATGATTTTTGTATCATGACTTTCAAACTGCTTTTTAATTCGCCGAGGAGCTTCTCTATATAGATCGTATATAGCACGCAAGATGATAACGAAGTTGCGAAAATAATTTAGAAATTAATGTAATTTATATGCTTCTTATACTACTATTTTTTTTACTAATCTTCGTAATCTATGTGCGCAGTTGCGTAGTTTACTAGACACTTCAAAGATAACAAAATTTCTCACATGCTCACCGACAAAAATGCGAACTAATTTTATACTGGAGAGAACCTCTATCAGACTATAACTCAATTTATCTAAAAATTTGAGTTAGCTAGCTAGTCAGCTTGATTGTGCGGTAAGAGGGAGCTCGTGGGCAGATCCCCTGTACGCTATCAGATTGAAAGAGGTGAGAGGGTTATTTGTCAAGCGATAGATCCGCCGGCTGGTTTCCAGCCGTATAGCATGCGTACAATATTGGAGAGGCGTAAAAAACGGAGCTGGAGCGAGCTGAAAGAAAGAATGAAGCATTCGGATAGGCCGTATAACTGTGAAAATTGTATTTTCGATATACGAATAAATCTGCGGTGTTAGATGTATATAGGTGTATATTCGTTTATTAAAAACGTGCATTATTCAGTAAAAAAGTTTTAACAAGAATAATCAAATAAAAATATTTGTAGAAAAATGATGCTCGTATAATTAAAAAAAAAACATATCCATTTAGAGTGTATTTTTTTAGGTGAATTTAAAAAACATCGACTATAAAAGCTGTGAAAATTTTAATAAAGTGGACACACAGTGTGAAATCCTTTGGCAAAGCAAACTCGTTTATATACTGGCTGTCGTAAAAAGAAGCGATTCACTTTTGGTCGTTCGAAAATCGTTTGATGTTGCAGGTCAGAGAGCATCGGCTTTGAAATCAAGCGAATAAGCTTCATGCATGTGAAAAAGTCACGCTGACGTCAGCACTAATCTTGAGAGCTATCAAAACGTCCGAACGCGCGCAATTTATCTCGTGATAAATCTTGCAGACACCAATTGATAATAAGTTCAAAACAGCGAATACACAATGAAAATTTAATGAGCAAGAATATCGCATTCAAATACCGTCCGGTAGCTGCTACAAAAAAATCGATATATATACGTAGCAGCTTTCCCATCCGCCAGATAGGAATGGTTGGAATTCAAAAAATGGCTGAGCTTGCAACTTTCGAGCGAAAAGCGCGTGGGAAATCGATTTCGAGAATTAATTTCTCCCTTGAGTGGAGGCGTATCGCTTCGTCTCAGGCCATGCATACGTACAGCCAAATCGATGATAACCACGCGCATACGGATGCAATATGCGATCTATACGATATTATCGAGGTCCTACTAACAGATGGACTACTAATACTAATTTCAGTTGGCTGGCTACTCTAAAGTCATTGAATCGTGCATTTCCTATAGCCTCTATCAGGACGCACGTTTGCCGAATTTAAGCGATGAGTAGCGCCCTTTATGTTTTTTTTTTCATTATTACTCGAGAGACTGTATTTTTACCAGTTAATCGACCTTATTTATACAGTGTGCCTCGTTACTGATGATTATAAACGATGTGAAAATAACTGCTTTGTAGCGACCACGTTCGATTGACTTCGGTTTGTTTTTACACAATTTTAAACGGCATGAGTTACGTAAATTTGTTTAAAATGAGCTTTTTCAATGGGTCGATCAGAATATCAAATAAGAAAAATCGTTAACATTTCAAAGTGCATGCATCTGTAATGCAAATACGGCTGACCTAAATCGTACGTATACCACTTGCTGATATATTATAGCTACATATTATCGGATTCGGCTACATGACTTTTCACTACATCCATTTCAATTTCGACCAGATCGCAAGGGATCGATTCTTTCTTTTGACATTATTTTCCGTATAGAGGGCTTTCGACCGTCGGAAAAAATTGAAATTAATTTTTCACAGAGTGGATGAATGAAAAATGATCGAATTACACTTTCAATTAAGCTACATATATAAACGGTGTTGGTTTTGCGCTACTTCCATATACGATTTAAATCCAATGTAAAATACGAATAAACATTTATTTCAATCAAACGCGCGAGTATTATAGGTAATATCTTGATCACCGAACGCGTAATTGCAAAATAACCGTAAAACGAGGGCAGTGATTTCGCGAAATCGAGACTTCTCCCCTCCAGAGTCTATAAATAACAATCTAAAAGCAGGGTGTAGCAGTATAAAGTACACAATGCTCTCGCAGTATTTCATACCAAAACCCGCAACGAACGACGTAGTTCACGAGTTGTCCTTTCTTAAAGGGACATACCGTATAACATTGTCCCTCCACTGTCCCACGTCCCGGTCATTCAGATTCTCGGGCATTTTATTTACATGGTAACAGCGCGTCCCTTCCGACGACCTGCATACACATGGTGTATACGTCGACCCTTCATGAATTAATCATTAAATTGATGTTCGCGCCGACGACTCGACGATGCGTCGTCGACCACGAGGGGGATTTGCACGATGTACGCGAACAGGCTGAAGAGCGCGAAAATATTTTGCACGCGGTGTACACCGCGAGTTCTTTTTTTTGCGCCGGCTTATACACAAGTGCGAGGGATTAAGCACAGTCGAGTTAAAGAGGGATTTACTGGCCAATTAAAAATATTTAAGTGCTGCGCTCACTTTTTTTTTAACGTCGGAACTGATAAGCTCGCGGATTTATACAATCGTTAACAGGTACTTATTTGGCCGTGAAATTTAATAAGATCGCGCTTGCTTTTAAAGGATTAGGAATTTAATTTCTTCATTCTTACCGCTTTCGAAAGGATTTAATTTAACTTTGAGAGAACAAAATGAATACTTTTTTACCATATATTCTTAAACTGTATATTATTAGTTTCTTAAAATCTTGAATAAATATCGTGGGTTTATTTGTGTTAGAAAATAAATTAGTCTAGTCAAACACTAAAAATATTTGTTAAACAAATAGGTTCGCACGTTCTACAAAATAATGTACACCACCCATCAGCTTGTGTGTGCGCTTCGATTTGCAAGTTGAATTTTTGTTAAATCCATCGTCAATGCGTTTGATAGATGCGTAGAACGACAACGCACGACAACCAGAAATTGTACAGTGTTTAACTGAAAAATTTAACTGTTACAAGTTTGTTTATTTTATTCTCTACGTTAACTTGCTAACTAGGCGTTAACAAACTTTTGCAGAGAATCTGAATTTTTTCAACTATTAGATGAGATATTTTTTATAACTCTTTTGATAAAAGTCACGCTGTTATTCGTATATCTTAATGATCAACATTTCGGAACAAAGTCATCTTGATTGTATCGTATATAAAACGACATGAAAAATTCGGAACTAACGGGTATATCGCTAGTTTTAATTTTCATAAAACCGTGTAACAATATCCCGGTGCGCATTGCAACTCATTTTAATAGTATCTCATTTAATCGCAATTGCAATTAATTCAAATAAGTTTTATTTTTTCTTTCACCTTCTCAACTTCCATTCAGCTTTTGAAGAACCATATACTTTTCTGTGCGTATATATCATTCTCAACTACAAGAGAAAGTAACTCTAGCACCTAAACATCGCCTCCAGCGAAGCTAACTCCTTATTTCTCGCACACTTTTCCTCTCAGTCACTAATTGGTTTAGCGCTTTGCTTTTAAAGTTGACGGTGCGATGTTTACGCGATGCTACTGTTTTGCCACTTCTCCGTAATTACTTGCCTCGGTGCAGTCGAAAAATTTACGCGGCGCCAATATTTTACCAATGAAAATTCAGTGCGGATTGCAGAATCGTAAATTGGAGGGAAACGAAAAATATATATATATATATATATATATATAGTAGAGCGTGGTACATCGTATTTATTTTCGAGCGCTCGCGGTATGATATAAACATATTTCAGTCATTATTGAGGCGGTCCGTATAACCGTATTTTTATTATATATTGCACTTTACTCGTGTAAAGGTATAAATGAGAATTATTAAAAAAAAATTCGAATTCTGTATTTGTAAATATTCACCTCTGCAGCTCAAATGAATATATAATTTTCTCCTGAGTTATCGACGGATAAATTAATTTTTCAACTATCGCAGACGAGAAATAATTTGCCATCATTATAGTATCGCGCGGATCAGTGCGGTGTTCACTGCAAAAGCATATGCCGATATGCGGGCCACACATAAAGGGCTGAGTCATTTGAAAAGTTCTCATGAATCAAAAGCAATTCATTATTTGATTCAGCCATGCGCGTACCGCGTGGAATACGGAAAAGATAGATGCGTACTAAAATCGAATTTGAATCTTTCATAAAGCTGGGATGTATGCGACGTAAAATCCCACATCTCCACTGGTGCGTAATTTGTTTTTCTTCCTTTCTCGCTTCTCGCTTCCCGCATATCGAATCGCAAGCGCGTAACTCTTTCTATTCTTCAGTTTTAATTTATTCCTGTCCTATTGAAAAACCAAAAATGTGCGTTTATTTAAAGACTTTTAAGAAAATCCGAGAATATTTTTGCTGCTGTGTGTGAATTTTATTAGACGTTGAGATGTTTCGAATAACTTCGTTTTTATAGTTTATGATAACATTGCCCCATTTGTTGCTATAAAATGTTACATATTGTATATTTAATATCTTTATAAAAAGCTAATAAGACAGTTTTGATATAGGTGGTACATAGATTCCTTCAGCATTAAACATTGAATAATTCAAATTTAATTGTTGTTATTACAACCCAAATGAATGACAAAAAACATATATTCTTCATCATTTATTCAAATGTTCGTACAATCGTCTCCTGATTATAATCGTTTGTGATTGACGTTATTCTCATATGTGCGATGCTGATTTATCATATATGCTTCGCAAACTTTTTTCGTCCTTTTTTCGGTACAAAGTTAACAAGCGTTTGACATATATATTCTATGTAGAGCCGATACGAAAATCGCATTACACACGTGCACAGAAATTTAATTATCTTATACTCGATCGGACGACTCGTGCACTGTTGTCATACAGTCTGTTGTACCCGAAGGGCTATGAATTTTTCAAAGCGAATTCGTTGATTTGTAAATCGAAGTGCAGGCTTTTCGTTTTCAATTTGAAAACATCTTCATACGATGCGCGAACAAAGAGGAATCGCAATCTCATAAATCTAACTTTCATTAAAAATATAATGTCCCATTCTCGCATATAATTGGCAAGGTAAGCTCGGAAATTAAGTTAAAACGCTTGCGCAAATAGATAAAATACGATTCCCCCGAGCCGAAAAGCCGCTAAAGAAGCCAACGTCAGCGGTATATAGGAAGTAAAAAAATTTGCGCCGACTTAATTTTCATCACGACGAAGAATTGCGGCGTAGCTTCGCAAAGAGAAAGGGAGATAGAGCCAGGATCAGCTCTCGGCAATTTCATTCCCCGGAGCAGAGAGAAAGAGACGAGTGAAAGAGGGAGAAAATCTGTGCCCTATGCGACTGAGGAGACGAGTCAAGGCAGCAGCAGCAGCGCTAATCACGCCTCTATATCTCTCTCCTCCTCGTTGCACTGTAGAGCGGGGGCGAATGAAGTTTCGCGCAGCGGCGGATTTTTTTCTCCTCTCGGCTACTACTCCGCTCCGGAAATAGGCCAATCGAGAATAAGAGATATAGATAACGGTCGCGCAAAAGGGACAGATGGAGAGACAAGGAAATGGATTGCCCGAGGGATCTGAAAGGGCGTGGAAATAAGTAAAGTGCGCAAGTGTATATATATATATATATATATATATATGTCGAAGAGCTGGATAATTATTTGACTCGTGGTATGTGTATACAGCGTGTGAGCTTTACGGGGAGAGAAGAAAAAACAATAGTCGTATCTCCGATGACGAGGCTGAGTATAAGTGATTAATTGCGTATACGTGAACGTATTGCTGAGTTGTAATAGCTATATACTTCGTCGTCGTTTTAATTGAAATTTTTTATGTTAGTCTATTTGACGTTCTGCTGTATAATTGTTCTTTGTTCCATACAACGTACTTATCGTCGGCGAATAACCCAACAACATAAAAATTGCTCAACACGATGGAAAACTGCGAAACTTACACCGGACACGATACAGCTATAAGCAATAAATCGTATCTCGCGCTTATAATGGCGAGTGTACAGCGAAAACATTGGCACTCGCAATTTTCCCGCCCATCGTTTTTCCTCTCAAAGCGACTATATCTACATTCACACACAGCAAACGCTTAAAAGCCCGATGAAGACTCCTTCTCGCCGTATACTGCCATTCGTTAGAAGCATTCGCGCGGCTTCGTCGCCCTCGTCTTCGTCGTATCCTGGCCGTTTGCCCAACGACCGTTATTAAACAAGCTCGAATTTGCCAAGACACCCCCGGCTGTATATACTGTTATATGCAGCGAATATTCGTTCCGGCGTTAATTTGGAGCTGTAGCAATTCGTCTTGCTTACTCTCGTTAAGGCTATAGTTGAATCAATTAGCCGTTTGTTTTCGCGGGAGGAGAATCGTGCCTGTCGGACTGTCGCTTTTGATTACTCGAGCAAGAGACACATTTTTGGAGTGTAGTATTTCGGGGCTGGAAATACTTTCGCATGCGCTGTGCACTTTTCTGTGATTGAACTGTATATGGAAGTCGGAATAAGGAAGAGAATATATATAGGCGTGATTTTTTTATTAAGAAATCTCACCATAGGTGAAACTTTCAATTTAACGATTACAATACACCTGAGAAATGAATAATGTATGATCATTTTGCTATCGCCTCGAGAGGTTAAAAAAGTTTCGACGAAGAAGCATATATAGTTGAAAAGTCATTCCCGCTGCGGAAAACTTTGGATTCCACGATTCGTCGGCCGAAAATTTGAGCACTCGGCAACCTGTCGGACTCTTTGTCCGCGCACCACCTGTACAATCCCCGCGGCCGAAGCGTGTAAGCGTCCACTCGAGAATTATTGCTCTCCACATCGCCCAACGAGTCGGTAAAAAACTTCCAAGCTCGCGCGCACGTACTCCAGCTGTAACCCTCGGAGAGTAGGTAAAACCCGGTGAGAAATATAAAGAAAAAAACAAAGAGAAGCAAGAAGCCGGAGAACAAAGGCGTAAAAAAGGAAGCAAAAGTACCTCGTAAAGAAGCGTCCGTGGTGGGGTGCGCAAACGAAGCACAAAAGACCGCTAAATTATTCGCTCTCCCCTCTCCCGGACAATTCGCGAGTGGAAAAGTAAACGGTCCCCCGATAACGCGCGACAGCGACGAACGAAAAGCAAAAGTATGTATAACGAGCACTTTAGCTCTTCTGCTGCGAGAGAATAAAAAGAATCGTAATCCCCCTTCCAATCCTCTCTATTTTTCCCAGCTGGACGCCTCTCTCTCTCTCTCTCTCTCTATCTCTCTCTTCGTCTCTGCAGCCGTTAAAGTTTCGCTCTGCCTTCGGAAAATAAGCGAAAGAGAGAGATACTAAACTCTCGTCTAATCTCTTCATCGGTCGCGTAGTCGCGCTTCTAAGCTCCTGCGGGCTCGAGACCACAAGGCTCGAGAACCAAACGCTCTGCTGCAGTATACATGTACACATATATCTGGGAAGGTCGATACACTACTGTACACAGACGCGCCAAGGTTGACTTTGGGCTGACTTGAATCTATCCCTCTGTTTGCTACTGTACACATATGCTGGATGCTGGCGCTTGGAGACTATAAGTACTATATATGTATACATATATACTCTGGTGCAGGCTGTGATGAGTGCAGATTAGACTGATCCTTGGCATTGTTTTCTCACATACTACAATCCAAGCCCTGTGTACTGAAAATATAACTCAAGGAATTAAACGACAATACGGCTCTATCAAACACATATCAAAACGGCCCACGTGTCACATATATAGGCGAAGTATCAGAAATGAACGTTCAGCGGTTAAGTCTCGCGCGTACGCGGCAATGTGCACGCAGTCTAGCGCTCACACGCGCGCATACATCATATTCCCGCGAAACTTTCCTCTTGCAAGCTCTCTCGGTCCGCACCGACAATTTCAGCGCTTGATATTAGCCCGCGCGAAGCTGCGGCGCTGTTCTGAATGGCGGAGCCGCGACTAATTCATTAATACCGCACGCCGAGCTTTCTAAGAAGCGCATATTCACACAGCGCGCGAGGACGAAAATTGAGCTGCGCGCCGTTAAACCCTTTCGGGGCAAAACGCGCACGTCGAGCGTGGATTACAGATGAGCTTTTCTGCGTCGGCTATGGATGGAATGAAGATCTAATGCGAGTGAAATGGAAAGTTTGTTTGATGTTTGGCTGAACGAAATTCGTGTATAAGCGTATATATAAGTTATATCGTTGTATATAATAAGGCTGGTTTTGACATGAGTTTTGTATGCGGTAATGTAAGAGCTGTATGAAGATTACGTACATGTGATGCATCTTTTCTCATTCAGCAGTTCTTTTTTATTCAAGCTCTTACACGAAGATTGCGCAGTAGTTTTGAATAGACGTTTTTCAATTTTGGGTAGACAGCAGAAGCTCTTGCATTCAAATGTTTTCCTTCATTCTCTCGCACACAGTATACCGTATATTTATACCTGAATAAATTCAAAATGAGCATGCGTTCAAAAGGCCTGATAATATCTGCAGCCAAAGAATGGCTAAGTATAACGTACATATATAAAGTTAATATAATGCAAAAGAGATACAATAATTAATTCATTATATTGCTCGTTTTTAACTCGAATAAGAAATCGCGCGCTTTAACTTTAAAACTCGCCAAAATGAATTAGCTAAAACTGCGATTCAGCGTCTAATTTCCGAAAGAACATCCGACAAACAGGTAAAGTCCATAGCCGCGGCCGAGGAAGCTCGAGAAAAAAAGTTGTTCCCAGAGGCACGTAACGAACGAACTGTAAACGAGAATCGCCTGGGGAAGTTCGCGCACAGTACCTCCTGTCTTTCTCTCTCGCGGTCGAACGAGATAGTGCAATATATAGGTATTCTCGCAAACAACGGAAGTGACGCAGTAGCCCGGAGACTTATCGAGCGACGAGTGGGCGAGCATAGCAAATCCAGCGATGCCGAGTTCGACTGACTGAGAGATGTGAAACTGCGGGTTAGGCGTTTTTCGTCAATCGACAGCAGCCTCGGATTGACTCTCGTGATTCGTAGAAAACGTGTCCCGAAAGTCTACGATACATGTTGCCTCGGCTGTGCTCGTCTGGTGCATCGCTGCGTATTTTTCTTTTTATTATATTATATTGAGATGCTTTTTGAAATTTTGCCCACTGCTTCGGATTTAATGCGGTTTATTTTTGTTTTATATAAATATGCAATGCGTTAATGCGTTGGTCGATATTGGCAAAGTACAACAATATATAAATAACTGGTAATGGAGACTGTGAAAGTCATAATAGCCTTCATGAAAGTAGATTTTATAAACTGCATTATTTACTTGATTACAAGATAAACATTAATATTATTTTTTTTAATTCACAAAAACAAGACAAAATACACATTGAGCTTTATTACACTGAAATTTTAATTCGTGTGAAAGATCGATTGCATGGAATACGAGTGCTGGAATGACTGTAGAAACGCGGGATAAAGAACGGTAGAATCGCGCGATCGATCGGTGAGAAATTTTCGACATTCAAAGACCGTTTGTTGAGAAAATTAATGAAAAAAGAAACCTAAAAAATGTCAATAAATAAAAAATTTCTCGACAAAAAAAAGCTACACAGCTTTGAAAACGATCACTTTTAAGTAAAAGAAAGAACGAAAAAGACGTGACTATAAAGAAAAAAATGTCCAGAAGGAGAGAGGCTCCGACGGGGGCCGCTCGTCCATCTCAAAGCAAAACGTAAAGAAAAAAATATTCCCACCTCCCGACTCGTTCGGGAGCTCGCAGTGCCCGCAACAGAAGCACGACTGACTCGAGCTTTCCGTCTGGCTCCAGATACGTCTTCACGATAGTCAGCTACCTGATCGGCGTGTTCATCTTCGCGACGATAGTCGGCCAGGTCGGCAACGTCATCACGAACCGCAACGCCAATCGTTTGGAGTTCGAGCGACTGCTGGACGGCGCGAAAACGTACATGAGGCATCACAAAGTACCGGGTGGCATGAAGCGTAGGGTGCTTCGCTGGTACGACTACAGCTGGTCGAGAGGCAGGATACAAGGCGGTGGCGACATCAACACCGCTCTCGGACTGCTGCCCGACAAGCTCAAGACCGAGCTGGCCCTTCACGTCAACCTGTCCGTCCTCAAGAAGGTCACCATCTTTCAGGTGAGCAAGAAAGAGAGCTGCGGACTCGTGTGAAGTTCTTTTTTGCTTTATTTTACACGCGACACGGAAGGTGTGCGAGGGGAAAAAAGGAGAGGGGCTTGTTTGTCATTTTTCTTTTTCTGGCGGGAGAGACGCTCGCGTCATCGTTTATTTAACGATAATCATGACGCTGGGAAAATGTGCAAGTGCTTTTCGCGCGACAAGAGGGTGCGAACGTGAACGTCATTGTGGGGGGATGTATTATTGGGTCAGTGTTGGAGGTAAAAATTGATGCGATGGATCGTCGTTATGTGGTCGTATAAGTATAATGATGTATATCAGTAGGTTCATGTGGTATGTAGATGCATGATTGTTGTTCAGATGTAGAGCTTTATTTTCTTTACTGGTGTTTCACTGTATATCGATGTGTATCTTAGAACTAGGTATTTTATTAAAGTCTGCTTACAGAATCAAATGTTTTGGCTTTTTCGGAACTTTTGTTTTTGACTACAGCTAATTAGGTATAGGTGGCTCACGCTATTATCATGAAACCAAAACATCATGATGATTATTAGTAATTTCCTTTGTAAACGCTTTCGTGCTATATCCTTTGTTGTTTATTTGGCGTCACTTTACACAAAGCGATACCAATAACTTTGTTGAATATAACATTTTTTATTACAATAATTCAAAATCATTTGTAAATCCAAGCCTATTATTTGCGATTAATTTATTTGTATTTTTAAATATTTAACACGAAAAATAAATTCTCGGCTTCTAAAGGAAAATGTGTTATAAAAAATACTTATTCCACATCCGCTATTCAAATTATATAACAAATTTTTATTTTTTTCAGGCTTTACACGGTTTAGTGGTAATAAGTATCGAGTTAATCTTTCCAAGATATAGCAACACCAAAAATTCGAAATCGATGAATTTTCGACCAAAGCAATTCAAGCTTGATACACGAAGTTCACAATAATTGATGCATATCGCTACAACTACAAACTCGTATTAGCTGATCGTAATAGGATATAGAGAGAGCTAGTTCCGGCGTAACTTAATTCTGAAATAAATGCGGAACATTCTCTTAAATTGATGAGCACGACAAAGCAGCTTCCCTGTATAATATCGTACGGGCTAATTTTACCAAAGTTCATCAGCGTCGCGTGACAGAGTCTAACGAGGAAAAATATAATGAAATAAAATTTCACTCAATATACAATAAGAACTTTATAATATACGCCATGCAATCGAATAAAAAAATCCCTACACTACTCGAAGGGACATGACGAAGACAAATGGAAATGCCTTCTTTCTTTTTTCGCCGCAACACCTCCGGCTATCAGCAGTTCTTTTTTTCGCAGATACGTTACACGTAGTCCACAGAAACGTATATATGTATATATATAGCACCACGCGCCACTGGGGAATAATATGAAATATTTCATCAATACGCCCTCGACCGTGCACCAGATGGTAAAGATCACTGGGACGATATATGGGCCACCAGCAGCAGCAGTGACACTACTCGTGACTCGAGTGTAATCTTCTTTATACTATAACATATATATATATATATATGTGTGTGTGTGTGTGTGTGTGTGTGTGTCATGATGCGTCGCGCGAGTTGTTACGCGCTTCCTTCTCAAGTTAACTCGTTAGAAACTGAAACGGAACTTTGTCACGCTTGTTACGCCGATTTTTTTTACTCTTTATTTTCTCGCATGGAGCTCCTTCTCTCTGATTTACTTCTATTTTTTAACGACTGGCCATTAAAACGGACGACTTCGCTGTATACGTATATATATTCCCTACTGGCAAAAATACACGTAGTTGTATTAAACGCTGTTGCGCGAGGTTTAGAAAAGTTTTTGCGAAGCTTATTGTATTATCCTCTGCGTTGTTACGGAAAAAGACGAGTTCATTGAAATTACATATTGATGAATTATGTGATTTTATTTTATTCCATATATAGAGTTAAATGCCGGTGAAAGAATATTAAAAAGACGTTATCCTTGCGATTATATACGATTCAATTTCTTCGATTGAATTTGCAGCTGCAATCGCGGGGTTATACAAGACAAAATAAATTGGATAAAGCGTTATCTACGACAGCACATATATAAAACTTTTTCGCGCACGAAATAGACAAAACATCGAAGAGCGCGCGCGGAGACGTCCAAATTCATTTACGCAACTAACTCTTTGTCACGCAATTTACCGCAAACGCAATAGAGCTCGCCCCGAAAGCCGTAAACGCGACGGTGATGATATTTTCGTTAACTGCCGAGTTTATCCTCGAGATAAGTCGGCAAAGTAAGATTTGATCTCGGGTATTACCCGGAGAGGACCCCCGGCTCGGTATACGAACTAACTTTAATAACAAGCGCGTCATATACGCGCGCAGTTGAAGTTGGAATAGATCAAACTTAGTTACAGAATGTATATATATATAGTATATAGATCCGCTGCGCGAACTTTTTCGCGTCAACTTTTTTCCGAGCCTTCGTTTTATTCTCACTCCTCTGTTCCTGATCCTTGGGTTATCAGACTCGCCCTTCCCTCAGAGGACTAAGCGTTTTATAGCAGCCCGATATTTTTCCAACCTCGAGCAGTTCATCTTTCGGCTGATGTATAATCTGTCATCGCTCTCGAGATGGCCGGTCATGGCCCCGGCGGCCAACTTTTTGCGAGTAGCACTGGAGTCGACCTCGCGGGGAGACAAAAGAGGGAGGGAAAAAGGAGGGGGGGGGGAGAGCGATGGGGAAACAACGAGCGCAGCGTGCGCGCCCCTTTGTGTGTTCTTTTTTTGTTTTTCGATGACGACGGCGTCAGTTGAATTCCCTCTTGAGCCCTGCTTTTTGCTTATATTTCCTCGGCGCGAATCGATCGTATAGAGACGGAGTGAGAGGCAATTTCAGGCACGAGATGATTAGTCTCGTCGTTGTGCGCGACGCTATGTTTCTGAAATGTAATTAAATCTCGAAAAATATATTCCTTCACGATTTTCATCTCGCTTTCCGTCGAATCAAAATCTTCAAACAAGCCAATTATAGCTCGAATCACCGAAGCGTGAAATACAAAAAGTCGAAAAACAACACGGAATACACGGAGTCTCCTGCGAATTCTTCGAAGATACGAGACGGAAAGGGCAAAGGGTGGGAAACGTGATCAAAGAAGACGCAGCGGCTATTTCTCTACTGAAAAAGCAAATGGGCTATTCAAATCGAATCACCTCTTTCGTTCTCCCCGTCGCTTTTTATTAAGAACGAAACGAGTATGGCCGTTGACAAGGCCATTCTTATACACGCCTGGGTGGGGACTTAATGGTGGTATATATACACATACCTAGAGCAGAGCCTCAGTCAGGTTTTTCCTCCCTCAGCTCGAGGAGAGGAAGAATGCTTCGCGCGGGATAGTCGAGATTGAAATGGCTTTGCATGCAGCCCTCGAGAGAGAGAGGGGAGAGGAGGGGAGTGTGAGTATTGAATGGACCCATTGTCTATGTTGTTCCAATGAACGAGCTGAGCAGAATGGATGAGTACCTATAGACGCGATGCAGCGAGCGAGTGAAGATCGAACTAATGACGATTAATAAATTCTCATGGATTGTTATATTTGTTTATATATAAGCATGATGCGAGGCAAATTTTTCAAAGGCAATATTCGCGTAAGGGAAATGTAAGGGACGTTTGGAAATTTCGCGGTGAAAAGCTTGCGCTGCTCTACATGCAACGACAGGAATCGAAATCCCGCGGGAGCGTTGGCTTTTGGGACCACGCAGGGGAGATAAAGGAAGGGAAAATGAGAAATAGATATAGAAGCTGTCGCCGTGAGCTTGCATACGAAGAAAACATCTTTCTTCACGACCAGGACTTTTGGCATATTTGCTTCAGCGAAGCGACTACAAAATGAATTTTTTTTCTTTTTCAAACCGAGTCACGCGCCAAATGTATTGCCACAATAAATTCGGATTCTTTCTGCTCACGCGTATAAGAGGGAGAGAGAGAGAGAGAGAGAGAGAGAGAGAGGGAGAGAGAGAGAGAGAGAGAGAGAGAGGGAGAGAGAGAGAGAGAGAGAGAGAGAGGGAGAGAGAGAGAGAGAGAGAGAGAGGAGAGAGAGAGAGAGAGAGAGAGAGAGAGAGAGAGTGAGAGAGAAAGAAAGAAAGAAACAGCGGAGGAAACGCAGCCGTCTTTTATTCCTTGTAACCGGGCGCGTGTAGGAGGCCGGAGACAGAGAGAAAGGAATAAGGGGACGAAAAAGCCTGGGAGTATCTTTTGTTAAAGTCAGCGAAAGTCACCTTCGGAATTCCATGCAGCAAAATAGCGGGAATTGCTGAGCGAAATGCGACAAGCGTTACAAGCGCGGAAAAACTTTGGCGCGAGAGACGGAAGACGGATAGAGAAGACGGAGGAAACAAATTATAGATGAACGGGATCGATCGAAGACGCGTGTGTTATATCAGTGCTTGCGAGCTTTGCTTATATACTGATGTGTATTATGAAAATTTTGTAGCGTGCAAGCAATGCAATGGTAAAAGATTTTTTCTTTGTCTGTTATTTTTTGCACTTTTATGCGAATATGTTAGTTTGAAACATGACTGTGCCTCAATTAAACGCGTAAACAAAAGAAATCGTGCATCAAAGAGAAATATATAAGGGTAGAAATGAACGGAGCACAAAGAAAATTGTTAAGGGCGTAGAAGAAAGACTAGAAGTGAATTTGTGAAGGGTCTTTTCTCGAGCTTTAATATATATGAAAAATTTTCATTCAGTTTCTGTCCTAAGCAGAAGTAGAACTGAGAGAGCAACGGGATCTTGATTAGTTTTGAGAGACACGTGCGCTTTTAAAGTACACTGTAAGCTCTCATTTGACTATTCACTTCGAATAAAAACTAATTTATCCGGCAGATTTTCAATTTATTGTACTTTTACAAAGAGGAACGTTTATAGAGAACAATAAATGTATCACCCGTCAATAGCTAAACAAAAGTAACTGCAATTTGATTCTGAAATACGATCGACCGTAGACTTTTATTACTGTGTATCGAAATACATAAATCTCAATATATAAAATTCTTATTGAAATCGAATGAATAGTATAAAGAATTTGTAAGTAATAAAATTGGTTAAATCATTCTTGTAAACTGTGATAAAAAAAATTAAAAGCAATGACTACTTTCAATCCAGTTTCATTTCAATGGATAAGCGTAAATCTCCAAGTTCGCATTCAGCCAAACAGACTCTCGTTCTTTCTTCCTTTCTTTTTTCAAAAAAAGCAAGTGCTTTCCCACATCGCAAGAACACTACGCCATTAATTGTACACACAAAGTCACAGTGTATAACCCAGAGTCGACGTGCAACACATCACACATGCATCTCTCGGTCGTTGCGTTCGTTTGCAGACCTGCACTCGACATCCTCGATGGATCTCGTTATTCTCTCTCTCTCTCTCTCTCTCTCTCTCTCTCTCTCTCTCTCTCTCTCTCTCTCTCTCTCTCTCCGTCTCTTTTTCTTCTCGGCCTAATAGTACTTGCTCACATACGTTCGAACAATGTGCAAGCGCAGGAGAAAAAATTTCGAGCTTGCCATTACGGCTCAGTTTTGTAATTGGTACAGGTGACGCCTGCGAAAATTTCGCACGCGCGTGCACACGAAAGTAGGTTTCCCTAATGATCTTTTGTTAACGAAGCCGAGCTCGTGAGCTGGGTGTGTATTGAGGTTTTATCGAAGCGTCTGATCCATGAGAAGTGTATAGGTAAAAAAAATAATGGTTCTACGAGCTATGAGGTATATCGCAGCTGGCAGACAGTTTTTTTTCAGGAAAGGAAAATGATCTTTGTTCTATAAAACCTATAAATTGTAGATCTTCGCCATCTTCACAGGTATGGCAATAACGTCCGTAACTGCATGATTGTCGGTAGATACTCGCATGAAATAAAATTGAACACTCGACAAACAAGCCCTTCTTCGACGACGAAAACCCGTCCTGTTCATCATAAAAATCATTAAATATATAACGTTTAATTTCTATATTACAGGAATGCCAGCCAGAATTCTTGCACGACCTCGTCCTAAAGATGAAGGCCTACATATTCACGCCGGGCGACTCGATATGTCGTAAGGGCGAGGTGGCGCGAGAGATGTTTATAATAGCGGACGGGATCCTCGAGGTAATCAGCGAAACCGGAAGGGTCCTCACAACAATGAAAGCCGGCGACTTCTTCGGGGAGATCGGCATCCTCAACCTCGACGGACTCAATAAGTAGGTCGATTGCCTCTGTACTTAGTAATTAATTTGCGAAAAAGAGAGTCTTTTGTGTCTGTGTGTGTGTGCGGTGACCTGCGCACATCGTCGAATCTCGCTTTCATTAATTATATGCCTCCCTCGACACTCTTATAAGCTGGACCTCCGGCTTTTTTTCAGACTCTGTGGCCGAGCCTCTAATGTGCGACCCCGTCAAATCCGGAGGATTAATTGATTTGATGAGATTGATAATGAAACGCATTAGACGCTTTTCCATCAGGGCTATACTTGCGAAGAGATTGATTTCTTTATAACGACGATAGCGATTTTTCGAGAAAATGTTTATTATTTATAGAGCGTGATGAAGCGCGCGCGCGCGTTTAGGGTAACTTTAAGACGAGGGTCGCGCAAAAGCCATCGATGCGAGGATATGATATGGGTACGGGTGAAAAATATGTGAAATAATGCGGTGTCAAAGATGCTTATTTATAGACGTAAAATTTTCTCTCACCTCTGGTATCAGCCTTGATTATATAAATATACATAAGCGAGGGTTAAAAAATTAAGCTCGTATCGAATGGCAAAGAGTGAGCTTAAAAAATTCAAAAATAAACCCTCAAAAAATTGCTTATTTCGCAGACGCACAGCGGACGTACGTTCGGTCGGCTACTCCGAACTGTTCAGCCTGTCGCGCGAGGATGTGCTGGCCGCTCTGAAAGACTACCCGGAGGCCCAGGAGATCCTGCAGAAGCTCGGCGAGAAGCGTCTGCGCGAAGCCCAGCGTGTGGCTCGTTCCTTTCGACATCCGCCCTCGCCGGGACACGACTCGTCGGACAACAGCACCGGCAAGCGCATCGTCGACAAGCTCAAGAGCGACGTCAAGGGTCTGAAGAACGTGCTGCGCAAGAGCCGACGGAACACCCGGCCGGAGGAGAGCCTCGAGCTGCAGCCCCTCACGTCAAAGGCACCGCAGCTCAGGCGGCAGACGCGCATCGACGAGAGTCAGGACATCTGCACCTCGGCGTCGGAACCGCCTGTATCGCCTCTCGGTGCCGGACTGCCCCTGCTTTCGAGGCTCAGGCTGCTCAAGGAAAAGCAGGAGAGGGAGGAACGTAGGAACCTCATGGACACGCCTAATCAGATAACCGAGCAGGTAGATTCTTTTCTATTTTTCGTAAGTCAAGCCCCGCCGAATGCATTATATATGTGCTTCGCATCGCTGCGCAGTAGAGGGCGTTAAATCAATTTTGCGATGGAGCGCGGGAGCAATTTATTATGCATATTTTTTCTGAAGTCTCGTGGGCCGCCGTTAATCATCGAGATGCCAGCCATCAGATTTAGTTACACACTATATCCGCGCGTGTGCGCGCGCGCATGTGCATGTTCGATCAAGTGCAGCGCGACAATGCATTAGATTAAAGTACAATAGCGGACAATGGAGCGCGCATTATAATCGGAGCGGATATTTCCGAGTTTCCAACATGGTTCTCGTAGCGGTCGAAGTAAAAAAAAATATAATTAATCTCTGTTCTATACACGCAGGTACAGACGACCGTGGAAATGCAGAACCCGAGCAGCAGTAGCAGCAGTGCTAACGTGACGGTACCGCTGCTGCAGCGCCTGCTGCATATGAAATCGAAACCCGAGCCGGACCCTGTGATAGACCGCGAGACGATTGTGGCGAAGGAGCCACTGCTGCCGCGCAGCGTCATCCCCGAGGAGAGCGAGATCTTCATCTCGAGCGAGCAGAACGACGTGAAGGCGACGAGCACGACGACCACGACCCTGATGATTCGTTCGCCGACCTCGAGCTCGGAAGTCGAGGCGAACGGAGCGAGTCGCAAGCCCTGGGCGATGCTGAAAGACGCCTCCCTCAAGACCGGCGGACAGGACGCGATGGGCCGGGTAAATCACCGAGCTCTCGGCGGCTCGCGAACTTCACCCGCTCGCAAGCTCCAAATCCGCCAGAGGAGCCTCGTCCATCTACGTCAGCAGAAGACCAAGATGTATGCCTCGGTCGACGACCTCTCGCCCGAGTACTGCGGTCTGCCATTCGTCAAAAAGCTCAAGATCCTCAACGAGCGACAAAAGCTCGCCGAGCTTGAGAAGGTCGTACGCAGCTCGAGCCTCGACTGTGGGGAGAACGCCGAGGCTGAGTTTGATGGGAATCTCACCAGGAGCCACTCCGAAGCGTGTGCCATTGAATACGCCAGGAAACTCGCCAAACTCAACAAGGTACGCAAGTGTAGGTCTTGAATCGTAGTCGCGAGGGTGTTATTAACGCGTGCGCGCCGGATTTTTTCGTTCGCCTGGAGAGAGGAGAACGGTTTATAGTTTGTTGAAATTTTGATAGTGTGAATTACGCTTGTTTTTGACGTATCGATATTATACATTCAATCGGTTGCGATAAGATTGTACACGAAAATATTATTCGATATTATATCGACGCAGAAGAGAGCTTGCGGTTTTTTAATTTTTCGTGTCGGTTGGCAATAACACGGGCGCAATCGATGCTGCTTCATGAGCATTCCTTTTACAATAGCAACAATTTTTCATTTATTTGCAATTACTTGTTAGCCTATTGCTGAGCTGAAAAGAAATTTAATTTTTGTATACATAGCTAGATTAATATTGCTTCGAAGATACGGTACTTTTACAGGCATTCGCGCTTCGCTCAAGCAAATGATCGGTCCGTATATATTTAACAATTTATTATTTTTATAATATAAATAGCATTTACATATTGTTATAGCATTCATATATATTTAATGTGCTATCGTGAGGTGGAGCTTGCACGAAGTGGCTTTTTACGTTGTCTTTTCAGTAATAATATAATATAAGATCATAGTGAAATATGATGTATTATTATAATGTAGTTACTAAGTATAGTAATCTTCCAATATACATAAACTTATTATTATAATAACGCAAGTACACGAGCTTATAACACAACATTTTTTGCTTTTTATTCCGCCTCATAAATTAAAAAAAAAAAAAAAATTGAACCACTGTTTTGTAATAGACAATCTGCATTATGGCGTCTGATCGGAACCAGACTTTCACTACTTGCATGACAGCTAGTTCCATAAAAATCTTTAAATATATATTTCACCGAGCAATGACACAACTCAAAAGACAAAAATCGTAAATCTTAGACTTAAAATAAAATATATATCAAATGATAATTATATGATGTATACTTGTATGTTCCACTAGCTAGGGTCAGAAGTGATTTTTACGAGGAAAGCGTCACAGCTTTGGGTCATGGATTTTGCACAGACTGCTCCAGACGCTTTTAAAATAAATAGACTTAATAACAGCATTGCAACGCTTCCAGACGCTTCCCCAGTAATAACCTCCTAAAGTTGTGGCACTCTTCTGTTCAAATTTTGCTTGCATATAGATCTGTCCGCTTACACGCAATAATATACAAGAATGATCGAGGCACAATAATTAAGCTCGCTTGCATAAACTTAATACATAGAACGCACTAATAACGCTCGAATTCACGTACTTTGCCTCCACGCTCACTGTATACTTTCTTTTGCACGCGTGTCTATATATGATATATATAAGACGCAGGCATCAAACGCACACACGAAGGCTTCGAAACTTTATGCACGGTAAACGCAAATACGAACTGCATCAGAAGAGAGAATGTGAAAGTGGGAGAGAGAGAGAGAGAGAGAGGGCGTGCTATATAATAATTCTTGTTTTCCTTGAAATATGCTTGGTATACGCATTGCAGGAGCGCCGGCGCCGCACGCTAACGTCGCCGGATCAGCTTTCTCCCGAGAACGAAACGTTAGAAAGGCGAAATCTAAAGAGCATCCTTAAGAAGCTCTCGGCCGGCAGCCGAGCTGGAAGTTCGGAAACTTCGGCGACGAGCACGCCGGACCGCGAGGCCGCCACGGCCGAGCTGAGAAAACTGATGCGCGCGCCGACCCTGGAGGGCTACGCGGCCAGGCACTCGAAGCTGTCCAAGAGCGTGACCTTTAACAAGTATACTTTGCAGAGTCCGCCGGGCAACGAACCCGCCCAGCCGACGCTCACGCCCGTCATGACGGCTCAGCTGCCCTCGTCCTCGTCCTCCTCGTCTCAGCAGCTACAGCTACAGCTACAGCCGTTGGAGCAGGAGCCCAGTGCCAACGACGCAATGGAGCAGCAGCAGCAGCAGCAGCCACTGCCACCAACGCCCACCAATAAACTTAGCTTCCGTCCGCTGGGCAGTGCAGGAGCCGTTGTCGCGAGCCAACTCTTCGGCTCCAGGCCGAGGGAGGACGAGTGCATGGGCGAGCTCGTCTCGGGCATCAGGGACGTCATACAGTCCAGACTGGTGAGTTGTTATACATATGCATGTGTCGAGCGCACCTTTCGCGTACTCTGACAACACTCACTCTGTATACGCTAAACCTATCTCGCTCTGCTCTTCTCGTCGCCGCAGGTTTGTCTCACAACGACTGTACGCTCTCTATCTGTATGTGTATTGCCTTCAAACACGCACTTTACGATCGATCTTGCCGTGTTACAGGAGAACATCCAGAACAGATTCGAGCGTCATTTCAGCTCGCTCGAGCTTGAGATACGAAAGCGGGACGAGATAATCTCGCAGCTTCAGATGCGCATCCTGGAGCTCGAGAGGCCGGATCGCCGACTGAACGAGGAAGAGGAGGAAGAAGACTCGCTGGGCGACAGTACCGAGCACGACGCCTCCCTGGAGGACGACTTCGTCGACGACAACGAGGACCACCCGTTCATGCGCGACAGCTCGGTCGACACGGTACTGACGGCGCGACCCCGTCGTCGACACTCGTCTCCGTCCTCGACAACGGACTCGTCGGTCGCGCACAACCGTCGCTCCTGGGAGGAGCACTCGGAGGAGGAGACCCTCGAGCTGCAGGACCTGCCTCGTTCCATCACGCCCCAGAGCCTCTGGAAGGACGACGTGGCGATCGACCTCGAGTCCAGCGACGGCGAGAGCGGGGACGAGCTCGCCAAGCCCGGGAGGAGCGGCCTCCCGGGCCTGACCGGCAGTCTCAGCGACGACGACGAGGAGGTCGTCGAGGTGCTCGACGAGAACGGCCACAACAACTGGGAGGTCGCGATGCTCGCCCAGGAGCTCGAGAAGAGACGCCGGAGCAGCGAGTGCTCCAGTCCGGGCTCCTAGCGCATCAATGCCATGCTGGCGGAGCTGATGCGCCGCTCCAACGACAGGCGCTCGAGGTTCTGCAGCCTCTGCCGGCGGCTTTGCAGCAGCGTCGCGAGGAGATACGCCGGAACCAACTGCCCCTACCTCGATCTCACCGGCGTCGCGCTCAACGCCTGTAGCGAGACGATCATGTGACCGCTTTTCTATATTATACCCTAAACTCGACTCACCTCTCTATCTTCCCTGTTCTTCTCATTCCTCTTCTATACTTATCGCTGTATTCTTCTCGCAACTCCGTTTGCGCCGAGAGCTGCTACTCTCCTCGACAGCCCTTATACTATACTCGACAACCTGCACAATTAACTTTTTACACTATGTACTTACTATACGCGCGCCGATCGCAGATGTACCGCGACGATCAGAAAAATCTGGAGCAGCGTTAATCGAGCGACGCGTCTCGACCTACTACTGTGTGTAAATATATACACGAGGAATTTAACAAAAATCTCTTCTTCGGAAACTATATATATATATATATATATACAGTATGTACTCGCGACTTTTTAAGGGAAGAAGAATAAACGGCGCAGCGGCATTCGCTATATGCTGATCGATCAGATCCAAGACTCCATTCGCTGATATAGAAATACATAATATGCGACGTACTGTAGCGACGACCGTATGGAAGAAAAAAAAACATTATTATAAAAAAAGTAAAAATTACATACAGTAAGCGTGTAGAGAATGCTGGATATTCTATAGATTCGTGCGCGCATATAGGTTCTACTCATTGTAGGAAGAGCAACAAAAAAAACCCTACCAATGGCTTCTGATGCTGCGTATGTAATAATAATCGAACGATGCATATTATTTTGTTATGAGCACTGATTATAGGGCCAAAATCGCTGAAAGATAACAGAGCGAGACATGCTTGTAGGTATAATGGTCTATATAGCGTGCGTTAATCAAATATTTTCTATAAGTATAATGAAACTCATTAGGTTTTGTCGTAGATTCCATATTTTTCTACACCTCTCAGACTATTACTTTTATACATGTAACGCGAGTTAAAAAAACAAAGAGAAACAAACAGGGGTGAACAAAAAATGCATTACGCTATGAGAGTCGTAGTGGCTTTAAGCGCGACGCAGACAGACATGCGGTGAGATCACTATAATTCAAAACAACTTCATTTCTTCGATTGTAAATATTCACAGGTGCCTGAGAAAGAGTTATTAATTATTAATACTCGAGGTGTACTTTAGATGTTAAAATGAAAAAAAAGGAATTTTATGTGGATAAGCACCAGGCGACGACTCGGTAAACGTTCGAGTTATTTGCGGCGACTCCTCCGTTTGAACTACTAGGAATCGCGTTGACAATTTAAGTCTCATTTGAAAAAAACAGCGCGCGCGTTTTTGTATGAAATATTAAATGAAAAGTATATAAATCTATAAATATAAAGAATTTCAATTATACATAAAAACTTTAGGTTTTGAAAACGTTATATACGTCTCGGAGGATCTATTGAAAATGGATTCTGTTATGTAAACGACTCTAGTTGTATAAAAGAATTATTAAGGCAAAGAAAAACACACGAGAGATATCAACGGTAGATAGATTCAGACTCTTTAGTCCTTTGGTTTTACAATTTTTCGGGAATTACCGAGTGCGCGACCTGCTATAATCAGCGCACGGTACAAGCGAGTCCAAAGTGATCTGTGTCGTGTGCTCTATTATATAGTCAGCCCTTCCTGGATTTCCCGAGGAAATTAAATCGCTTGACAGTAAAAGAAAGACATTAGTTTTTGCGATTATCGCACGATTGTAGAGATGCGAAAACGTGGCCGAATTATATCACTTTATAATATTAGTTCGTTTACACCTTGCAACGACTAACATGTAAACGCGAACGACCTCGTAGGTCTTATATCTGTATCGCGAGAACTGGGCGTACACGTATAAACGCACGTTGCATCGTTGAAAAAAATAACATACGAGCAGTTATAATCACAATTAATAAACGAATAAAAGATATTAAAATTATTGACGAGGTAAGATATTGTTTATCCAAAGTTAATACAATTTAATAAAAAAAATGTAATTACGTACATTGACCAGACCAAGCTCAATATTTCTAGAGTCTTTACAAATTACGTCTATTAAGCGAACGAATGACTATTATGTACATAATAAGCGGAGGAAATAAAATAAACTATTGAGATCTTGTAAATACTAGATTATGATTTGTTTATTTGAGCATAAATGTGAGTGAATCTGAGAGAGAAACGTAGCATGCGAGAGTGGTGCTAATAAAACTGCGAATGCACGAGAATGAGATTGAAAAGAAAAGAATAACATTCGAAACATTGAAACAAAAAGTCTTTTGAAGCTGAGAATGTATTTATGAAAGCGTGAAAGAGGTATACAATAAAGCGAACGTTGTTTTCAAAAAAGGAATGACTTTGTTGCTTTCACTCATTCAGTATATTCATCCTGTGTATTTCATATTCCTGTTTACCGAAAAATATTCCATGACTAAAGAATGATGATTTGACAATGGATCAACGTGTTTTTATTTAATATTGTTTATTTGCTACTACTTTTTTTTTTATTAATTTTAAGTCCTTTATTCAAAAACCACAATAGTGTCACTGCTTTTGTATCATTAACTAACTTTCTGTCAATTATTTCAATTATACAAAATTAATTAGCAATTCATATTTACATAAGTATACGCATTCCTAATTTTTTGCACAAATACGTGACACGATTATTATAAATAAAGCAGTACTATCGCAAGCAAGATTCATTTATAGTATATGGCCAAATTAAGCAAAACATATTTAGTATTCTTTTATCAGTAGTTCTAGTAGTGGGTGCCGTAGATGTTTTATGTCTTGTGCGATCTGTCGTTGATTCCTCTTGAAAGTCAGGCGTTGTCTCAGTTATATAGTCGCCTTCCGTTATTTCCTGCTCATATTCATCTGGCGGTGTTTCTTCTTTGTCGTCACCATACTCATGACTAGTTGAACTCGGTTCATCAGCATCATAATCTGGCATAGTGCCTTCATTCTCTGCCTCTGGAACAGCTTCAGTTGTCATGATGTCAGTATCATAATCTCCAGTTATTAACGGTTCTTCTGAAGTAGTAAAATCCGTCATTTCTGAATCTTGAAAAGTTGTTTGGTCCGTAATTCCATTAGTAGTAATAATGACCTCTGTTGTAGGTATCTTTTTAGTTATACTCTTGGACGGGGTAGTACTTATAATATCACCGGCTTCAGCAGAAGTAATCTTTGATGTATCTTCAGTAATGGCAGTAGTAGACTCGGTTACAGGAACAGGTTGAGTAGTTTGATTTATAATTACGGGCAATTTATCCAGTGACGTCCATTTTTTTACTTCTTCCTCGTAGACTCGTCGAACTTTTTCCACATCTCGCAAACTGAAAGATTCGCGTTGACCGATTCTTATATTTGGGATCTAAAAAATTACATATGTGTAAATTTCCTATCAATACACGAAGTTTATTCAATTCTAATGCATTACATATCAAGCATTTTGGCATTAAATCCAAAGAATATACCTTAAAATTCATATTTAAATATATTAAATTGCCTTTAAAGTACACCTATATTAATTTCCATGAAAATTAATGTTATTTTTAATAGTGTTCACTTGAAGTTGATTTCGCTAAGAATTTGTATAAAATGCTATCAAAGGTCTTAACAATATACTTTTCCATATTTATATAGGCTACTTGTACCTGTGTTTCCATAGTTGGCTTTTCATTAAATGAATGTAAATAAGATCCCCCGTGCATAATGCTATCGTAATCATATAAAACATCGCTGTCTCGAGATGCAGTACTATCAACTTTGTGAAAATAATTTTTCGCTGCTGGTATGATATTTTCCCATTTCACCGATATCCAATTATCACGAACTGGAGAATTGTGTTGATGATAGAATCCAAGTGCGTGCAAAATAACATGAATCATTGTACCGCGATACAAACAATTTGGAATCTGTAAATTGATCACTTGTCCATTGCCCAGCATCCCTACGTACGACCAGCAGCCAGTGGGATCACTTCGAAATACAGCATAGTTACGATCCTTTGTGTAACAATAACGCCGAAATTTAACCCCGGTATGATTAGTTATGATGTCCATTGTGCTTCTTATATAAGCTGCTTGTCGTTTCGCTAAAATGTGATTTGCATTATAGCGACTTTTCAGCAAAATAATTATCACTTGGGCGTGATCTTTTATTACTTACAAAAATGTTCCAAATTGATATAGAAAGGCATTTCAGCTCTATCCCATATCTCACTTGCAGAAAGCGTGCTTGCATACATTTGTTCCGTTGTTAGCATAATATCTCCATCAAAAAGACTACTGTATTCTTCTACGTTATGCTTATCACCTCGTCTCCAATTATCAATCCTACGAGCTTATCAACAAATCAAATTTATTTCTCCAAAATGTTTTGCGGGATATCCCTAAATTTATATATTTATGCTGCATTTATATTTGCAGTAATAGACTTGGCGAGCAAGCACTTTTTTGAGTTAAAAAAAAATATCAAATGAAGAAAATTTGAAAAAATTACAGAATCATCTCCAGTCTGCTTTCCATTAATATATGTACAAAAATGCGAATACTCTTAGATATTTTAAAAAATTCGAATAGCGCAAATATTGTTGTTTTCCCTTTTAGTGTATATATAAATTAGACATGTACTAGGTAATTCTAAAAAATTGTGATACAGAGAGGATTAAAACCACAATTTAATTCTATTGAAACAAGTTGTTACAATACATCATTACAAACCAATATATTATGGAATATAAAAATTATAAAAAGAATTGAAGATAAATGTTAAAACATTAGATTAATTTACTAAATATAAATTATTCGTGTAGTTCAAATATACCGGCAGTAGTTCATTTTCACTTTCACAGTTGTACACTAGATGTCGCTAAGCAGTTTCGCAGTTGTACACTAGATGTCGCTACTATATCCGTTTTTTACTTTTGAATTACCGGAATTGCACTTATAAATTTAACTTATGCACTCGATTGTTATTATTCACTTGCATAAATGTACTACATGTATATCATACTTATATCATTTTTATACAAACCATGTGTTATTTCTTAATATCAATCAATGGTAATGAATTTTATTATTTGCTTTTTAAATTTAATTATTAAATATAGTTTAAATGAATAACGTATTGTGCATTGAAACAATCAATTAACTAAGCAATGAACATTAACAATTTAATATATTTTTCATAACATACATATTATACTCTTAAAAGGGTTTATTATATTTAAAAAGAATAAATCTAATATTCGATTGTTCATGTATATCTCATGGAACATTAATAAATAAATAGTAAAATGTATTGAAAGTAATCTACACAATTTGTAAAATACGTTAAGTGCAAGTTTACCAAGTTGTAAGATTGTAATTTACGCGCTCTGATTCGAAAAACAGAGTTCAATCCTCGTGAGAAAAATGATCGATTGATTATTCGTACCAATACACATCTCGTAACAATTCGCCATGGCTTTGCGATCAACTCACACTCGTCTGAGAAACAACTCTGTCGCACTGCTATCAAAAATAACAACAAATTTAACATTAAAACTAACTACCCTTTTCGTACTTTATATTTTGTTAACTGACAGTCTTGTATTATGTAATAAAAGCTATTAAAGAAACTGCAAATGAATTTTGCATTTCTATTGATTGTAATTACAGTTTAATAAGAATTACAATATTTATATGTATTTACCAACTGATTCAGCATCATAATTTTGTGGGAATATGCCAGTATTCTGCGGCAATGGTGGGTCGTTATTAAAGTAACATTCTTCTTTTCCGTTTACTGAGTTGTTTATAATAATTAGGAAGAAAAATTTAAACACACTAAGACAAACCATGTTTCATGATAATTTTGTATATCTACTGTTTAATTAACATTTTAACACAAATGTACTGTTATTATACAACATCGATAGTAAGTTTTTTCATAATGGAAACATCCTTACTTCAGTCGATATTCTTAGTGTTAAGAATTGACTAAGGTATATCTATCGGAATTTTGTTCCCACGTGCACTAATGACTTATCAAAGGTACTACTAAAAACTTATCGAGGATGTAAGTCACAGTTAACTTTTTCTTGCAATGACATATTGATACTTAAGATACGATAAGCATTGAGCGATATATTCTCCAAGACTTTTATATGAGTTGTTTGGAATCAAAATCGTAACTAGTAAATTATTTGGAAATAAGTCATGAAGATTGGTAACTTTATAAATGGCAATATATCCAATAAATCTGTTCTAAGAAAATACAAAAATAACGTTCATGATAAAACCATTTAATTATTTAATAAATATATCACATATGCTACGTACAATAAACGGTTTTTTATAAGAATACAAATTAAAGTTGGTGTTATTATAAATATAATAATCAACCTTTCAGCACCCATGAAAATGCATGGAAGGGCCATAAAGATGAAATTATATCTACAGCGCCACTTTCAGTAGAGCCTTCTTTTTCTTTTTTCTCGCGAGTTTCACAATGAGACTTATACATTATGTTTATTTTTTCTATATCCTTTTCACTGAAACCATCTCGTTGTCCAAGTGTCACGTTGTCTTTCTGAAAAAATACGAATTTTTGAAACAAACTGCATAAAATAAAACAAAAAACAACTATAAATTTTGTTATCACTTTGCTATAATAAATGAATCTTACTTTAGCAATAATAGTTTGTTGTCCGTTTTTCGAAAACGCTTTTGCACTGTAATGCATAACGCTGCTATAATCGTAACTCACTCCGTAATCAGTTACGGTTTTATTATCGTACTTGTCAAAATTGTGCTCTCTGCCGGGCATAATGTTGTCCCAGGCAATAGTCACCCACTCGTCACGATCGGCCGCACTCTGTTGGTGATAAAAGCCCAGTGCGTGCATGAACTCATGAACAATTGTACCATGCCGTAGACAACCAGGATTTTGGAAATTCACTACTTGACCTTCACTGTGTTTACCAACGTAAGACCAACATCCAGAATTATCGCCTTTCACGGTTATGAAATCCTTATCACCTTTTTTGTAGGGTCGGAAACGAATACATGTTTTTTCGTGATAGACCTTCAGAGCGTTCTTGATTTGTTCAATATCTTCTTCAGCTAAAGATATAAATTAAATTATGGCAATTTTTGTCTCGGTTGGCTTGAAACACTTAGATTATTTTGATAAATTTAAAGACATTTTTTTGGAAGCTCACCTATGTTAAGTAGAACAAACAGGTAAATTAAAATCAATATTCTATTATTGTAAATTTTCTTTATCTTAAAAATGAGTTCCTATCTCTTTTTTCTTATTAAAAATTTTAGACATGCAAATAAACTAATACGTACTGAAATCATCTTCATCAATATGGTATGGTATAACAGCATCAGGCCACCTTGTTGTTTCGTCCAATAGACCATTCTTCCCTAATTTGTCAAAACCCATCATATCTCCTTGGTAGAGACCACTTAATTCCCAAATATTATTGTCGTCTTCTGGTTTCCATTTCTTTAATTGTTCAGCTATTGATAATTTTGAATATTTTTATATTGTATTATATTTTATTATTCTAGAAGTTTAACTTTACTCAATATTATTGATATAGTGCAATAAAGAAGAAGATCAAATTTTTAATAATCTATTTTAATTAAACTTACATACTTCTTCACGATTTTGTTTTCCATCAAAAATACCCGCATGCTTCGGTGCAGGAGGCAAAGCTTCACCATCCCTCTTTGGTAGTTTCTTACCTGGTTGTGCACTAACTATCAGTGTGAAACAAGAAAGTACAGTAATTGTTTGAGCGTATAACATCTTTATTAGGAACAGACCAAGGATATAATAACAAACGTTTCGAATTCAAAGACTCCTCAGTTTATATAGTGGCGAACTCGAATATAGGTCAGTGGTTTGGTTTTCTGATCACATATTCTTTAGAGGTAAATCACGTAGTATGATATGTAAAGTAGTAATTTATGAGTAAAGTAATCTTCCAACTTTGATAGTAATACAATGTGCGGAAAGGAAAACTATCATACTCATTTTATAACAATTTTGAGTACTTGTACCAAAGAAATTGTTTTTTAATAGTTTATAGACATACCCTCGACAGAAGATGATTCTTGTCGGAAAATTTTTGAAATGCTCTAATCAGATTGGCTGATTCCAAATTATAATCAATCAAAATTCAAGTTTTTAAAAACGTTCGGTATTGAATATTGTTACGACGGAAAAGGCAATTTGTAATAATAAGTATTAAATGTAATTAAGATTTTTCCTGTTCTATTGCCTAATTGACTTGTGGTTAAACCACCCTCAAAGATCGCTGTAGTCGAAAACAAAATACTAACACTGGTAGATTGAGAAGAGAAGTGAAAGTAATAGAATAAAAAATTGCAAATTAATTCGAAAACTATAATTGAAATAATAATAAAAAATTATAACAATTTGTCGACATTTTAAGGAACGATTCCAGGAGAAGGGGATTTATTCCATAAAATAGTAGGTTGATGCAAGTGACGCCTATCGCGAAAAAAACAATATCACTTTGTTTCCTTTTGGTGGAGTCATGCTATACTCGGAGTGATTGAGTTTATAGTAGGCTAATCATGAAACAGGCCGAAAGTGGAAGTCCGCTGCATTTCGAGTCTTTGCAAGAACACTTTTCACTCGAGCTATTTCGCGAAGATTTCCTCCAGCCCGGACGCCTTCTATTGACATAAGTCAAGTTTTTATAATATTTTTACAAAATGAAATAATACATTGACAAATTCTTTATGTAAAAATAGAAAGTTTACGAATGTAAATATATCGTTATTTTAGGTTTCACCTACACATAAACGACTGCAGCACATATATGAGAAAAATTTATTAAACTCGACAATTTAAGAGGTCTAAAAAAATAACAAATTATCAAAAAAAAAGTAAACTTTTCTAGCCCGATTATTTTTTGTGTTCATTATATAGTATACAATGTGATACAAGAAAAAGAGGCCTGCACTGTAAAAGCCACTAAATGTATTAATTGGCCAACTAATAAACTTGATAAAAAAGAATAAGCAATTATTGGACGAGACTCTGTCAATCTAACTAGAATCCATAGAAAATAATAAACTTAATACTCCGATCGAAAATGTGGAGGATAAATTTAGAGTTAAAATTTATGTTACTGCTACAGACTATTATTACTAGTATTGAGAAGAACAATTCTATGCAAACTTCGGTGTCTCCTTCCAAACTATATAAGAAGTTCCTCCGATAAATTTTACCTTCAATGTTGAAATAAATAAGCGCAAAATTGTCGCAATTTAATCTAAATATTTCCCACTTTTCATTAATTCATGAACTAAAAGATTTGGGGCATCAAGGAGAGAAAATAAGCTATTCTAAGCGAGAGTACGGTGTTCAACAGAAATCATAGTCGAGAACGCCATGTTGAGCGATTCGGAAGAATATGAAGTGTAGATGCTGATTGGTTGTAAAGCAAGTCCATTTGGATCGTGTCTTCGCGAGAAAACTGCACATCTTGCGTGCACATGCGAGAAGAAAGTGCGCTGAGGGTGGAAGGTTCATCCGTCAGAAAAGTCGATCCTGTCATAAATCGCCAACTCAAGGGTTGTGCATGAGAAATTTAGTTTCATCATTGTTTTAATTTTTTTGTGTGAATTTTCGTTTTAAGAAATAGAAAGTTTACAAATGTATGAGTCTCGTCTATTGTTTTTAGACGCGTACTGCATACGTTTGTTTGTTTAGAGATTATTTTTTATATAACTATGTATATCGTCTTGTATATTGTTGTATGAGTGTCATATTTTAAAATGTGTACTACTTAAATAACATTTAATATTAAGTTGCACCTTAAGACTAAAAAGTAGTTAAAAATAAGATATAATTGACTACATAACTAAGTCAAGTAAGCTGACAAGGAGTTTATTAATGCCTTAATACAACTTTAAAGAGAGTAACAATATATTATTGAAATAATTATAATAAGTATGATTATTTTTATATTATATATCCGAATATAAATATAGATTAAATAAAATTAAATGTTACAATCTTCAAAAAATATTCAAATTCAACCGTTCTTCCCTACTGTTTGTACATTGGGCCGGTATGAATTTAAAATCACTGAACCATTTATTCGGCCACCAGGCTTACCCCTTTTTGTATTATTAAGATACTCTGTGCAGTTATACATTAGGTTAATTCTTCTAATATCTCTAACACTTAATCCAAATCTTTGACCAATAGTTGCGTTTGCATCCTATAACAGAAAAATATATCACTTGATTTGGTCTATTGCATTTTTTATAATAAGTTCATTCTATTTTTTAATATTAAGACATATTGTCACTAAATCTGTAATTTTGTAAGAGTTACTTTTTCTATCTTACCTTTGGAACTATAGTTTTGTTGTTATTTTTTGAAAAAGCTTTGGCACTGTAGTGCATTATACTATTGTAATCGTAAGGCACTCCGAAATCTGTATAATCGTTTTTATTTATAACGAAATTGTGCGTATGATTGGCTTTTATATTTTCCCACATAATCGTCACCCAGTTGTCGCGATCACGAGCTGCATGTTGATGGTGAAAACCAAGTGCATGCATAAATTCATGAATTATAGTACCATGACGTAAACATCTAGAATCGTTAAAATTGACAACTTGTCCTCTAGCTTGATGACCAACGTAAGACCAACATCCAGGTTTATCACCTTTTACATATACATAGTCTGTATCGTTTCTTCTGTAAGGCCGGAATCTTACACAGGTATGATTGTGAAAAGCTTTCAGAGAGTTTACGATTGTTTTTCTTTTCTCCGCATCTGAAATAGATTAATCATTTACAGAAATGTTAAAACAAATTAAAAGAATACAATTTTTTGTGTATTATGCATGGTTACAATATCATATTAAAATAATGATATCTTACCAAAAACCTTTCTATCAATGTAATATGGTACAACACCGCCAGGCCAGCGTTTTGTGTTATTTCTTACGTTTTTTGCACGTAGCTTATCGTCTGCAACCATTATATCTCCCTCTTTAAGACCACTTCTTTCCCAAATATTATCTCCATCAGTAGGCTTCCATTTTTGAATGTTAATTACTATTGAAAAGGATATGTAATGTTTAAATTAACCGTCAATTAAAATTGAATCTTATTCGAAAAATATACTTTTGAAATCCTTTAATATATCTTTATAAAATAGGAATATATTATTTATTTCAGTTATATATCTAAATATAATCTATTTATAAAATATTTTTGAAAAGTACATACCAGCTAATTTACGATTCCTTAATTTAAAAAAGGAGCCCTTGTATTTAGGTTCTGGAGGCACAACTACATTTTCTTCATTGTCGACTGGTAATGTAGAAGCAATTGTCACTGTTAAATAGATTATAAATAGCAATCTTTGTATAGCAGACATTTTACTATACTAAAAATATTACTTTGCAACGCTATCCTTTATAATAAAATTTTATCAAACTTGAAATTTATATTGACATCGTGACTACTTCTACATTTCTACAGCATATTAAATTTTTTTAATTCTAAAACCGACGTGAATATTTCATACGATTATTACTATATAGCATTTATTCTATATAAATATGTAAAGTTCTGTATAAAGTTTTGAAAATATAAAGGTTTGAAAAAATGAAACAATGAAAATTTATTTTACCTCAAATCCTGCTGTTATATATATAGTTCTATAAAATTGTTTGAATGCAATTGTGTAGAGAATTTATTTTAGTCAAAATCAAATATATTATATTGCATTTATTCAACAATGTTAGAAAATTATATTAATTATTACTATAAGCATTGTAAATAAGTCATTCTCCGTTGAAACAGAATAAAGTTGTATTTAATTATTATGCAAAGTTATAACTTTGAGATAGAACAAACAATACGCATTTTATCAAACAACAGGAATAAAGAAAACGTACACAAAAAAAGGTGTTGGATAGTAACATGGAAATAAGCGCCACATGTAGCGCTATGTTCATTATCGGCAAGTATCGCGAGTAGCGACGGCGATAGTAACCGACCAACTCTTCCTAGGAATCTGTTGTGCTTGAGGCGATGTTGCTGTCACAGATCTGGGTCAGGATGATTCGGTAGTCGACAGCCACATAATGTGGTCCGTGCGCACGCTCCAGACTTATCTCCGTCCAAATCGTTAAAAAAAGCGGCTCCTACCTTTTGCGCGATGCTACAGCTGCTGACATTTAATGCCTCCCTTTCGTTACGTTTCACGCCTGTGCGCCACATGAGGAAGCTCCTCGAGCTGTCTTTTCGAGGCAAGTATTCTACAAGTTCTTTCTTCTTATTGGCTTTCTTATTTACTCCTGCCACATATCGCGATCTTTTGATTAAAATGGCCATTGTGTTTTCTTTTTTATTTAAGAATAAAATTTCATGGTTTAAAAAAATGTGAATTCTGGATATCTAAACCGTTCTATTTTTTAATTATATTTTATGCTTCTATATATTTTACAGTGTGCGAGTTTTCATCGACGTCTTTTATATATAATACCATATTTCCTTTTAGGTAGAATAGTTAATAATTAAAATGAATTTAAGTGATTTTTGCTGGCATTATTCCCCATTTTTCTACATATTGAGCTCCAGTAAAAATTAATTGTTTAAATAAATATACTTATTTTGTTATGCCATATGCTGTTTCGGAACATAGGTGTATGCTTACGAATATTTTGTCATTCCTACATAAGAAAATGACGTTTAAATAGGTAAAATCTGATATAAACGTTGTTTTTAAAAAAATGTGGTAAAAAAAGTCGTTTTGCTTATAAGCCACAGAATTTTATAACGACTGCATTTTCGTGACGCATTTATTTTGTAGGTAGTAAAGCAATGAATATTTCATTCCATAAAATATAAACATTACAAAAAATATTTCTTTTATCTATATAGGTAGATATATTTATATACAATAATTTGTATTGAATAAAGTTTTTATTCAGCCATAATTACAGGAAAATTTTCAGGAAATCGTTAAACTCTGATAATCTAAAAATTATACGGATATTGTGATGCAACTTACAATGATAATGATGATAGAACCCCTATATTTTTATAAAACTACCGTTTAGCGTTACAGTTAAGTACGTTATATGATAGTGGAAAATTTTGTGTTAAAGTGCACGCGGAAAATTGTTTCGTTTGAAGGAATGATTTATCGTGCATTATCTACTTATGGTTTTTCGAAACGTACAAGTGTATAAAATAATTATAATCAAATATTGCATAGAAATATTTGAATATTCTATAATATTTTTTGATATATAATAATAATCATATATATATATATATATAATTATTTATTTAATAATTTATATTTGATTTCAGTATATTATTCCTGTCAAATACGAATATATATATACAATCAACTTTATTCAATATATATAATTTATAATTTAATACATATTCGATTAATTTCTTTCCCTATTAAGCTATCAATATCAGAATGAAATCTTATTCTGATGTCGATACCATTTTCCTTACTTGCTAATTATTACCTATCAAAAATTCTTCATTTAACCATTCTGCTCTTCTTTCTCACACATTCTTGCCTTTTACTTTTTCTTTTGCAATTATTCTCTTTTTTTCTTCATTCTACTATTGTTTGCCTCCTCTGTCTTGTAAATCCTGATACGTTATCGCCTTCTCCGTATCTATTTTTTCCTCGATTGTGCTTTCACTTCCTTTCCAGTACCACCTGTTTCATCTTGTTCTCTCTTTCTCTCACATTCTCTTTCGACATTTCCACAAATCTTTCAGTCTCTTTCTAACTTACTTCTCTTCTATTTCTTTTTCCTTTCCCTCATTTTCTTCTATCTCCTTCTGACTTTTTTCCTCTTTTGCATATGTTGACATTTTTTCATATTTTCATTCATAAAGATTATTTACTATCGGTATTTTATCGTACACTAAGTTAACTAAGTTTTTATAAGTACATCATTTAGCTGAATTCGTGTAAAATACCATTGCATGATAGGAAGCTTTTCAAAAAGAATAGAAGTAGGTTCGACTAACATGAAAAACCTACTACACACGTAATAAGGAAAAAAACTCACACACCCGAACAAAAAAAAACACGAAAATATGTATAACAATCGTCGCAAGTGCTGAAATCGAGATACATTTAAAATGAATGCATGCCATTGCAGAAAAAGAGCAAACGAAAATAAAGAGAAAATCGTTAATTAAGGAATTGAGATCAAAGAAATTGCCGAAGAGGATCGAAAGCTGCGCGATCGTCGATTCTGGAGTGTTTGCTCATGGAGCCAAAAAAGAGTATAGCCAGAGGGAGAAAACGCCAGTGTTTTTAGGGTAAAGTATCTCTTTTTGAGACTATCGTTTAATACTAGCAAAATTCAATCACTGACAAAATGACATTTCTTACGCTCGTTGGGCACCACCATCGCGTTTAAATACCGTCGCCGTTGCGATTGATGTTCTTCTCGAAGAGGAGGTGTCTCGCGGCATTGCGAGCCCGTCCAGCTATAACATTTAGGCTACGAGGAAGCCCATACTCGAATCTGGAACGATGAGCAGAGACGGTCGTTGGCCTCGCGACGCTTGCTACCGCGGTGACGGATAACGATATTCCTCGCCATCGAGAAACGCACGTCGTCGTGGTCTCACACTGATGATGATTTTTCGAACTTGACACGAACTAGATTTCAAATCTTGACAGATAGACCGTACATTGAACCAACTGATTTTCTAATTCTGCATTATATTAAATCTCTAAATTTCCTTATTTATGAGGATTATTCTACGTGTCCATGCATAGGAAAGAGCGTGAAGGAGCGTTTAAACTTCGGATATGACATTTACAAACTGAGATGTACATTCGTTACAGTGAAATTTTCTATACATGTTGTTTCTTATTGTCATTTTAGTTATCAGCATTGAGAAGACATCACACATACTATATATATAAAAATACCCTGCAAATAATGTACTCTCTTTAGAAAACATAATTCACAAGGAATTTATAAAAATTCATATTTGATTTACTCGGTCTCGAAACAACATTATGTGATATTAAACAAGCAATTATAGTTATCTTTTAACTGACGTTAAGACATAATTATACTAAATAAATCATCGCTAAGGAACTTTTATCATAACTCCGCCGTAATAATCACTTGGCAAATAGGCTTTGAAAGTGCAAACAAATTAAAAGTGTAAATATTTGCTATAGGAACTATGTAAGGAGCATATAAAGAAGCCTGCCATCACCACATTCATATTAGAGAACCTTTTACACAGAGCTATTATAAAAACAGGTTTCTCAGATTGTGTAAGTATTTATCAGTTTGTTACAATACAAATGCAGCGCAATATTTTAGCCTTTGATGCATATTTATTTTTATTTTTTTCGAAACCTTCTTATAAAGAATAAAGCCTGAATATATAAATCTCTCATTATATGATTGATCTATACGCTAAATAATGTTAAGACAAAATTCAATATTCTTCGCGAAAATAATTTTCAAGAGTGCAAATTGTTCACCATCAATTTTTTAATGATATAGAGAAAACTACATATTAAAGTACGATGTGCGCGAGGCATTTACTTGTTTGTAATAAAGTGGAACAGAGTTTTCAATAAGTATTTTTTACTCTGTGCGTGCCATTCGTTTTATACACGGTCATCCTTTTCGCGGTGAAATTTCGCTCACAGCTGGACACACAGGTCGTGACTGGGCGAAATATTATCTTGCGAAAAGAATGCAGGAGAAACGGGAGCGGGCGAATATATACATCAGATATATACGTAAGTGATACATCCTTATCGCGCGTCAGTCGAATGAAAGCCGGCCATTCACGATAGAGTCACATTGTAAAGGAAAGATTGATATTCGCATTTGCGTTTCCAGTTACCGCGGAAGTGTAAGTGGAATAACCCTCTCAAGGCCCTGTTTAGTTTGCATCTTCAGAAGAATGTGCTCGTAAACATTCTATCTATATAACGTAAAGTTGATAGGACTGTACTATTTTCGTCGTTTCTTATATTTTATACATCGAATTGCAATTGCATATATTTTTAGTCTTTATATTGATATATATATTATATTTTTACAGAATGCTTTGTTTGAGATTTCTTTTTATTAACCGGTTCGATTATCGAATAATATAACATCCATATACACAACAAAGTCTCCGTATCTCGTGGACGAAAAGCATGAAAGAAATAAAGGCAAAAATTCGCAAATTAAAATAAATTACAGGTCATATCATACAGAACGGGAGAGATGCGATCGCGAGCGTGCAAATGAGTGCCGCGTCAGAAATGTATATAAAGAGACGTATAGCGCAGGAGAGCATTTTTTGCCGCAGCCCGAGACGCCTTGCCACTCGTGAACCACTGACCCACTGGAGGATCAGTCTGGATCAGGAGCAGGATTGCGCGCGGGGGGGACCAGCAACAGCGAGACGTCGTATATAGCTGCCTCTTACATTCGTAAGTATACATATTTATTTCGGTAGCAAGTAAACTCGGCGAACGGTTGGGGAAGAGCGATCGGTTCATTGACCTCTCTCTTTCTCCTTTGCTATCACTCGCTTCGGTCTCTTTCTTTTTTTCCTTTCGCGGGTTCGTTTACTCCCTCCCTCTCTCCCTCCCTCTCTCTCTCTCTCTCTCTCTCTCTTGTTCAACATATATCCATCATACCTTTCTTCATCTGAAGCGTGTTCGTGTTTTACTTTTCTTTCAATCACGAACACATTGAATTTACGATGTCCTCTCGACAATGTAATAATTGCTCCTTATGGGGTTATTGGATTTTGTTTACGAAGTCGAAAGTCGAACAACAATGCAGCCGCTCTCCCGGCGATAGTCAACCTTAAAAATGCGCTTATCTCTCTCTCTCTCACACACACACGTACACAGGAGCGAGAGAAAAATAAATTCATGACTTTACAAGTATATCGTGTTTAAAATACACTCTATCTCCGTTCACCGCTCCACATCGTATTTTGTCTGCATCGCAGGCGGGAGAGCAGCGAGTTCATTAACTCTTCTGCGCCTCATTTCGTTACGACGCTATCGGACCGCCTCGAGCTAATTATCTCTACCTCGCGCTTCTATCTCTTTCCAGCAACAGCTCTCTTCCTCGGCTTTCAACGACAATCCACGCAGCCTTACATGCACTATAGATGGCCAACGGCGCGTCTGATTGCCGTCGCGCATTTCTGTATTGTATATGTATATATATATCCGCGACTGCAGCTTTGTACACATCAGGCACTATCATCGTTATCGCGCGAGAAAAGCTTCGCGTCTGCAGCCTCTCGCGCGCGGTGAATGCCTTGCGGTTTTTAGTTCGAAGCGAGAGCCATCGACCTCGAGCAAGTCTGGCGTACATTATAATGTTATGCGTTGCCGCGTGAAAAGGGCAGACGATGCGAGGATGACACTTATCTGGCCATTGACATGACTCATGGAAAGCGACACGTGACACGCGTGAGACGTCTTATTAGATTCCAATTAGTTACGCTGTTACGTTTTCTTTCACCTCGGAAATTGTCTCGCGTACTTTTCACAATTTCTCGTTATACGGTGTTCAGCTTTTCCTTTTTGATGAAGTTTTCGATAATGTTAATATATGCTACTGCGCAGCTTAAGGGAACCGAATGTTATATACGAAATTATGCATTCAAATGAAACTTTTTCCATTTATTGCTGCGCGCCAGCGTTTTCCGAGTCGTTTCAAAGTTTCAAACTACTTTGCAGTTGGAGAAATTTTTTACCACACATCCATCAGAGGCGCTTAAATATTTAACGGTTTGTTTGTAAGCAGGATGAATCTCTGTATCGGATAAAACTGACCCGGAGAAAATTCAAACACGCATATAATCGGGCCGTTATCTAGCGGCACGTCCCTCTGGATCACGATTATTACACCTTACTTCGATATCTCCGAATCGGATCGTCACTACAGGTGTTGTAATCATCGATATATCGTCGTTACATGCACCGTAAACACGAACAGTATAACCAGCGTAGATTGAAGCCCCGTTAATTATTGTATATTTATCCCTTTAGATAATCCATACATAACCGCCACCAAAATTTGCGAACACTGCGAAGACGTTCACTCACATTTTTCGTATGACAAAAATAATCGTTGGCAAACGATCTCGATCGCGATAACATGTATCTGCGCGCCCGCAGCAATAGGCTAAAGAGGCGATGGAGCAAGGTACCGTACGAGTATATAAGCCAAAGTGTCGTGCTTGAGGGACACATGACTGCTGCTATATACACTCTGTTCACGCGCGCGCTCGGTCGGTCAAGCACCTGTGAGAGTGAAAGTGTCCTCAGCCCCACCACCTCGACCATCTTCCATCGCTCTAAGACACTCGCACAGACATTAACCCACCTTCTCCTTCCCCCTCCCCTCTCTCTCTCTCTCTCTCTCTCTGTCATCGTTCCCACTCTTTTCCCGCGCCCTTAGCGGCGTGCTCCCTATTATCACCATTGATGCGCTCGCGCGCGCTCAAAATAGCTCGCGATTATAATCTCTGATCGCTGCTGTTTGTACATATAGCGATTGTTTGACGTATAATTCTCTTGATTGACCCGCTATGAGAGAGCGCAGTGCGAATGACCAGAAGGTTTTCTTTCATCTGCGCGTCGTATACTCCAGTTTGTTGGGAGACGATAAGGAGGACGATTACGTCGCTAGAGGCGCGAATAACGTGTTTTGCAATATACTCTGTGAGTGCAGTGTTTGGTTCCAGATCTTTGAGCTTAAGGTTTATCGGCGGTTGAATGGACTCTTTTTTTTGTCGCATGCTTCGTTGTTTTGAAAGGTACTTTAAAGTACTGTTCACCGAATTTCAAGTTGTTTAGTAGAGTAACAGGCGGAAATATTAGCCTGTTTCCGATTACTAATGCAAATAGCGAAGTTACCTCAGAACGATTTCTTTTCGCGCTTTTGAATACACAAGCCAGAGCCGACGCTCTTTTCTGAAAACAACAATCAAACGCAGCGAGTAAGAAAAGAACCTCCTCCAAGTGACGTTAAAAATCTCGGCTGCATTGTTACAAAGAGCCACAGCGCGCTGGTTTATCGTCTTCACGGTCATTGTTTATCGGCTCGCCGTTCCTCTCTTTCTCTTACACGCGCCGGCCAAAAATTACTGCGATACGTACTCGAGAGCTCTCGAGAGCGCGCAGTGGTTATGTACACTCACTAACGGCGTTCGATGTGGTATCCGCCTTGGTTATTTATGCCGTGACATAAATCTCGCTCTTCCTGGACGTACACGCACACACACGATGTTTGTGACCAAGAACAAGCGACGAGTTTGCCGCTGCACTTGCAACCGATCTTGTTGCTACTCTGGCTGCTGCGGTGACTGTGGAGCATCGGAGAAACTAAGCGGCGGATCATCTTCACCGAGGAGATTTATGCGATTTCTAGATTCTTAATTTTTTTCGCAAGACGCGTCGTTGCTGAGTCAGTGGCCGTTGTAGATTTGGTTTGTGAGAAAAAAAAGCGAGCTGTAATTTTGACGACGTGGAAGTAAGTTGTCTGTAAACTAATCGGTGAGAGAAACAAGGATTTATCGAAATGCAATAAAACATACGATCATACTTTTTAACGATGTATATAGCTTGCTGAATAATTGTACAAATATTTGTGTCATCGGAAGATCAAATCATTTAGTGCGCGTTCCAGTTCATTTTATCGTCGCTTCGCGCGTATATGTATAAGTTTGATTAATCGGCAAAATGTGTTGCATTTCGTTATATATATTATACATGTTATATATTTGACGTTGATGCGTGCGAGAGTAGATTTGTTGAATAACGCTTGCTGGTTACGTAAATACAATAATGTTTATTATCTATACTATACAGTGTTGGGGACGCGTTGCTCTTGTATCTGAAATAGAAGTTTCAAATCGACTTGCTTATAAGGCCACGGTCAGATCATTGCTAATAATTAATAACTCTGAACTCGATACACAATTCTAGGACATAAGAAATATTTTCACTGCCAGTGTTAACTGTCGGAGTGTAGACGGCTGATATCTCCCGCGGTTGCACATAACTTTTCCCTCTACAATAATCAATCACTTCTAATATGAGGTTTCCGCGAAGTGATTCGCAAGGCTAATTGGCTTCTCCGAGCGATAATGCACTGTCGCACATTTGATTGAAATTTCGTCGCGTGCGAGTTTCGTGTAAATGATAAAATATTGAATAATCAATATAAATATGGGTTTTGAGAGTCGACGTATTAGGAGAAAGAAGAAGAGAGACGCTAGATATATCATTCGCGCATTATCATAAATTCGCATTAGAAATTTCGTTAATACCGAGACAATATTGCGAGGCTCGCATACCGATGAGCCCGGGAAAGCTTCGACTTTCGAGTACGTCGACCCGCTCAATGCGGACTCGCTCCTCCCTTCCTTCTCTCCTTCGGCGGCGGCATAAAGTCCGTTTAAATGAGCGTCGGAAAGAGAGACTCGATCAAGCGCGGCACGTCCTTTCTACACAGCCCACAGAGAATTATAGACTCGACGGCGTGAAGCTTGTGCCAATGCGTTGTCCCGTGCGATTTCGGACACTCCGGCCCGCTGTATAGCATATATAGACAGTGTCGTCGCGTATAGGCCATCGCTTACTCAAGCGGTAACCGCCGTGGTACTTTCCACTGTGCTATACCGCGACTCGATCGATTATGTCACGATTGTGTCCCGAGATTTCCCTATATACATATACACTCGCTAAGCTATATTGCCCATCCGCTAACCACTAACCCTTTTATACATCAGCTGTCGATGACTCTTTTCCATGCCAGCTGTCATTTTTGTATTATACGGTCTGACTAAACTCGGCTCTAACCTACTTAAACGCGTATATCCACAGATTATAGTATTGTAAGCTAAAGTAACCATATCGGTTTTCCATTCAATTAGTAAATTTTTATTTTAAATCATTACGGTTTACATATACACGAGTGCGAAGTGATGCGGCATTCTTCGAGGCACTTACAGAGCAGCAGGCCGATTTCACCTGCTCAAGAGCAAGATTCGGGTATAGCATCGATGTTTATATATGTATATGCATGGAGTCTCTCTTGTTTGCTCTCGCGGGAGCGCGGGCGCGCGAACTTTCTTCAGGCGCGCACTTTTTGCCCGGAGTCATCTTTTGCGGGAGGTGAGCGGAGCCGCGAGCAAGATTTTAATGACATTTGAAAGTTTCTCTGTGAACCGCGCCACGGTTTTTCGGCTCCGAACATCCGAATCGACGGGTTATTAAACTTGTACTGACGCGACGAAATCCAATCGTGTTTAAAAAAGGGGGCTTTTATATACACACAAATATTTTCGTTCGAAAAACGATAAATCTTCGAAAAATACGACGTGTTACAATGGAGAGCGCGCGGACGTGAACCGCAATCGCTCGAGAGAATACAAAACGTAACACGCAGTAGTTCATCAAAATTCACGAAGCGCCGAAACCTCGAGCATAAACGGGATCAGTTCAAGTTTACACGTACGAAATAAGTATAAATATATATATATATACAAACGCACGTTGCTACCGCACAGGAACGTCGATCCTGTTGAGGTAGGCCATTCGCGCGGGCTCGATCTCTCGCCAACCGGAGATCTCCTCGAAAGCTCTCGTTTCGCCCTCCCCCCTCTCTGCATTGGGACCTCTCTCTCTCTCTCTCTCTCTCTCTCTCTCTCTCTCCCTCCTCTCTTCAAGAGAGGCCCCGTTCCGGTCCGAGAGGAAAGCTGCGCTGCGAATCTACGCGACACGTCGCGCCGCGCGCGGCGTTTTCGGGTGTCGTAATTCGAGCGGTGATTTTATAATTTCACCTGGGATATATAAGTCGCCGCGAGGAGAGCTGGAGAGGCAAGAAAAGATGAAGAGAGAAAGGGGTAAGAGGGGGAGGTCGCAACAGAGAGCGAGCTGCGGTATAGAGGGGGAGAGGGACACTTTGGACGTCGCGCAAGAGGTCGACGAACTTGGACGTAAACTGGGCTTATACAGAAGGCGGTCGACTGTGTGTATATGTGTGTGTATATAGTATGTATACCGTGATCGCTGATCGAGATGAGAGTTATATATGTGCCGCTTAATGCGTGAATTCTCTCGATGCGAGATCATGATAGCGACGATCGTAATTATGATAAGATGTACTACTGTTGTAGTTTTCGAATTTGGTATATATAATAGAGCTTGTTGCATGGAGAACTGCCAAATCGCTTTGAAAAAGCTTGGATGAGCTTGAAACATCGGAAGGATTCAATGTGAAAGTTCAGTCACATCTAATTCTCGCTAAAAATGCTCAAAAAGCTTTATTTTTTACGTGTAGTGAAATCAACCCAGCCTCTGCAACTTTATCTGAACGATCTCCGACATCATCGATCCTAATCTTGTGGTCGCAAAGAGTTTAGCATAATCGCAGTGTCAGGCAGAAGCAGACGAAATTCTACGGTACCCGACTGACGTAGCACTCTTATATTTTATATATATATTTAAATGCCGCAAGCGCGAAAAATCACGGGAGACGAACTGCGAACCGGACTTGCGAAATGTACGTACGGTACCTACCGTAAGCCACGCTTCTCTCTCTCTCTCTCTCTCTCTCTCTCTCTCTCTCTCTCTCTCTCTCTCTCTCTCTCTCTCTTTCGTTCTCGGCTGCTGCGCCGAGAGGAGAGAAAGAGCTTATATTGGCAGTAAACCCAGAAACGCCTGCCTGGTTCTTCTTTCGCGCGGAGCAACGAACTCTCCTGCGCGCGAGCCGAATGTCACTTACTATATACTACATATATATATAAATATATATATATATATATATATATATATATAAGAGTTGCCGCTTGCTGCACACCGGCGTCGCATCGAGAAAGGAGAAAGGACCGTGAGCGCGCGCGCGGCGCAAGCACCGATAAAAGGAAAACGATTTTCAAAAAAAAAGAAAGAACGAAATGGGCACGCTGACGTCGTGTGCTGCATGCTCCGCTTTTTTCGCTCCGGGCGCGAGAGAGCCGCTCGTACACATTACGCCGCTGCCCGAATTATGAGCAGTACAATGGCTTGTAAATACTGCTTGCGAAAGAGAGACAGAGAAGATGCGTCCGCGGTGTTCTCTATATAGCACTGCTTGCGAGCGAAATAGTTCTGATTCGAGATGAGTTTTCGAATGCATTTTTCCAATACAGAGATTCTTTCGGATGGTTGATTAAAATTTGGATGAAAAAAAAATACGTGTATCGGCTATCAAAGCCATGAGCATCGTACATTAACGCGCGAATGAAATCGTAAATTATTGCTCAACACGCGATTACGATTAACGTTTAATGTCGAGAAGATTTCTTCACTTTACCGTTACGTATATAATGCTCATTTTTTTTCATTACTCCGTGCACTACTGCGCGGCAATAAAATGTATGCCCACAGCCGAAATATATAAGTAACGAGTTAACCTTTCACCCGCGGTCTCGTGCGCGCTCCCGCTGATTGCGAATTGCATGTCCCTTCTGCAAAACGAGAATTAAATTTTTTTTTTTCATCGAAGAAATTGGCGCGCTTTGCTGTTATAATTATATATTCTTCTGTATAGAAGTCAAAAAAACATCTTAAATTCAAATAAAAAGTTTCTTTTCCTGAGCTCATCGAAGTGACCCATTCTATATAGTCGCCTTTCTAACGAGTATATACATCTCTCCCAATTAGAATACTCCCCGAGCAAATTAAAAGCCATCCGTTCTATCGATGACATCGCTCATATGGTTCGCGTCGGCTGTGCAAATTCGTCTCACGTACGCGGAAAACGCTAAAAATAGTGTATTAACGAAATTAGCATAAGAGGAGAAAGTTGCGGTCATCGGACTCGGTCACCACCGCTGCTCTGCTCTGCTCTGCTCCCTCGACGCGCAAACAAAACGATCGTCGATGACGAGTGTGTGTGTGTGTGAGTGTCTCCATACGAAAGTCGTCGCATTTTGCTTGTCCGTTTTTTTCCTTCTCTGCGCGATGCGACGTTTTCACGTCGCCCCTCTCTTTTTCATTCGTACTCCTCTCTTTCTCTCTAGCGTCTAGTCAAAAGTCTCTCGATCGCCTCCCTGTGCGCGAGTGAAAATAAGCAGTAGCATCGGGATATCGATCGTAAATTATAATATAGTCGGGAATGTTATTTGTCGGACTTGCAAATCAGCGTAGTCTCGCTGAAATAAAATATTAACCTCTCGCGGATTTATTTTGTCTGGCTCGGATGTATACACTGACCTATTAACATTTTCATGGAGAGGAATTGCAATAAAATTATAAAATATGCAGATAATAAGCGAACATGTTTTCATTGCGAATTCGTTAGTGAATCATGCGGTCACTGATATTTTTGGCTCTTCGTTATGGTCCAGTGTAGTTGCTTATTTCTTATATTGGTTTTACTATTTTCTTACCCATGTGTAACGTACGAGGGCGATAATTTATTCTATAAAAAGTATTCATAGATGCTGTCCAATAGTTATAGAATATTCGAAAATTTACATATTTTGATAATTTTAATACTTATTGAATAAAATAAGTTTAACTGCATAATGAAAGCTTTCCATTCTTTTCATTGAAGATGATGAAACTTATTCCCTTATATCATCATTTCGATTTTATAAGTGTAAGTATATTTCCTACTTTCAAAAATGCATTTGATATTTATTTTCATCTTTTTTAAAATAATTCTTATATTAAAATGAACTATATAATTAGCGATTGAATAAATCCTTCATCTATTTTTTCTCATCTATTTGTCCACTCGCGACTAATATTCTATATCCGTGCATTGGATAAAAATATTTTTTGCATATATCTTAATTTGATGAAAAGCAATCACCTGATTGGTATCACTAAAACTTTCCAATATATCATTCATATACTAAAATGCATTAAACTACAGTAGTCTAGTACCTGATGCGATATCGCCCTAATCTCGAGCACTTAACAACGAAAAATATCGTGGATCGGAGCACATGAGCCCTGAAACGAATTTATCCAAATATATATATATATTCCAATGCGTTTACATATAAAATTATGGATTTATTCAGCAGAAATCCACGTTCCGCATCTCCGAGAGGAGACACCAGCTATTAAATAGTGACACGAAGAAAGAGAGCGAGAAAGAGAAAAAAAACGATCGTTGAAACAGTAGTCGCCGTCTCGAAGCAAATCGCTCCGGGATATCCCGGACAGGCGCCTGCGGAAGCGCGACGCGCCGTCGACGGGGTCGTCGAACCTCTATGCGCGATGATCGGCGCCTCTGCGCGCGATAGCTCGCAGGTTTGTATATATAACGAATTGACGAGACGCGAGCTCGATCAGCTGGAGAAGTTGGTTATATACGAGAATGTGAGCTGCAGGAGACAACGCTATACTCGCCGAAAGATCGATGGTTCCGATCGCGCGTCGCGACGACCCAATTTCGCCTACAGCTATATGTCGCGCTTTCAAATCGCTCCTCGCTCGTGTATTATATATACACACACATCGCACATACTCTATGCGATTACGGTCGCGCGCTTCTTCTTCTACCTTTTCGTCTCTTTTGATACGCGCGCACGGCTAATGCGTCCGCTTATGCGCGCGCGGGGATATTCTTTTTCGCAGAAGATAGAGAGGCGTGCATACGTTATATCGTCGGTCCCTACGAAGACTAACACAGCTGAGATTACCATCGAAGAGTAAGGCTTCATTCTTGCCGCGAAGAATAGTATAGTTCAAATTCTTGCCACGAAGACTAACGCAGCTCACTTCCTTTTTCGCAAAAACTAACAATAATTTTGTCACATGCTAATCTTATTGTATACCTTTTATATATATATGAATTTGATTATTTTTTGTATAATGATATCATCCCGAACTTCGTATAAAAATCCGAGCTGCGTTAATCTTCACGACAAGACTCTGAGCTGCGTTAGTCTTCGCGTCAACTATTGAACTGTACCACTCTTCGCGGGGAGAATGAACTGCCTTATACTCTTCGATGATAATCTGAGCTGTGTTAGTCTTCGTAGGGACCGACGATATAATACTGTTGGATTTCTGCGTGAATCTGTAGGTATATATATTTATATATATAATTTAGAAATAGTTTTAATATATACCGTTAGTAATATAGTTTTATTCTATAGCGAGAAAAAAACTAAAAGCGGATGTGCTGCTATCTAAGTTCGTCGCCGGCCTCGGTAGCATATCTGATCTTTATGATCATAAGCCGCCTCGGAGACGCGGCGATTGTTTTAGGATAGCAAAGACGTGTCACAAACACGGCTATCGCGGATTAAAAGACAGATGCGCACTTTGAGAACCCGCGTTCTATGGAGCATCCAGGTAGGCGGCAAGCAGGGCATTTACAGACGGTCAGCGCGCTGCGTTTTTGTTTATCTCTTACGCGTGTACCTGGATATCGGCATCACACAGAGCAGTTGAACTGCAGAACGCTTCACTTTCAAGTAGCTACGCTGGGATACTTATATTATATGCTTTAATTTTTTTATTGTCATAAATATAAACTTGGAAATTCTATTGTATATTTTATTAAATATTTGACTAATACTTATTCGAGAGACTGACGCCCGCGCATCGTCTATACCGGAGCGGAAACTTTCTTTTTTCGTGTATATACGAGTCAGCAAATTATTGCGAACAGATGAGCGAGATTGGTAATTAGTTGGCTTCATCGATCGATAATTTTAAGTGGGATTTGGTATATACCTCTGTATACATAGCGTTATATTGGCACTTGGCTTTGTTTTTTGCAAGAGAATAAGCGTTCTTCGTCGAGAAGTCGCATGTTTTCCTTGAACGGTAAATTTACATCGTAAATATAGATTTCGTTTGTTACTTTTGACGAGTCTTATAATATATATATATATATATATATATATATGCGATCATTATTATGCATTTCAATTTGTAAGATCGCACTTTAAAACTATGCTCCACAGACAACCATTATTTTAACATGGATATCGCGAGGACATTTGCATCTTTTATAGGCCTCGTTGCAGGTATAAATGATGCGAAAAAAGACATCGATTATACGGAAGCTTCAATTTTCACGATCACCATGCTACCGTGCGTTCCGTATATACTTTTTAATAAATAACGCATTTTCTTCCCCAAGCATTTGCAAATATACATATAATCTTCTCCCATAATCGTTTTTCATCGCCTTCAATTAATATTTCAGCATTGCTGAATAACTGCCCTGCGAGCGCATCAGGCACACGTTGTTATGATTCATAAAATACCGTATAGTATCTTAAAACTCCGTCGGCACTATCTCATTCCGACAACTGTTATGAGTTCCGCAAATGCTTATCTGTATATATAACTCGCGCGAGAGCGACACCCGAGGCTCTATCCGTTTCTCCGTATACGCACATCTCCTAGGCAGAGCTGCTAGATCGCACATAGTGATCGGCAGGAGGCAGATCGTAGGCGGCGAATAAAAATGCGGGATATATAGCAGCTGCGCGCGCGCGCGCGCGAGGGAGTGCGCGAGAGCGATCTGACCGATAGCGCGCACTCGCGCGAGCGCACTCACGAAACTGGGTTATCAGAACGCAGCTCTCCTTGGACCGGTTACACTCGATTCTCCTTCTCCTCTTACTCCTCCTCCTCCTGTTACGCTTCTCCCTCTTCCATTGCTCTCTGCACAGCACGTTACACCTATTCTGTCCCGTACTCGCGCAAGGAGGAGGCTTTAATCCTGCGCACCTCACGTGAGCACCGCGGAGCGCGATAGTAAGCCGATATATATATGTATATACCGTCGGCCAAGACCCGCGCTAAACCGTTCATTCACATCGAGTCGATATTGTTGTGATGTTGTATATGATTGCATTTCTCTGTGATAAGGGCCGATCGAGTAGTGGATGAGGAGGAAGCATTGCATATTCTTGCGATCGAAAATTGGGATGCAAGCTTTTTTCGAGAAGATGACTAATTTGAGCGCACCGATGTGAGAAAAGTTAAACCTATTGAATGATTATAGAGAAAAAATTCTTTAGCTTGATAAAGTTCTTATTTTGTGTACTTAATATAAGCTATAGAAGTTCGTTATAGCCTATATACAGCCAGAAATACGCTTATTTCGAGAAACCCCGATGAGTGAGTGGTTGTCGTATTCGAGGGGCACTTTCGCAGCAACATCGAATGCATCGATATAATATTTTTGCTATTCTTTGTTTCTATCTATCTTTAACGAACATTTTCATGTAAATCACACGCCATTGATAATTTTTTCAGTATAACAATAATACATACAACTGATTTTTTTTTCCTCAATACATAAAAACTGCGCATGCAAAATGGAAATACCACGCAATTTTTCGTACAAATTTTGGGTATAATAGATTTATTCTATTTATATAACAATATGTTATCAACACAATAATCACTAATTTTAATGCTGTTTTCTTATATCATAAAAGTTATCATTTTCTTTTCAAATTTATACTACTGTCTTATAGAAATTTTAGATGCATACGCCGTATAAATATTTATTCATAATAGCAAATCTATGCTTAAATGCGCAAAAAAACAATTACTCAAAGAATTCTACATCTTTATTTGTCAAGGCATACAAAATTAAGTGTTGTGAAATATATTGACGTTATTTGGATGAGTAACACTTAAATACATGTTTAATAGAAATGTATTTCAGTATACGTAAGCACGTTGGCATCGTTACATTATAACTAAAAAGTGAAGATGGAACGATAGGTATTTTGTCTGGTTATTTATATATTATTAAGAAAATTGACATGTCCATGCCCGAACTATGACCTTCGTACTTTGCAGTTTTACTTAAAATTATGAGTCATTATTGCCGAGCCTACTAATAGTTTTATGGATAGACCTTTACTCGTGGCCTCGCATTGCTTCGCTCTATGCACGCATACGTTTATTACCTTAAATATTCTGGACCGTCCGAAATTCTTAATGGCTCAATAAATAACTCGAAGCAATAGTTGGGTATATAGATTTGGAGTTCTTTAGAACTATAAACTATTTCATCGATATAAATAAATTATATTTATATATGTTAATATGGATTGAAAGCATTTTCAATTTATATAATTTTATTGAAAATTAAAAAAAAACTAGTTCTTATAAGTAACGTACTTTGCAGGAATATTGTTAATTGGGGAGGCTTTTACATCGCCTTAAGATACTTTACCGAATTATCGATTTTTTTAAATTGCTAAATAACTTTGTATTTATGTTCAATTAGATCTTCTTTCCACAGCATGTTCTTTATATACCAAATCCGAATTTAATAAATATTTGATTGAGTTACAAAGAAAGAAATTTTCTTAAATTTATTTTTGAAAAACTAGTTATTAATATAATACAACAATACGAGAGTCGTGGAGAAAAAGGTTGAATATGTCATGTGATTCTTTTTTCCAAAATATATCAATCCTAAGTTTTCATCTCATGCTACTACTATATCTATATATAAGTGCAGTCTTACTTTCTCTTTCAATTTTTAAGAATATTTGTCTATCAAATTTCTACAAACATTTGAATGTTTATTACTACGAATCATAATATTTTGACATTAGTTAATACTGTAACATAATTCAACCCCCCCCCCCCCCCCCAGTTGAGCACCGCCGCAATTCCAGAACTATACCTTAAGCTATTCTTGGTGAAAATAGATATTTGTATTTAAAAAAACATTTAAGAATTAATCGGAATTAAATTCTAATATAAATATATTGCATTCTATTCCCGATAATCAGCGAGCACTGTATGAATAAATATTATATCGATTATTTTATTGCAGTGGCAAAATCCGACTCACTATTATTATGCCGTCATCGATTAAATTCATCTACAAAAAGATACTCGCAAATGTAACAAATATTCCTATCTCCTTGCCATTAACCAACGAAATCGCCTTCTTAAATCGTCGCACAGCATTCAGTTCACTTTTTTTAGAGCAAGGAGTGCACAAGTACAACCCTGTTGACGGCAACGTCAAAAGTGATAATAAAAAAAATCGTCCCGTTACATTTGTGAGCCCACATTTCGCAATGCAAAAGATACGATATCCATAATGTCCGCAATTATCAATACCGAATCGGCCAATTATATATGCGCGAAATTCAAAAATTATTAAACTGGCCGATCCGCCTCGCAGCGGTTTTGCCAATTAATTCCATATGCGCGCGCGAAAGGATTTTATTCTGCTCTCGCATCAGGATCATCGATTCCCAGCGCATCAGCAATCTCCACATAATAAGAAAGACACATTTTAATTACCATGTTCATTTTGAAATCAAGAATGCCTCCTGTTAACGAATTCGATATGCAGAGCCGCCGAGAGCCCGACGCGACGGGTATACCTTCGTTTATCTATTTATAGGCCGTTTCACATTTCGCTGGTTTGGCGGTCGGTATTTCCGACGACGCGGAGAGATGTACACATGCAGAGATTATACGACACACACAGTGTACGATATTCTGGTGATCCGGTCGCTCACCGGCCGTATAGACGTCTATACATATATATATATATATATATATATATATATATATATATATATATATATATATATGCACGTATATAGCCAGGTCTTTGACTGCACTTTTCTCCCCCTCCTTTTCTCATTCTTTCTTTCTCTCTCTCTCTCTCTCTCTCTCTCTTTCTCTCTCTCTCTCTCTCTCTCTCTCTCTCTCTTTCTCTCTCGCTCGGTCTCTCACACACTCTCCACCTTGCAAGGACACGCGCGCGTTTCTCAAGCTGCTGCACGAAGAAAGGTTCTCTACCCCCCCGGGCTGCTACGAGTCGCCACCGCCGTCGCCGCCGCCGCCGCCGCATGCATACATGCGTCAGCCGCTCTTGGATACAGAAAACGCCGTGGACCAGGTTCTTGAACCTACGAGTCCGCACGCATTCTCTCTTTCTTTGTCTCTTTCAGCTTGTCTTTCTTGTTTTAATGCAGTCGCGGCTCCCTCCTCTGTCTCGCTCTTTCGCGAGCGCGCGCGCGCGCGTGCAAGCGAGAGAGTGCTTATGTATATATGTATGTAGCTATACACCTTATAATAAAATAGGAAAATTACAGGAAGGAGAAAGGAGTAGCACGCCAAGTCCTTTGGGGAATCTTCTAGAACTCCTCGCTAAAGCGATTTATTCAGGGGGTTGGCCGGTCATTACGACGTTGTCTCGGGAATTTTCAGCTCCTATTAGGCATCCGATTTTCACTTTTCCTCTTCCCCCGTGTATACGAACAGGGTCGGTCAATTTCTCACTCCTGGATGTAATAAAGTCGATCGCACCTCGGTATATAGTTGATATTTGAAGTCGATTTTATAAAACACGTGAGAATAAAAAATTGTTTTCTCATACACTTATCTAATTGCCATCTAAATACCCAGCGTGTAAAATTACGTATACCCCCTCGATCGATATCGATAAGATGTAAAAAAACATCGAAGAATGTAGCTGTTTTAAATTTAAACTACACCGAGCGCGAGATAATAAAGGTAACGTTGCAGTCAGGGCTCGTACGGTGGATAATTGAATGTAGCTAGAAATAACAGAAAACAAAACTGCATATAAAAGGGTCAAGAACCCCAAGATCGAAGAGATAAAAAAAGCCAGCCAATAGAAATCCCAGGAGAAAAAAGAACCCACGAGTCGGCAGTCGCACATGGGGTGGTTGTACGGATGCGCTCGACGTTGAGAGAGAGAAGTGTAAAAAGAGAAGCACAAAAAGACAGAAGGAAGAGTGGGAGCGAGAAAGAGAGAGAGAGAGAGAGAGAGAGAGAGAGAGAGAAAGAGATAATCCTTGCACCTTAGTGAACCCGCCGCGGAAGGATCAACGCAACCCAGAGTTCATTATTCTCTGTTCCCTGAATCGTCTGGACTAAACGATCTTCTTTTTATCTATTTTACTTCGCATGCTTATGCTCAAACCTATAAATAATACGAGGAAACAAATTGTATTAAAAATAGCTCGGAAAATAACGTTGCACTATTACCCGTTATTATTATGTAAGTATATTATTAATTTTTTTTTCATGCACTAAAATTCACTCTTTTGGAAGGGAGTTTCTGTATAATAAAATTTTTTCTCAGATGGCAACTTTCAAACTGGAATAATGGATCGATCGGTGAATCATTAATGACTTCAAATACACGTCACAGTATAACTTTGTTAAACATCGAAACACTTTTGTGCCTCCTTTCTCTTTCGAGCACTTCGCGCAACCGGTGCACACCCGCATCCTCGCGAAAAAATTCGTTTCATCGAACTCGGAGTTGTCGTCCTTAGATCCGAATAAAAATAATTTCATTACCCCAGCAGCACATTGCTCCTTATCCCCGCACGTATCCGCTCTCGTTCGGTGCTATCTCTCTGATGTCCGTATACCTCTCTTATATATACTGCGTCAGGCGCAAGACGAGTGGTTAGCTGCGTATGTTCATAAGGGAACGTTTTTTACATTCAAATTTTAAATTGATCTCAGAGCGATCAGGATCTTATAAAGAGTATAAGTTTAACTGGCTGAGCAAAGTTGGTATCAAAAAGATTTAAAAGTTTCATACTCAATGACCTTATATATCGCAATTGCAACAGTTGAGTTTTTTTTTCAAGTGCAAATTCTATCGCACTTTATCGAGCATAAACATAAAACTTTCCTCGTACAATTCATATATAAGTAAATTTAATAAAAGCATATTGCTTTTCGAAAGATCGCGAAGAAAAATGTAAAGTGCTCTGAATAAACGTCCGATCGATGATACACGTATAAATATACTTAATATGGGTGTATTATGTACAAGATAAGCCGAAAAGGAAGCTGCGAGATCGTAATCGATGGCAAATTGCAACAGGTCAGTCTTCAAAAAGCTACTATGCTTCGCGCTGCAACTTCAAGGCGATCTTTAGAAAGTAAGTTTTCGAAGGACGCGCCAGCCCTGAAAGGCGCAGTCAAGAAGAGCGAAGAGTTGCTGCTATACCTATAAGTATACCTACACACACACACACATATATATATACCCAAGCGAGCGTTCTCTTACTCTCTTGCGCGCGTTTTATACGACGTCGGGGTTGGTACCCCGAAGATCCTCGTCGGCCGTTGAGCTTCCCATCGAACCGCGAGAGAAAAGGACGACGAGAGGCAAGAAGCAGTGCATTCCCCTCTTGCGTTCAACGCTCGCAGGCGTTATCTAGATGGCTGTCCGACGTCTGCCGATGTCGCGAGCGTATAATATACGTATGGGGAGAGAAAGAGAGAAAGAGAGAAAGAGAAAGAGGGAGAGAGAGAGAGAGAGAATCCGGCTCACGCCTCTCACGCGCGCAGCGGGTGGAAGCAAAGCCCATAAATAACGGCTCAACCTGCTGACCACCACTTTTACCACCCCGCACGTTGCACTCTGCAGCCGAGAGTTAGCCACCTTCTAACCACGTTGCTGCGAACAGCTATTATATACCTGCGCTTATGTAGACACACACGGGCCTTCTTCTTCCCTTTGCGCCGCAGGTAAAACTCTCAAATCGCTCGGCAGCTCTCGTGCGTTATACATTTTATTGGCCGGATGCGCACAATGCTCTCGACGATGAGTTTTAACTCGCCTTATATTATATATAGATTAACATATTATCTGCTGCGAATGTTTAATTTTTTTCATTTTCTGTCATACGCACCGACGGTTGGCAGCTGATTCTCGGTTAATTCATTATTGCTATCGCAGTAATGGCATATGCGCGAAAATGAGCTGATAATTAATTGCCCGTAAGAAAGTCCTTAAAGTGAGGCGAAAAAAATAATGAATGTGCGAGAGCGAAGAACGCGTGGAGATAATTGCTGTGAACTTGTGGGCCCGCAAGGGACATGCGGGAAAGATAGAAATCTCACCGGTAAAATGCAGATTTAATGTCAAAGATGACCTTTGTCGGTCGTTGCACGTCCCGTCCAATCGACCGGCCAGTCGCTACCACGTCTCTCTCTCTCTCTCTCTCTCTCTCTCTCTGCAATAGCCGCGGCGGTTCCGCTTTAGACACCAGCTGCCAGAGGCACGTCCTACTGCATTTGCATACGCGCGAGCCTATTCGAATCGGCGCTATATCGTATATACCACGCTTTATCTTTTAGCTTTGCGAGAACGAGCGCGCCAACGCCGCAATAATCGCACGCGCGCCCGCGAATATTACCGAAACTTCTTGCTAAAATTATATATAAATGCGCGCGATATGCTAATAAAATGTTTGCAATGCTCCGCGCATATTAATGTTACGTAACGAAGTTTTTCTTTATCGCATTGATAACGGTTCGATGCGGGGAAGCTCTTTAATTTCTTTTATCGCCGCCGAAAAATACTTTCGAGTTACATCATTTGTTTGCGATACAATCAACCCTTCTACAATATCAAAGGGTATTATAAACAGTCGACTATACGATGACCATAGAGTACGCACGAGGAAAGACACGGTGAAAACAGGTATATACAATTTAAGAAGGCATAATCGATGTATCATTGTATGAAATTACCTCGGCGTAATTATGAAATTACCTCGAGTTCCTGTAATTAACAATCCGAAGAATGGCGCGCGCGCAGCCCGGCGCAAAAAAAAGAAAAGCTAAAAGTACGAGACACGCGGCTTTTTTACATAGCTCCTACTCGTGTCGCGGGCTCACGCGCTGCGGTGTTTTTCCGAGAGACTCAATGTCGAGGAAGAGCGGGAGAGGAAAAAAGACCTGAAATCGTGTATTGAGCAGAGAAAATTCCACTTGCGCGAAGAGGCACTCGCACGACGATCTGTATTTTATATATATAATACGTCGCGCGCGTGTGTGTGCGTCGTATAGTGTAAGCTGCGCAGTCGTTGCCCTCGATCGAGATCGAAGGTAAGCCAGACGCAATTCGCGTCGCCAGTCTATATACTCAATGCGATGAGGGGATCCACTGAAAATCGCGTTGCATCACAAGTAGAAGGCTTATTTGATTTATCAATATAGTGATGGCGCATTCTCGGGGACTGTCAGCCATGTACGATGACTTGGACCCGACTTCTTATTTCATAAGGTAATCAATGATACAATGATAAAATCTGAATAAATATATTTATAGGAATTGAGTAATTAAGTTTTATGAAAATTTCAAAATAATTTATTCATATTTTTTTTTTGCTTTGCGTTCTCAAAGATACAGCTTTGTAAGGGTGCAAATCAGAAATTTTGATGTATGTATTATGTACAGTGTCCGGACAAAATAACTTTTGGTATTTGAAACACCAGCTCTGACACCTCCCATAAGAAGTGCATACGTAGTGTCATGACTGACAGTCATTGACTGACGTTCCAAATATTCATACTTATTTTGTCTGCATAGTGTATGTACATATGAATTATGTATGTATGAAGCCAAATTAAGTATTCACTATAATAACTCCTTAATTCTATATATACTCTACTCTGTGAAATTAGATTTTTAGTAAGTATATATTATATTTTTAGGTTATGAGCGCACATTAATTACATCTTCGTGCGCATGCGCTACATCTGTTGAGTCTATTAAAATTATTGGTTCCTAAACCCGTAGTAGAAGTAGAAATCCTAAGCCATTTTGATTGGGACATATTGATCAGTATGAAAACGTTTGAATTCGTCATGTAACGTCATGTAATAGTGCATATCTTAGCAATCCAACATTAATAATGATAATTATTTATTATGCATTGATATGCAAATTAAATCATCAGAAAATTGTTTTTTTGACGATATTAATATGTCATAAAAGTGACGCGAGCCACATTCATGCTTATACATCGTCGATGAACTTCCTTGAACCTAAAATTAAATTTTACTTTCGATCGCCGCTATCCGGACGATCTTTTACTGCATCTCAGCAGACCCTCGAGTGTACATGCGTTGGCATTCTAGGAAACGAAGACTGACCTGCTCGAATATTTGCAATTATCTCTTTCGTAGCGTATCTGCCGCAGTTTTAAATAAAAAAATTATAATTTAAATATAAAATAATTATCAAAAATTATCATCTAGAAATCTTATTTATTCATCTTTAAAACATAATTATGTCACGAGCATCGGAAGGTCAAAGAAATTTCTTTTTAAGTAAATAAAACGGAAATACCCTTAATTTGCTAAATCAATTAGTAGCGATTTTTATTTCTTGGCTTTAGTACATATATTACCAATCAAACATAGATAATAATTATAATTATTTATCATGCATTAATACGCAAATTAAACCATCCTAGATGATCGGAGTTATTTATGAAAGAGGTTTTTCGTCGATGTTAATATATTATAAAAGTGACATTAGCCACAATTCACGCTTATACCTCGTCGATGAACTTCCTTGAACCTAAAATTAAATTTTACTTTCGATCGCCGCTACCCAGACGATCTTTTACTGCATCTCAGCAGACCCTCGACTGCATATGCGTTGGCATTCTAGGAAACGAAGACTGACCTGCTCGAATATTTGCAGTTGTCTCTTTCGTGCGGTGTGTCTGTCGCGCTTTTAGGGCTGTTTTTTTTTATTAATTGTTCCAGGAATGGCCAAGGATCGCCGTTGAAATTATGCTAATCCTTCGATAACGCACGGCTTATGTCGGAAACGTGTTATGTGCGCCTGAAGCTACGCCAGTGCAGAGTCTGATTGTTGTGCAAACCTTTTTAGTATGGCGAATTTTCTGATTAGGCGAATCTGCGATATGTAGGAACGAAACGTGTGTGAGTTCTAAGCGCTCTGTGACTGAATATTTTCGTGATGAAATTGAAAATTTTCCGTGCTCTACCTTTCTCGTACAGATCTTGCATGTTGTTATTTTTATGTCGCCTGAGGAAAGTTTTTGATCATCTGGGCGGTTGACCAGAAGAAGTCGTTTATATTCCAAAAGATCGATTATATAGCTTTTTTATATTATTGAATAATTTAGAAAGTCGAGCTGCATTCCAAAACAATTGCATTTAGAAAGTTAATTCTAAAATCGCTAGCCACCGATTAGCGTTTTAGTTTTTTTCCATTTAATCAAGTTTTTATTCAAATAAATTAATAACACTATTAAACATTTGTTCAAGTATAGGTAAACCTCCATAAAATTTGTCTACTTGAGAACTGTTTTTCATACAGGTACACAGGTCACTGCAAATAACTAAATACATAGAATTACATATATAAACATATTAAATTTTTTTTAGTTTTTACTGAAAAAAAATACAGCTTACTCTCTTAGGTTCACTTTCCTGGCTCATGACAATCTTAACTCTATATCTGACTCTGTAAACTATATACACGCCACTGTGTATTTTAAGCGCAGGAATCTGGTATTCAAAGTGTTACGGTAATCTAAAATCAAGACAGAGTTGAACACGTTTCATTCGTAGCACTTTATATCAGTCGAAGTGTTGTTCTTTAGACTGAAAGACATCGATCTTTCGTTTCTTTTTTCAATAAAAGTTAGAATTGACTACTGGTACTACTACTACTACTACTACTACTAAAACTACTAGTATTACTATATTATTTTGCTTAACACAAAATTCTTGGCAAAAATTAATCTCTTAACAAAAATGAAAATTTAAAGTTCCCGCGCAATCAAAGTATTTTATCTGCATTCTACCACAGGACTGTGTAGCGCTGAGGTCGCTTACCTGATAGTTCAACGTCGGCTAGTGACCAGTGAACTGACCGTTTGCAGCAACGCATTTATTTTATTTGATACCTTTAATATAAGCATCCAACGTCTGAAAAGATTAGATTAGAAAAAGGTTTGATCACTACATTTTTTTTTCATTATTTGCATCTCAAATTAATTCGTTTTCATGTAGAAATGTAGAAATACAAAGAGAATACGATATTCCTGCATTTTTGAGGTTATAAATTTATGTAGTCTTACAAGATTCTCTGTGTTGGACCTACAGACACATATATAACTTTTGTTTTCTTGATTCTATAACAAAACTGATGAATCGGCGTAAATTGCTATATGCATGAGCATGTGATTAAACGTAATTACTGCGGGGATTTGCTGTTCAGCAAATTTATACTTTTTCTTTAACATTATTTGTGTTGCTCGATTCTAAAAATCTCACTTTAGCATTGCAACTATATAATTCAAAATAAAGTTCCAAATATAATAAAAAATAAATAAAGATGTGTCACTGTAAACGCTATAATATTAGAATGGATAATAAATGACTACTTTTTAATTCATGAATTTTATTTGATTTTATTATTTTAATTAACAGAAAATATTCAAAGAGTGCAAAAAATGTTAGCCTTATATGGATTACTTGCTGTCACCTTCGTACTACTGATCATCTACTTAGGGCGAAGCAAGAGACGGCTACCACCTGGTCCTCGCAGTCTTCCTATAATTGGCAACTTACTCTCGATAGACCCAAAGACGCCCCACGAGAGCCTTGCCAAAATTGCTTGGGAGTATGGACCCGTGTGCGGCTTGCACATGGGATTAGTTTACACCGTCCTCCTTTCCGACCCCAAGCTTGTTCGCCAGGTATTCGCCAAGGATACGTTCTCTGGCAGAGCGCCGCTTTATCTCACCCACGGCATTATGAAAGGTTACGGTGAGTACTTTACGAGATCGTTCTTTTTATTGAGTATTCTCCTTTTTTCTGCCAATAACTGTTATGGTCTTGAGAACCGTAACAATTATAGGCTTTATTTTTTATTATTTTGAAATCTCATCATTTGACACCCTGAGAAATATTAAATCACAAGGTATTTGTATCTTTAAATAGGGTAACTAAGTTATGATAATTCACAAAATTCTGAACTTTATTACTGTGGATTAATCTCATTATATTAACAAAACGTATAAATAATATGACGTGGTTATCAAATTTTTTGACTCTTCAATAAAATTTACTGTCTACTGCTGTCTTGCAAAAATAACTGACATTTAGTCTGTGTTTAGATTATTGCAAAATGCAATAAATATTTCTAGACGAAAACGTATGAAATTTAGTCAACAGCAATCATACTTTTAAAATATAAAAAGTTTAAATAATAATAGTTAAGCCGATTACTGATTTATAAGACAGTCGAAGCTGGTTAATTTTGTTCATCAATCATCCATGAAGAGGTCATTGACTGCGAGGTTATGACATAGAAACATAATTTAGAACGCAGGTGAAGTAATTGGCGTATCCTCATACGTTGTCAGCTCCCAGTCTCGCAATATCGCTACTAATAATTTCTTCGAAATTTTTAAAATCCTGCATTATTTACAAAGTTTAAATTTTTGTCCTAGATATATATTTATTGATTTTTTAAACTGTATATTATTAGTTTCCTTATAACCGTTTTTATGATGATTTTAAAACCTCGCAAATTATACCCTTACGAAAATAATTATCATCAATAGCAAAAGGTTTTGTTGTTATAAATTTCGTATACATATAATAATTATAAATGTTATAAATAAAATATCGTAACCGTAAAGTTGAAGCTTTAGTGAACAAGTCAAATTTCTTTTAAATTTTGAAAAGTCGTAAAGTCGTGCAAAGAGGCAGAGAACATCTTTCGTAAATTGGACCTTACACAAAGCCCAGCCGAGATGGCAGGAGCAGAACAGCAGCGCACGTCCCGTTTCCACGGTACATTTTGTCTCTCTCTCTCTCTCTCTCTCTCTCTCTCTCTCTCTCTCTCTTTATCTCTGTCTTTCTCTTCGGTTCTCGCCTTGATCCGCGAAACGAACAATAATGGAACGGACGCGGAGGCGCTCACAATGGAAGGGCAGTCTCGCCCGATGTATAAGGATGTAACGGTTCCTCTAACGAAGTCTGCGACGGGGGCCGACTAACCTACTAAACGAAAATACCTGCCGGATCGCATTATATAGCCTGGTCTTAGTTGGTGTTCCGAAAAAAGATATTACAAGAGAAAGAGACAGAGAGCGAACAGGAGAGAAACACGAAAAACTAGGTCGTCAACGCGAACAGAGAATTTCGGGGACCCGTTAGAGTCCTGCTCAATTGGCCAGTTAGATCTCATAGACGCTAATTCTCGCACAAAAAGAAAGCAAGGCTATACGCGATTGCATTGTCATTCTTTTACGAAAGCTTACTTTTCGATCTTCCGATGTTCTAAACAACATTGCCGCAGACTTAATAAAATTTCTAAATAAAACTTATCTTAAAAAATTTTAAATTAGCAATAAAATATAGAATATATCATTTTTTCATTACATTTTTGGTCTAAAATACAGCTGTATGAAGTAGCATCAAATTACAGTAATTGTAGCAAATCTTCGATAATCCTTGAATGATAGTATAATTTTAAGAGACTGTATTCAAACATGGCATTACGTACTTAGCGGCGAACACGCGAGCTATTGCTTTAAATTGCAGAATCAACTACTATACCGGGTAAAACTTGAACTGAATTTAGCATACGAGATAAGCACTAACAAAATATCAATTGATATATTTTATTTTTATCAAGCTAAAATTTGCAATAAAAATGATTTTAAGAGTTTCTAGGTCAAACACATAGTTTACTTTTCGCAAAATGTTAATATTTTGCGATAACGCCAGAATTTCAAGATATCCCGAGAGCCATGCCGTAACCAAATGCAATAAACGAGAAGTCGAGAGAAAGAAAACCAAATAACAGTTTCGTTTTGGAGTTAAGTGTACCACACGATCGGTGTTACGTTTTGAAAGCTTTTATCATTCGCTGCATCTCTTCAAGCATTGGCTTCTCCAAGCTTACCATGTCAACTTACATTTTCTCTTTTCGACTTCGGTTTTATTATTCTTCGTCAAAAATGGTCGTTACATAAATCGATTTGAAATCATTTTTTGAAATCGTAAATAACATCAATTATGTTTGTTAAAATAAATAATCATATAGCTGTGATATAATATACGAACTGCAGAACATAATGGAAAAGAAGTATTGAGGTGTGACTCCACTGATTTACAATTTTATTTTCCTATTGCTCCATATATATTCAAATGTTGGGACTTTAATTATAATAATATGTTTCATGCCAATTTTTAACCTTTTTCATTCATGAACAATCAAGTTATTACATAAAAAACATTAATTATTGTGAAAAATCAAGGGTTTTGCAAAAGTTGTTCATCTACAATAAATCAAGAATTTATTAAACAATAAAAATCTTTAAAATGCCCTATCATTTAACAATATTCATAATTAAACAAATTTTTCTAGAACAGGTACCTTATCTAAATATACTAAGTTCTTTTCAAAATTTCCAAAGAATATGTGTAAGAATTTTCAAAAGAATTAATAAAAATGCCTTGCGTAAGGAACTTTTTGATGTTAAACGAATGACCTATAACATTGGTACAACTTTGAGTCTTTATATATCAGGTTTATCTGAAAATGTTCAGAAAACTATTTCGAATTTTTCGAAAAATATCAGTAGATCTACCGACAATACTCTACGCGTATAAACGAAAGAACGTGTATTATAAAATTGGTAGATGCGGAGAAATAGAGAGAAAAAGATGCCATAATGATATGTACGCTCCAGGCAGGTGCAATAGAGTTTACGCTTATGTTTATGAGTGTGGTAATGTTTACGAGGAGTCAACGGCCGCGTGATTTCTCCATTCATCTTATTCACTATATCGGTACCAGTTTAAAAAGGTTACGGAGGTAGCGTGTAAGAAAGAAGGTCTCATTCAATTTCTTTTGTTCCCTTTCTTGTTTTTTCTTTTGCAATTTTTTTCCATTAACAAAGTTTATACAAGGAAAAATTCTTATATACCCAGAGAATTTCTATAACTTTGGCGACTAATACTGTAAGAAGTAATGAATGCATTCAAGTATCAGGCAAATAAAAAATCATCAAAGTTTATCCATTATTCATAGCAATAAACGCTTTTGTGTATATTGATGCATAAGCCTGGTACATATAATAAACCATATCATAAGCTGCTCATCCTAGAAACAGTAGAAAGAGCCGCACACATCCTCTCACTAGTCGGCCGGAGCGGCAACTGGCAATGGTTCTTCGCTTCTCTCGTTCTTTCACACTTGCCCCCGCGATACATGCATGCACTGTGGATCGTTTCCCCACCTGATCGTCATCTCCTCCTCCTCCCCTGCATAGTTATATATAGCAGCCGAAAAGTCGAAGCGTTTATCTCTTTCTTCCACCACTCTTTCAGAATCTCGAATCCCTTCTTCCATTGCTTTCAAAGGAAAGTGGGGACTGACGACACGCCTTCGCCGTCAGAATGGGGAGGTAGGATTTTCAATCATCTCTTTTTTTATAATTTTAAACATTTACTACAGAGTCTGAAATGAGTGTGCTGAAGATTTTAAATATATCATATGATACAATTATAAGAAAATATGTAGCGACCAAAAACTTTCATTTTAAAAGATTGACACTTGGAAACACGAAGATAGTCTTGCTTTTATTTAATTAATTATTCAATTTTTAATAGGAGTTAAACGGCGATAGGCGTAAAACGCCATGATTTGCTAATTCTTAATTAGAAGTTAACAATATATTATATAATGATTATGTACTATTATTACCAAATTCTGGCACATTAAAGCGAATGTCTAATCAAATGATTTGTTTTTCAATTCTCACTAAGCATTCAAGCGTTAAAATCATGAATATACTTTATGCAATTTCTCGCGTTCTCCCACAATATGCCACAGTACCGTACGCTGCAAAAAACTGCGTTGTGTTTACAGTCCACGGTCGTTCAAGAATAAACATTGAATCTCATTCGATTTTCCATTGTAAATTTTTTTTCTTCAATTAATAATTAAATTAGCATACTTTATTGAAAGCAAAATTTCGACTCAGTGGGAATTATTTAGAATTAATCTAAATATCTTTAAAACATTTAGATTTATAACTATATAGAATAAAATAATACAGGTTGATAAATGCAGAACGTTTTCCAAATATTAAAGAAATTTTAAGCATTCAAATCAGTGTCCCAGTTACACGTGTAATACAAGTGACTGAAATCGCATAACAATTCGTTCTACTGAAGGCATGAAAAATTGTATTTGTTTTATAAAACCACAATTCGATCCTTGGGTTCAGCTAATTTAAAATTCTGCGCGCAAAGCTACACATACACATCAGTGAATCGAAGCAGTGATCTGAAGATTCAATATTCAAAGGCTCACGTGTCTTCAAGTCAGCACTAACTTCTCTATTAATAAATACTTCTTGGAAGCAGCGATTGAAAGCAAGAGTAAGTAGCATTGAACCTGAATGTAGTAGATTCTTGGTCGTGTGATACGGGATATAACTTATAATAATTAAAAACTTGAAGATTCAATGCTATATTTATTTCTGGCATATTTTTACGCAGAATTAAGAATTCCGACATAATTACTCTCGCGACTCGTACTTTTTGCTCAAAATAGTTGAGGGCTTGTAGCTAAAGGTGATGCTTTCTATATCATGAAATATGTGTGACTTGAAAACGCTCTTTGTCCGGCTGTGCATAATTAAGGCCTTATAATTCGCATATTTGGTAGGCAAATATACTGAGAAATCCTTTGGATCTGGTTTATGGATAAAAAGAAAATAACACTATTTTTTGTCAGAATGTTGTGTACGAAGCAGCTAGAATATATATATATATATATATATATATAATTAATTTTTTAAAATCAACTTATTTAGTAACTTAGTACTTGCATAAACTTTTTCAGTAGTATTTATTTGTACTATTTGCCACTATGCAATTATTTTTTCAAACGAGTTCGATTATACTGATACGAAAGCTCTTATTAAAACTAAAATTAGAAAATTTAATTCATTCGGACGATGTATATGTTACTCGATAATAGATGGAATTGTACTCAATGATTAAAATCATTCCTGACAAATCGTAACGTCTTAGGTTTATCTTGATAAATGGCAAAAAAAGGATAAAAAAAGTATCACGAAACTTTGTAAACAAGTGCGCTTATAACGAATTATCTATTCCGATGTCACCAAAGTATGCGCGATATTACAATGTGATTTAAAGCGCAGTAATTAAATTTTAAAAAATATGCACATTATTAATTACCAAATTACCAAAAGAAATCCAAGACACTTGCGGGGAGCGCGAAGAAACGTGAGAAAAGACGAAATGATCTCTCGACACCTGCAGCATTTGTGCGTATATCCGTCCAGATGCAAAAGTCATGCACATCCGCAGCTAAATTAGAAATAAAACGGCCGCAGATAGCAGTTAGCAAAAAAGGCAAACTTTCATCAGTCATCGGGTAAAAAAGGCTAGATAAAGGATTTTTGCACTCGAACTGCACCGACTACAATGCAGCGTACAAGCTCGCGCTCGCGACGGTATAGAAACGGCCCTGACGGCCGCAGCATGTGTCATTCACCAATAAACACGCGACTTGATTGAGGCGAGAGAAATAAAATAAAGAAAAAAGAGCGCCGAGAGTGTAAGACGCTATGTATACATAGGCACACGCGTCGCGGCATTGGCTCGCGGGAGATCGAGATCGCGCGCGTGCGCTCGTTGTGTCTTATATTACTATAATAGCTTGTTGATATAGCTAACGCGAGTAAAGGCGTCACTTGTCGCCGTGTGCAATTGCGCAAGAGTCCGCGAGTTCGAGGACGGTCAACATGCGGCAGAGACTATGACAGTCGTCCGAGCGACTCACCTAAACTACATTATACAATAACTCCGCGCGTATTATAGATGTTATATAGATATATTGAAACTAGTGCCGATACAAATATATATCTCTGCGATGCGCTTGGATCGGTATCGATCGTTCTGCTTGTGCAGTAATATCATTGATCCGCGCGCAGTCAGAAAATGTTCATCAATCATTAAATAAATATATCCGCATAAATCGATCTATAAAGCACGGATCAAATTATTATTCACCAGGAAAATACGGAATATTTCTTTTTCAACCTTGAGGGCCTTTTTTTAACCGTTGAAAAAATGTATCCTTTATAGTCATCAATTTAGTTAAAACTCATGCCTTTTACTTTCGTATGCGTGTGTGTATATATATATATATATATATATATATATATATATATATATATATGCATCATGTATATCCGAGAAGAATTCGACTCACAAATTGACCTGAGCGCGGCATTCAATTCCTAAATCTCACGATAGTTAAAGTTTTTTGTACCACTCTCGAGTTCAAAGCAACGCTGATCGACTCACGCAGATGCAAATGCTGCCGAGAGCCAAAGAGGAGAGGATTCAATCAATTTTTTTAATGCCGCGCTCGCGCGCGAATTAATTATTCCGAATGCAACAAAAAATACTTGAATTAATGCGGGGAGGACAAGAGACGCAGAAAGAGAGGATGAAAGACAGGAAAGAAAGAATAAAAGAGTGTTCAAGGGGCAGAGAGAGAGAGAGAGAGAGGGGGGGGGGGAAAGATGGGCATAATGACGCGCGACACAGTGCGGCGACCGAGTGAAGCAGCAGCCGATCTCCGAAGGACTCTCACTTTTATCAATCTCCTTGAAGGAAGTCCCGCGCGCGTGTTCGCGGTCCCGGTCCCGGTCGTTATGCTCTGCATCCGTGGAGAGAATTACAGTTAGTTTTGCAAGGACGGGCCGACGGCCTCTTCACGGCGCGACTTGGTCGCTCGATGAAAAACCGAGCGACTATACTCAGTCGCAGATAAAGCGAGTTGATATCGCGGTACTACATTTTAAGCCGCAAGAAATTATGAGACGTTTACAATGCACGGGTTTATATGTATCATGAACGACACTTATGCGGTGACAGCTCTTTGATTCTCAGAGTTATACCGTCCTGCACTTTTTTGCTTCTATTTATTTTAGACCGTTTCGCTGTAATCGGAAATCGGCTTAGATCAGTGTATAAAATATTTGAAATTAAACAGAAAACTGTTACGAATTGTAAAGCTTCTGTATCATGAATTATATGTATATGAAATTTTAAATAATTACGTTGATAACTTTAAAATATGAATTCGCGATAAAGAAAAGAAAAAAGATGGTTTTTGACTCGAAGCGTATATGTATATAAGCATATTGACCTCTATTCACATGCGCTATCAATATAATGAGAAATTACATATTTGTATATTTCCTGCACAATAGATAGTGATAAGCGGGGCAGATATCTTGAATCTGTTGATTGACGAATTCGAAATTTATTGTTCAATTAACATCGATTGTTGTCCGATTCAGAACGTAACAGAAGTAGAAAAACAACAACAAGTAGTAGAACAGAAAGTAAATGGCACCAATAATATACGGGCCGATAAGGCATCGCAATCATTTCACGCGGAAACGTGCGTGTTATTATTTTTTGCCTCGTTCCTCACTTTTTTCGCGCGCAAAATTTAATTTCGTGAACCCGCGAAATTTATTATCCGGGCAAGCGCACGAGCGAGAACACTCACTCGCAGTGATGTAGCAGCTGTGCGCGTATTCAGTGGGTAATCACAGTGGCCTTGGTATTCGCTTTCTCGGCATACTTTGCAGCAGACCCGCGAAGAAAAAACTCTCGCGTAAGCCCCGCCGCAATGTATATGTGCGTATACATACGCACGAGCACGAGTTTCTCAGTCATATATAGATTTTTTCGAGCGCACGGCTTCCAGAAGATCATCGGCGAAGCATCGGAGAATCTCCTGCGCTCGTCCTTTACGTCTCCTTTCTTCTTGATTCAAGCTTCGACCTCGAGATGAATGATATCGAGAGCCGCAACACGTGCATCTCTGGTTCGGGCTAATGTATATATGTATGCGGCGACAAAAAGCCGCTCGATCTTTTTCCTTTTGCTTCTGGGATTCGTGCAGGTGATAAAATTCAACGGAATTACACGCATCGGCCTTTGTCGGCTGTACCCTCAAACTTATGCGAATTGATTATTTATGCGCTTTGCTGCATATAAATTATCGCGCGATATGCATAGGGTAAAGACCCCTGATGCCGAATGCCTAGATCCGATGGCCAACTACTTTGTGCCGAGGTGTGCGGAAGGTATTTATGTGATCCCGAAATAACTTATTGTCAAAGCTATAATTATAATTTCCTCTGAATTACATCGAATACAACTTTACCATATATTTTAATTGAAAAAATACTACGTGGGCCCACTATGTTATTTACTTATAGGTCTATCAACGACGACTGATTTCTAACAATTATGCTCAGTTATATAATTGTAAAAATATCAGTAATACAATTTATAATATACGCGGGATATCTAATGTGATGAGTGAATCGAGTGTGAACAATGTAGGTACGCCAAGTTAATTGAATCAGGATAAATTTCGTTAATTAATTACGAAGAAATAAATGAGCTGCAAGAAAAAGACGTAATCGTTAGAACTAATAAATCTTTTCTATCTCATTTTCACCCATTTATAAATATTGATGTCGATCCTTCAATACGTTATATCAGAAGCGATAAGAGCTTACTCGAGCTTTTAATAATAAAATAAACTTACGCATCATCCATTATCAATCTAGGATTTCTCAGTTAAATCTCTTCCTGAATTGAATATTCCATATAAACCTAAAGCCAAAATAACCTCGTCAATTTTCGATTCATCCGCGATTGTATCGACGACTCGCTGGCGTCGGTTAATTTTTAAAAATAGCCTCGGAAGACCGAGTCAGTGTAACTATCTCGAACTATACTGCTGCAGATGCGTGACAACACTCGATAGAGTGATATATATACTTACTTGGAACAGGCAAGCGCGAACGAACGCCGGCGGCTCGCTAAATGCGCACGTCCGAGGCGCAGTATAGGCGCGGAGGATCATTGTTTATTCAATCGTGGATTATCCTTCGGTGAGTTCAGTGGCTGCGCCTACTTAAGCGGAATGACAGTAATCCTTTCGCTTTTTTTCCCCCCAATGTATATAATACGCTTTGCGAACACATGCGCCGCATACGAGCCAAGCTTGTATACACGGCGTATTCGAGTCGACGACGAATTTTCCCTTCCCCCTTTTCCTCGACATATAGTATTGTTATATTGCACTCTTTCCCTCTATCGTCCGCCGTCTTACGTCCGGGCGTTGTCTTTTGCATATCCACATGCATAATCAATTCCTCCTGATATTTTATTTTTCCTAATCGGCTCATGAGCGGAGAATTTCGCGGCGAGCCAGGAGAAGTTCATTGATACGTTCATCTAGATTTCCCTCATTGCATTAGTGGCGTATTGAGTGAAAGGATAGTCGCAGCGAATCGTGTATACATATACTGCAGAGCGTTGTACCTTTATAACGTATGCGGAGAACGTGAGAAAAGCATACGCCGCTAGATTGCAATGAGGAAAAGCCGAGAGATCGATGAAAGGCATGTGGTGATTTTTCTATCGCAGGTCTAATTGCATCGGAGGGCGAGCTGTGGAGGGAGCAACGGAAATTCGTCTCTGCTTGTCTCAAAAACTTTGGCATGGTCAAGTTTCCCAGTCCCAAGAGGGATAAGCTGGAGGAGAAGATACTACTGGCTGTTAACGAATCAGTCGAGGTTTGATAAAGTGTTTCTCAATACATATATCGGAAAGCCAAAATATACAGACTCGCTTATCTATATACTATTATTGCAATGATGCTCTTGTTTTGCTTCGCAGAAAATCGAAGCGCGGTCGAAGGGAGCCGAAGGGTTGGATCCCCACAATATATTGCACCATTGTGTAGGAAACCTGATGAATGATTTAGTGTTTGGCAGAGTTTACGAAGAAGACGATGAGCTTTGGAAATGGCTCCAACATATGCAAGAAGAAGGGGTCAAACATATAGGTGTTTCCGGGCCATTAAACTTTTTACCATTTCTCAGGTGGGCATACATTCACAACATTTGCTCGTTTTGTATGCAGTTTATGATTCATTAACAAGAATAATATAAATAACTTAATTACAAAAATATTTAAACTTGGAGAAAGAAGCGCGTTTTCAAATATTTAAGACAGTAATATAACGATATTTTATTTTAACAATGAACAATGCTTGTTATTCGATGTTAAGATTCTTGCCCCGTTACGGGAATATAATGCAGCTCATTGTGGACGGACAAAGTAAGACGCACCAACAGTACCGGAAGATACTGGAAGACCACAGAAAATGTCCAACTGAAATGAACAGTTTTTTAGCGACATATGACGAGGAAATGAAACGACGCATAGCAAATGGAGAGCCGCTTGCTTCTTTTACCGAGACCCAATGCTTTTACCTTTTGGCCGATCTTTACGGCGCCGGAGTCGATACAACTTTGACGACACTTCGTTGGTTCCTGCTTTTCATGGCTGCTTTCCCTGACGAACAGGTGAGAGTTATATATGCTCATAAATATTTCACCGCTATTATGTATATGCGAGTAAAATGGAAATAAATTATGCCGTACAATTTATAAATTTGATTTTGATTTGTCTATTGCTCGAAATAATGTTGAGTTGATATTCACCGCACAAATAAATTGAATAATATTTACATTAGAGCAGACAAATTAAATACTTATATTAAGCGGAGAATTCATGTGGTTCTAAATATATTGTCGATCACGATTTAATGAGCGATCTAACTCTTTAAGGCCAAAATCCAAGAAGACATTTCAAATGCAGTCGGTGAAAACGAGCCGTCTTTGAAAGACAGGCCATTCATACCTCGATTGGAAGCAGCTATTATGGAAGTTCAGCGCCTCAGGAGCGTAGTACCTATTGGGATTCCCCATGGCACCAACGAGGTTAATTCTTGCTTCAGCGTTGATCTTTTATTAATTCTTATTGAGTTTTCCCTTCACTATTGCGTACTTTTATGCGTGAGTTAATATTTCTCTCGTTTAAAATAAAAAGTATGTTCGCACAGGATACACAGATCGGAGATTATGACATTCCCAAGGGCAGCATGATAGTACCTTTCCAGTGGGCAATTCACATGAACCCTTTGTACTGGTCGGATCCACGTGACTTCAAACCTGAAAGGTTCATAGCCGAAGACGGTAGTCTTGTCAAGCCAGACGCCTTTCTACCCTTCCAGTATGGTAAGTTTTTTTCGATATTTAACGGCACTTTTCTTTTTATTTGGCGGGGCAAAAATGTTATTTTTCAGTCCAACAAAATATAATATTATCGAAATGAGTATATCTAATTGCTTTCTAAAGTGTTTTTATCAACTTCGACGGCAAGAAAAAATATGTATCATTATCGGACTTTAACCTCATTGTACACTAATATAAATACGATCAAATAATATTTTAAGGTAAGAGGATGTGTGTGGGCGACGAACTCGCTCGAATGATGCTCTTTCTTTTTGCTGCGCGAATTCTGCATCGATTCACGCTATCAGCGCCACCAGGTCAGACCATCAACTTAGAAGGAGACTGCGGTATCACTCTAGTGCCAAAATCGCAAACTCTGTTATTTAAGTCTCGTCGTTGATAGCTTATCACTTATGAAATTTAACGCTAGAGTTAGTGCGATTGTCACGCTCGAAAATTATCTTTCATATATTTTAACGTTATATATGCCGTACAGTTTGTTGATCTTTCGATACATAATGCCATGCATTATTTTTTTATAAGTAGTATTTTTGCATATGAAAAGGATTGCGCAATCTAGAAAAGTTTTATTTTCACGACGTAAAAAAGTACAAGGATATACATCTACTTGAAAATAATTTTACAAAATATTTGTATAATATATAATAAGTCTTATGACTGAACTGACAATGAATTAATCAAATTGCTTTTATAACTATAACGAAAAGTGCAATTTATTATTTTGTAAAACTGCAATAAAAGGTTTTAAAGCTTTTTCACTTGATATACAACCTCATTTTTCTCTATCAGCGTTCAGCATCCTGCAATACCTTTTTTCCTCATTAGCAGTTTCACTTGTTCATGTCACCTTATTCTTCTTTCGAGCGTATCCATCTTTCTTTTGCTTCCTTGCGCCTTTCTTCTTTTCATGCGCGCAGACCTCTCAAGCTACTGGCACACTATATTATAAGAAACGATGAAATAAAATTTACATCCTAGTATTACACATCGATCGTTTGTATTTAAAAAAAAATAATATCTCTGCATCCGCATCGAATTAGGTAAGTATTGCGAGCAACGAAACAATTTTCCGTATGTATAAGACTACAGTCATGTAAAAGAGTCATTGTGCATGAAAGTTGCGATGCGCGTGCTCAACGATGGAGCAAGTTGAATTTAAGGTACCTGAGAAACATATATATGTTGGCTAAATTACACAATGGACTCGTCACTGGTAAAGTAGCATAGCCTTGATCGAAATATTACGCAGTACCGTTCACCTACCGCCGAAAATGATAGTGTGTTTCTCTTAATGAAAGAAGTGAAATACTACTGCAAATTATCTTTTCAGCTTAATTGAAACGCACTGTTTAATTGCAGTCTCAAATCTGTTCATTATTGGAACAAAAAAATAGCGACGATAGAAATTAGAATGCACTTTGTTATGATTTTCCATTAAATCTTAATGAAAGCCTCGTGAAGAATTGTTGTGCGTAAACTTAGCTTCAAATGTATCCTTCAAATCTAGAATCGTTTTCAAACGTTTATAATTCCATACTTCGCAATCAAGCATAACCGATGAGAATACAACAAATACCATATGTCGAGCATACCAGAAGCTCTCGAGGCATTTTTTGCAACTCCCACCGGATAACTGAGGTCTTTAACATCTTTTACGTATCTTCTCCCCGGCGGTCATCCGCGAGCAATTTCACAATATACAAATAACGCGCGCTTCTTTGAGGAACCACGCGTTGAACTACGACACACGCAGCTTCGATTATAAAGCGCGTCTCTTTCTCGCGTGCCCCTATGTATATACATACGCCGCAAGTATGTAATATAGTCTCGCGGACCACCGAACCGCAAGCTAAGACCTTACGTAAGCTCGCGCGTGGTTTGGTGCCACTTGACTTTCGTGTCATTAACCCTATGGGTTATACTAACTCTTCGCCGAGAGGATATTTCGTTAGAAATTCACGAGCAGGTGAGTTTCTCTTATGTAAGCACGAGACTCGTATACATGTCCAAAGGCAACGTTATATAGGTACAGGTATATAGAGGTGACATACACGGCGCGAGAGCTTTGATGGCTGACGTAGCAGATCATCGATTCCGCGCTCCTGATTGATCTGGCGTTTCAAAAAGTATTCCACGCGTCTCGTAGGATATTTCGCAAGTATACATGATATTCAAACCGGACTGGGATGTTCAACTTGTTATACCATACGGTTTGCCAAATTCCTGCGGTATTTGCCAAGAGCTTCTCGATGGCGGCTCTTTTGCAATCATTTTGTAACGACGAAAATTCTCTCCCTGAAACGCGTCTCGCTCATTTAGCATATTTATTCAAAATCTATATTTCTCAAACAGCGTGGAATTCCAGATCCACGAAAAATCGGAAGCAAATTCCTCTATCGCGGTAAATTAAAATTTCACCGTCCACGTTGTACCTCGTTCGTAAAAAAAATTAAGGAAACGCTATTCAAATAAAAACTGCGAAGTGCCAGACGCGAAATTTAAACTCTCTATCGTAACCAATAACGGCCGTCCCACTCGAATACGTTAGACGGTGAGTTTTTTGGGCCTCAAGTGCGTGTACATGCGTAAAGGAAAGAAAGATAGACAGAGCGAGAGACTTTCGGACTGCCGAAAATACGGTGCGCAGACCGCGGCTGCGAAGAGAAAGCTACAAGAACGACACTCTTTTGGGTATATATCCCGCGAGAAAGAGTCAACCGCAGAGTCGCTGCGGAACGAGGGCGAAGGCTCTTCGTTGTAATGACCGGTATATACGAGAGTCGCTTGCAAACCCTTCGTGTCAATGCTCTTATATAGAAACTTATTGGCACGAGAGAAGAAAAGTGCAACAAATATCATGATTTTCATATGCCACGAGAATGAGAATGCAGATGCTGGATTACAATATATGTAGAATGTATTATTTGAGGAAGGCAGGGAAGATGAGGTGTGAAAAGTCGCAATAAGATAAAAGGTGTTTTTCAATAAGTAATTTTTTTTTTATTATTTTATCATTTTGTAAAAAAAGGTGTTTTCATATTAAATAGTACAGCTTACGACACATGAATTAGCGGTCGACAGGTGAACACAGTGCGGCGGCATTCGGCTCGATCTGACGATCGCACATCATAAACGGACTCACACATGCGCGCACTCATCAGCATTCAATGAAATAAAAAAGAGAAAAAATCAAAAAAAAAATCAACAAGTTCGAGAAAAGATCATGGACTAGAAAAATCCATAGAACGGTTCGGCGTTTGCACGTCGACCGTCGTCTATATAACATCGACGACGATTTTATTGGTAAACATAATCGCTTGATCTTCCCCTTTCTTTTCTTTCTTCTCACTCTTTTCTGTACGTCTATAAATAATTAAAAGTCGTATACTCCTTTAACACAAATACAAGGTATAAAAAAAACTCGCAATCACAATTCAGACACGCACTATCCGATAAGACACTTACAATTAGCATATTAAGTGGTTGTATATGTACAAGTATAAAAGGAACTCTACGGCGAAGCCACCCTCTGGTGCGTGCAGCTCTCTCTCTCTCTCTCTCTCTCTCTCTCTCTCTCTCTCTCTCTCTCTCTCTCTCTCTCTCTCTCTCTCTCTTTCGCTCTCTATATGGATGTGTAATCTGCTATTTTCTTTTTGAAGAGAACTGATATATTGCTTGACGAATATAAGGGCTGTTGGGTCGCAGTTAATTGAGAGACCCCGAGATTACAACGTAACAGTTAAAAACCATGGATTATTAATGATAATATAATATTTAAAAAAAAAGAAAACTATTACCGGTAACTGTCGGTTATAGGCTGTGGGGAATAAATTAAAAAAAAAGCTGCTGTCGCGAAGCGGTGTTGTCTTTTTACATAAATAAATATTATGGCGGCGGGATATATATATTTATATATAATATAAAAAAACACAAACAAACGTATACAAAGAATAATCAACGCGGCTTGCGAAAAAATTGGTTGTAAGAACACATGCGGAGCTCTTCAAACCATCCGAGGCTTCGATTTTTTCTTTTCTTCTTTTTCTTTTTGTACTCTAAAGTCGCGGCCGAGAAGGAGGAGGGAAGCCGCGTGTTTTTCCAATCGGGAATTCTGTATAAAAAAAGAGAGATTCCGTCCTCGAAGCTCGGCGCGCATCGCGTCCTCGTGAACGAAGTGAAATTCACGTCGCTGTCGCTCTACTTTGGATACAATATATTATTATTTTTTTGTTATTATCTTCGTTATATTTTCTAAAAAAAATTGTTTCAAGCAGCTCGAAGCTTAATGACTGATGGCTTCGATCGCTCCCTAATCTTAATCGATTTTTGAGCGCGCAGGGCACGATGAAATTCACTTTTGCATTGCTTTGCATTGAACATGAATTGTTTTAGGCCATTTCTTTTCTTTCGTTCGCAATCGTCACATGCATATTCAAAATCGAATCTATCTCTACCAGCCAGACGCGAAAGCTCCGTTCATTCCAATCTAAATAGGCAAGCTCGAAAAATTCGAAGCCCGTCGCAAGCTCGATCGAGCTTTCCACCTTGATCAACCTCACGACGAGCGCCTAAATAAAAAAAAAATAAAAATAAATTGTAGCAATCGCGCCGCCATCTCGTCATATTATAATCCAAACTCATTTCGCAAATCGGAAAAGAATAAAAAAACCTCGCGCACTCGAGAGAATAAGTCTGCGCTTTATAGTCTCGCTCGCTCGGAGCGAAATAGGAACGGCAACCGTGCTTACGATTTTAACATAAAGTCGTCCGTTTGTTTTTCCATCGAAAAATCAAAATAACACGGACGAGCTCAGATCGAATCCTCTACTTGGATCCGGCGCTCCTCAGCGGCACGTCCCTGTCCCTCCTGATCAGACAGACCTTGAAGGGGTCGGGGGTGACGGTGACGCCGGCGTTACCCTTGAGACTGGGCAGACAGGCACCCTCGGGTAGTCGGAGGTCGAACGTGTGCAGCAGAGTCGAGAAGAAGAGGAAAAGCTCCATGCGGGCGAGCACGTCGCCGAGGCACATGCGCCTACCGACGCCGAAGGGCATGAAGTACTCGGGCTTGTGAACTTTGCCCTCGGCTGTGAGGAAACGGCTCGGCTGGAACTTGGCTGGCTCTTCCCAGAGCTCCTCGTCCATGTGAACCGCGTGCAGCAGAGGGATCACCTGGGAGCCTGCTGGAATCGTGAAGCCTTTCAGACTGACTTCGCTGTAAGCAGAGAACGAAGAGAAAAGCTTCGGTTAGTCATCGTTGTCGTTTGGTATGTATAATATAATATATATATAGTGTACGTATGCGATGTACGCTCGAGGTTTTTCCGAAAATGAGATTATCCCATATCGTCGGGTATTTAAACTATTGGCAGCGGTGTACATGTATATTATAATATATATATAGAGAGAGAGAGTTACTATATAAAACATTTATATTGATATTCGGAGCTAATCTGTTTTCGGTGTATTTTTGGACGTGTCGAGTGCATGGGTTTATCGGGACAAGACAGTGTAAGTATATGCTTCGACTTAATCGGCAACGTGTTTACGCGAGTTTATAAGCACTCTTTTATCAATACAGTGCAGTTGCTTAATTCCCTTCAATGTGCATAAGTGTACATACGCGAATATTCCGTTCGAATAAGAGAAAATTATATTATTATACATACAGCTACATAAAAACATGAATTATTCGACTGGATGCTGCGGCATGCACCGAAACAAAAATCATTTCGGAATAATGCAACTGCGCTGATGAACTGCGCGCCGGCGAGCGGATAACATTACATAAAAAAATTATGCAATTCGGCAAACACGTTTGCCAGATTTATGTAACGTTTGACACAGAGCGCCGCCTCAATACTCCTCGATATATCGTGCTCTCTCTCTCTCTCTATATATATATATATATATAAGTGTATGTGTGTGTAGCGTGCGACAGGTGAATGCGCTCGCGTGGAAATTAAGAAAAAAAGGCTTCTAACGAGAGAGCGATAAAAAGAAAACAAGGCTATGGGCTCAAAGGACAGCTTCCTTTTTTTATCTCGCGGTAGGAAAACCTCGAGACGCACGTGTTCCGCTCTTTCGCCGCCAATCCAGAGAAACTTTTCGTTCAACGGACGCTCGCGCGCTTTTGTTCAATTTTGCGGATAATTGCGAAACGCGTAAGTATATAAATGAAATTAATTCCGCGACGCCTCGTATATACACTCCGCAAAAATAGTCCGATTACTGCAGGCGCTCCTCTGCAGCGCGATCGAGCGATAACCCCGCCATCGTCATTAATTTTCATACAATTATTTTTCACTTTTCAGATGCCGACCCCTTATTGTTCTTTTTCCCTCGGCAATGTAACGCCTCGCACATAAGCGTCGCCGCGAGGCCCGTAAGCGCTGCGTATGTGTCATCGACCTCGAAATCGAAGGTGGGCCCGTCCCGAAAAGCGGCAGTGCCAAGTGGACTTTCACTTTTATTCAGTGCGGTGTGTGTGCCGCGCGACTGCGGAGCACCGTTGTGAACGGTCTTCGCCAACCGACTCACACACACACACACACACACACGCATGTATATATACACACATTTGCTCCAGTATGGTTACACGCCAGAAGACGAGCGGAACGAGACTTCGCTGCAGGGTAGAGAGAGAGAGAGAGAGAGAGAGAGAGAAGGGGAGGGGGGAGCGAACGGGAGAAAATGTGTAACTATACGAAGAGCGCGCGCTCGAGTTTCTTTTTCTCTCTCTCTCTCTTTCCTTTTTTTTCGCTCGGCGATTATTCGACCGTTATACCCGAGCGAGCGATCGGATTCAAAAATTTGCGCCCGGATGACTTTCTCTTTAGTTCTTTTAATTGGCTATGTAAGATTTTCGACGGCGGCGCATTTTTTACTTTGCCGTATATTTATATATGCAGACGCGGGCGGCGGGCAATCTCCTTTTCCCTTTAATCCTGTTTTTCCAGTGCAGTAGCGCGTCTTTGGCGCATATACGAGCGCAGGTGCAGCGGCGACACGCATATATACAAGCGGCGATTATTCAAAATTCGACTTTCTCTCTTGCGAGTGAGTGAACCCTTTCTTTATATTGACTTTAAAACTAAATTTGGCTCGCGTTCAATTCGCGCGCGCGCGCTCGCGATTACCCGTCTCTTTCCTCTCTCTCTCTCTCTCTCTCTCTCTCTCTCTCTCTCTCTCTCTCTCTCTCTCTCTCTCTCTCTCTCTCTTCAACAATCCGAGAGTAATCTCATTACAGCTCGTTACCCAGTCGAGCGGAATATTTATATAAAAGCAAACGATATATCAGCCGAGTTGCAAAGCGCGATGAAAACTTGTTATAAACGTTAATTAACATTACGACTCATTAGCATCAGCTGGCGAGCGATCTGTACAGCCATGAACCTCGCGTGCAGATTCTATTAATAAACATCCCGGGTGAACGGCTGACACGTACACTATGGATATGGGGATCAATGCTTGTTGACTTACCGAGTTGTGGCGTGGGTGGTTCCTAGAGGCACGATGCTCGTCCTGCGGAGAACTTCGAGAATCGTGGCCTCGGTGATCGGTAAGAAGGGCAGATCCTCGAGGGATGGCATACGCTCTCTACCGACCACCTGATCGAGCTCTTCCTGAACCGCGCGAGCGGCTTCCGGATGATGAAGCATCAGGATCACGGCCCACTCGAGGGTCGTCTTGACGGTCTCCATGCCTGCGGAGAACAGATCGCCCAGGATCTGCTGCAGCTGACGATCTGCAACCGATGCGAAGAGAAAAATCGTATGAGCGACACTCGTCGTTTTATAAATGTGGAAAGGAAAAAGTGTCGCCGACATACCGTGATTCTTTCCTTGAAAGAGCTTGTCCTCGCGACCCTCGGCCTTGGCTTTCTCGATCTCGAGTAAATACGTGTCGACGAGGTCGCGTATGTTGTTCTCGTCGAAGGTGGCCTTGTGCTGGTCGACGGTCTCTTGGAAGAAATCGGCCATCTCCTCGCGGTTGGCGCTCAGCTTGGTCTTCACAGACTGCAGCCAGGGAAGATAGCGGAACATGGGGATGTAGTTGACGAAGCTCAGACGGCCGAAGAGCTTGAAGCCCTCCTCGATCAAGCTCATGAAGCGCTTGAAACGGTTGTCGCCGTGCTTGAAACGCACGCCCATGATGATCGAGCAGATAACGTTCGTGATCGACATGCCGAGCGAGAAGGAGACGCTAGTCGGGGCGCCTTCCTTTACTTCCAGCCCTCTGATGAACAGCTCGACTTCCTTCTGCAATGATCAACGCAAATTTTTCCGTTAAACACCTCGTGATCGTTCACTTTTTGCAAAACAGTATTCATTAACGCGAAGGATCGAACTTACCATAATCGTTGACTCCATGACTTTTTTACCGGTTCCTCTGCAGGTCATGCCAAAGTTGCGTAACTTTTCGTGGATAAATCTTCTTTGGTCTTTCCACAGGGCGCCTTCGGAGTTTATGATTCCTGCAACATCGCAATGCATTTTCTCCATTAATTGTGGATATTTTTTCAATAATTTTGCAATTGAAGCCCAATACACCGAGAGCTGGCCATAGCGCAATGTATCGCAAGTGCGAAGCTTATCTGTATAGAAGACACGAAAACTTCGTGAAGATTCCAAGCGGTGCACTCGGAGGAAAACACTGAGAGCGAGAGATAGAAAGAGAACTCGTGCACCAAAGATAGGCCGGAGGAATCGGCACTTGAACTCGGGCGAGCGTTGATCCTCGAGTATATCAGTGACTAAGTCGAGCGCGTGAACGCGACGACGATAAGACTTCGCATTCTTATATATGTATATAAATTCATGAGAATTTTGGCATTGAATTCGAGAGAAGACCGCCAATTCGACGAACCAATTGCATCGGCAAACGTTTTTCAATGCTGAAGCTTTTCAACGTGCTCGATTGCAAAATGCTTTTCTGTCAACAAATGGCAAATTTTAGCGCGAACGCAATGTTTTTGATTTACAATAATGCGGCACGCGAATTCTATATATAGACGTACTTGTGCGAGCAACGCAACGAGATCGGAATCTTTATATCTCGAGCGTTTTCTCAAATTTGGCAATACCCAATTAATACAGCTTTATTTATGTAAACGGACGTACCTCTCGGTGCACGCATAAAATTGACGTTAAATTCAAGCCCGCGGAGAGTAACTCGGATTACGTATTAAGCCTTAAACAGTGAAAGTTCAAGCGCATTCAACGAAAAGGTACTAAAAGTCTATACATCTTTATCCGTCGTAAAAAGAAGAGAGAGAGAGAGAGACAGAGAGAGAGAGAGAGAAGAAATTCCGCTCACCGTTCGAGTCATTACTCAACATTGCAGAGTTGGCCAAAAAGAGGCCGAAGTCATCCCGCGCGAAAAAAAAAATGTTTCTTTCATATAATATTATAATAATACACTTTTCAAGTATACTTTGCTCGGCGATGCAGCCCGCGTTCAAACCGGTACGTACATATTATATACATGTACTATATACACACGATGCTACACACGTGCGCGTGTAGCTTTCACGGCAGCGCGCAAGTTTGAAAGAAGCGATCGACTCACCGTATCCTCCCAGTATGTTGATGAACTCGGTGTGGGGTCTGCCGGTGAACTCCTCGCGTCTGAAGGTCTCTCGGATGATCCTGTAGTCGCTGAGAACGACGACGAGCTGCGTGCCCAGCCTCGCCGAGAACATCGAGCCGTACCTCTTGGCGAGTTCGCCGAAGCGAAGGTGCATGTCGGCGCCGTTCATGAATGGCAGATAGCCGAAGAGCGGCAGACCCCAGGGCCCCGGTGGCAAGGTGAGCAGGTCCCGGTACCACTGCACCAGCCGCACCGCCGCCAGCACCCCGAAGAACACGAGGAGAGTGTGAAAGGCGTCGGCGCGGGTGCCGCCGATCGCCGCGTACAGCCACTGGATTCCGTGTTCTACGAACATCTTGGCTATACCGATCCGTGCGTTTTTTAATCCTTTCGTCTCAACGATCGAACTTGCTCGATGACACTGAGATGTAGTAGGTGTTTGCCGATATCGAATAATATCCGTCTGTGCGTGGACGTGTCTAGATTCCGATCGCGGCGATACCGATCTCTCTTAGCCGACGATTGTCAGAGTGAAACGTTGCAACAACTCGCGGTCCGTCTCATCGGCGCTGGAGAGCTTTGATCGAGCTTGAAGCCGAAAAATAAGCGCTGCACTTGCTCACGACCGAGGAGATCGAAAAACAAAAAAAATAGAGTATAAACTCTGTGTTATGCTGAGTTGTGCTCGCACACACTCTCTCTCTCTCTCTCTCTTTCTCTCTCTCGGTATGGATAGCCGGCGCGTGCGAGCTACCAGAGGATTTAGTGTGTACTAACATACACCTTCTTGTCCTTGCCTGTCTTATATAGTGACTCATCAGCCGGCGGCGGCGCTCGTGCCTCTGCAGATCCCCGAGCCGGCCACCGCCGCCGCCGCCGCCGCTGCTGCCGGTCGGAGGAGTGGGGTACTTTGAGATAGGACCCGAGAGCTACTCCGCGATGCGGGACTGTCGCGTCTCACTCTCTTTCGCCGGGCGCTCAGTGTGTATGCGTACGCAGGCTCGTGTGCTCGATGCAGGAGCGCTGACGTCGCGCGTGGGGGTGTCCCGCCGCGCTCTGTAATATACCACCGCTCTGTGTGTATTCGTAGATGGAGAGGGGCTGCGAGGGCGGACCCCCGGCGCACCGTTTCGTTGGTCGAGCTACACGCGGATTTTACCCGCGCTCCTGCGGAGAGAAAGAGAGAGAGAGAGGCAGGTGGGAGAGACGTGAATATCCTATGCGCGCGAGGTGGGAAAAACAGAATCGGGATCGTTAACGGGGGCCTGCCGACCTGTCGAGGGGAGGGGGCCCGGGAGAAAGAGGGAGAGAGGGACTCTGCAGCACTTGCCGACAGGACGGCGAAGCGACAGGAGCTCCAGCTCTCTTTCTTTTCTTTTCTCGTTTATTATATTTTATATATATTTATATACAAGAATATATACTCTTCGAGTTATTATATGTATAGAGAGATACTCGTAGACATTACACCCGTGTCGCATTTTACATTAATAATACAGTGCAGTAGCAGCAGAAGTGTATTGGAAAATCGTCGTGGGCCGGGTTTTTCTTTTAGGCACATGTATATATACTCGGCTTTTGCGGCTAAATATGATACGCATACACACACACACGCGCGCGGTTGCTTTCACAACTGTTCAACGACGTTAAATATTGATGAAGCCCATGGTGCCTTGTGATGAATTGTTGAATGACGTTTGTGCTGCTGCTGCTGCTGCTGCTGCTGCTAAAGTGACGACGCGAGGCGGATTTTCTTAGATGTTGAAACAATGACATCTTGCCTGACTGTCGTTTCCCATTGCCAAAGAGATGCGCTGAGTTAGGACCGCGTGCTCTTAGCTTCTCTTGATTGAGTTATATATACTCCGCGCAGTGTCGACATGATACGTGTTCTCCTTTTTCTTCTTTTGTCGTCAGTGACATTTCAGTCAATTTCTCTTTGCACAAAAGGGGCTCCGATTGAATTACGGAAACTGATGTCACGAGCACATTCATCTATATAGATATTTTTCGTGTATGGCATACGTTTGTTTTACGCGTGAAAATAGTTTAAAAAAATATAAGCTTCATCCAAGATGACACGGTCTATAAACATCTATAATATCGGCGTTCTAGCGAGAGATCGTACACTGCCGATATAATCATACAGATTACACTGCACGCTAATCATTATACGATCATGAATTACAGCTTTCAATGCAAAACATTTTCTTTCCAGCACTCGAATGGCATGTCTATATCCAGTATCAGGTGAAAAAGTATCGATGCTCGACGCTGCTGTTGATACAGAGGTATCGTTCTATAGTTATAAAATTGATATCTTCGAATTATTATTAAATTCGCTCAGGCGTGACACAAATTTTTTCCTTGTACAAACAATTTATCTGAGCACGATGACGAAATTCATTTTTTTTAATTCACAGCAATCGCAAAATTGAGGACCTGATATCGAGAATCGAGTATAGCAGGTTTGTCAGTATATTACCGACTTCGTATCTTTCTTTTTTTTCTTCCTATATATACCACGCACATGCGTTCGTATATAATATACATACGAGGCACGCACAATCGGCGTCGCTCGACAAATTAAATGACTGAATTGATACCGCCGCACGATCCAATGCGGCTAGACTATAATGAAGGGTCACTGACAGCCGCTCGCAATTAATCACTCCAAAATGACGGATATACTCGTAACTGATAATCAACGCGGCTATCGGGCAAATCTTTCTGGCGTTTCGATACACGCGCAGATTGGAGAATTCTTCGCATTCCGTGAACTTAAAAAAGAAAAAAATACATGTATATATATGTATATATATATATATACGCCCGTATCGGAGCTTCGCCTTATTTAACGAACATTGCGACATCGGGCGTTACGTTGGTAAATAGAGCCGAGAACAATAAAATTTGAGTGTACCGTACAGCGCTTGTCCGCATATGAAAATCAGCTCACGCCTCTATATATACATATACTGTGGATCGGCCACTTTACAGTCCGGTATCGTGCGCAGCACCGCCGCCGCTATAGCGCTATAGTCATCAGTAAATTGTGCAACTGACGTTGTAAGGCAATGGAGCAAGTAACCAAATTACAGTACATCCATCTCTCGGCGAGCTCCTTCCTTCCCGTAGGTGTCGGGTATTACGTAGCGCCGTCTCGCGCGTGACGAAAACACTGACATTGAGGAGATTATTCGTGTTAAGGCCAGCGATATGCGCCGCGCACTCATAAAGCGGTCGTTCTCAACAATCGGATGAAAACGCCTTTTCTGTATGTAGGTCTGATTGATAGTGTATTACGCGCGTACCAAGGGCGTAAAGTGGACTTCTTCAGCCCGAGCGGTGAGCAGTTCGCGGTATGCCGTATTGCTCGTAACGCGTGTGATTAAATTTTTTCAACAGGAAAGTCAGAAATTCACGTTTATGCGAGGCTCAAGTTATAAAGAAAGTACAAAGTTCGGGTGTCTGTGTCGGACAATCTGCATTAAGATAACGCGCATTCTCGGGATGATTACACGCACAATTTCATATTCCTGATCAAAAGATTTTGCTTTCTCAAGAACAAACCTTTTCAAAAATAGGCGAAGCTCGTTAATTTTAATCTGATTACTCCGATTTCACGATACGCTCTAATAAAAAATTATCATGAGTAGATAACAATAAGGTAAATAATGCATATATATATATATATATATATATATATATAGAAATAAGGAAAATGATCCATACGTATCAATCTTTTATGAATGATGCAACTGAGTCAAACAATTTAGATGAAAATACTTCAAACATTCATGGGAATTTTTTAATCGCCGAGCAGAATTACTTGCAAGCTACTCACTTGAAAACCCGACAAACAAACAGGGTACATATATGTATATACACAAATAATCACAATCAAAACAACTCGGATGGAAGAAACGATAATAAAAAATTAGAAGGAGAAGAAGCGTAAGAAGTAGAAGAATAAGAAGAAAAATAAGAAATAGACACGAAAGTCTGTCAACAAACAAAAGGAAAAGAAGGGGAGCGAAAAAGGAAATCCCAATCGTGAATATAGTATATATACCCGGCAATGACCGACGGCGGACACCACGTGTATCACTGAGATATATAAGACGCGTGTTCAGTTGTAACGCAAAATTTTTAATAATACGTCAATTTAAATTATACGGCTGGACTGTGCTCGCATTTGACATTCAGCATATCATTGTTGTATTTTTTCCTACGTAAAGACAATAACCGAACATGCGCTAATGTATGACGAGTATTGGAAATATTAGGCTGTTTCTTAATGTTGGTTTTATTAAATGTTTGTTCTTTATTTAATAATAATTAATACAGACTCTAGTTTAATGGAAAGATACAATATAAGTGTTGAGTATGGAGGTTGTGGATTGCTTGGTGCTGATGGCTCTCTAGGAGTGAACTAGCTTCCTGTAGGTCCGGCTGCTTTTAAACCCTCAGGCCCTATAATAAAACCCAGACGGTTTTTCTCTCCCTTGAGATGATGATGGTGGGGGTGTATCCGTATGCCTTGTATACGTTCGTCGTGTATATCGTTGTATTCCAACACCCTTCCTCAACGATAGTCACGCGGATTAATCTTTGTTTTTTATATTTGATTGGTCAATCCGCATTTATCTATCATGCTTTTTAGCTTTGTTCTCGCTAGAGGTTTTGTAAGCATGTCTGCTGCCATGTGGTCTGTAGGACAGTATTCATATTTTATTAATCCTTGATTATGCAGGTCTTTGACGAAGTGGTATTTTGTGTCTATGTGCTTCGTCCTGTTGCTGAATTTATTGTTGTTGATAATTTTTAGACAGCTTTGATTGTCTTCGTATATTGTTGTCTGCGATGGCATTTTTTCCTCAAAATCTTCGAGCAGACGTCGAATCCATATAGCTTCTTGCGAAGCCTCGGCGAGTGCGATGTACTCGGCCTCAGTAGATGATTGTGCCACGCATGTTTGCTTTCTGCACGCCCAGCTGATTGATCCTCCATAATATTGGAAAAGGTAGCCGCTATTAGATTTTCGCTGGAGCCTGTCCTCGGCGTGATCTGCGTCGGCGTATCCGATTAGGCCGATTGGTCCTTTTGGTTGACCAAGACGCAGTTCGTAATTCCTTGTCCCTTTCAGGTAGCGCGCGACCCTTTTTGCTTCATTCCAGTCGACCGTTGTAGGTTGTTTATTGTGCTGGCTTAAAATTGTTACGCTAGCAGCTATGTCGGGGCGTGTATTAACCGCTATATACAGTAGAGCTCCGATTAGTTGCTGATATTTTCTGCTGTCTGGCATAGGTGGCTGTTCGCCTCTAATTTTATAGTAACCTGGATCCAATGGCACTGCTGAAATTTTTGCGTCTTGTAGACCGGTTCTGCATACAACATCGTCGATGTATTTTGACTGCTTTATGCAATAAATGCCATTCCGATCTTTGCGTATTTCTATGCCAAGATAGTAATTCAAACTTCCAAGATCAGTTACTTCAAAATTTTTCTTTAACAAATCTGCGACTTTATTGATCTCGTCTTCGTTCTTTGCAGCGATTAAGAAATCATCGACGTGCACGATCAGGTAGATGTAGTCGCCTTGGTTTCGTTTTATGTACAGGCAGGGATCAGCCTTGCTCTGTACAAATCCGCATTTTTGAACGATGCTGTTCAATTTATCGTACCAAATCTTTGCTGCTTGCTTCAATCCGTACAGGCCCTTCTTCAATTTGCACACATTCTCTTCTTTGTTTGCACCTGTGTAGCCTTCAGGTAGCTGCATATAAATTGTCTCCTGTAGATCACCGTTGAGGAAAGCCGTCTTCGCATCGAAGTGTTTTATAGTCATAGCTTTATGACCTGCAACGACTAGGAGGGCTCTGAAAGTTGCTTGACGCACTACAGGGGCAAAAACTTCGATATAATCGACGCCGTATATTTGTGAATAGCCTTTGGCTACTAATCTCGCTTTGTATCGTGCGATTTCTCCTTCGGCGTTTCTTTTAAGTTTAAAAACCCATTTGCATGCGATGATATTCTGGCCTTTTGGTTTGGGTACCACTTCCCATGTACCATTTTTTACCTGTGAGTCGATCTCTTCTTGCATTGCTTTTTGCCATTTTTCTTTATCGGGTCCGGATAAAGCTTGATCGACACTGGTTGGCTCCTCATTCGCTGATATCTTAGCGAGTTTCGTGATAGCCATGTACCTTACGGGTGGCACACCCCTGTTGCTCCTTTCTGAGCGTCTAAGTTGCACTTCTTGTAAGGCTGCTTCTTCGCTACTTTCGGAACTTATGGACTCATATTCATCTGCGCTTGACTCATTGACGTAAGGCTCTTCTAGTTGATCTTCCTTGCAGTTGCCATTGATAAACTCTATTTCTTCGGGAGTGTCGTTGTCTCGAATTCCTTTCTCACACATTTTATCGAGGAAGGTAACGTCGCGGCTGATTTTGATGCGCTCCGTTTTCATATCTAGGAATCGAAATGCTTTTGATTCCTCTGAATACCCTACAAAGATCAGTGGTACTGCTTTGTCGTCAAGCTTTCTTCTCTGTTCTGCATGAATATGTATATAAGCCTTGCTTCCAAATATATGGAGATTTGATAAATCTGGCTTTTTAGATGTCCATAGTTCAAAAGGCGTTCTGTCTATTGCTCTTGTAGGCAGTTTGTTTTGCAGATAGTTAGCCGTGTTTACGGCCTCCGCCCAATATCTTTTCTCCATACCTGCGTCTATTAGCATGCATCGTGCCATCTCGAGCAGGGATCTATTTTTTCTCTCGGCTACTCCGTTTTGCTGGGGTGAGTAAGCCGCTGTATATTGTATACGGATGCCCTCAGCTTTCAGGTATGACCGGAGTTCGTCGTTGACGTACTCCCTTCCTTGATCCGAGCGTATGATTTTAGGCTTTTTATTGAGCTGCGTTTTTGCCATCTGGACAAAATTCTTAATACATGTAGTAGCCTCACTCTTAAATTGCAGGAAATATACGGTGCAGTACCTGGAGTAGTCATCGATGATAGTTAGGAGGTATCTTTTATTGCCTGGGGTTACTGTCTGCATGGGTCCGCAAATGTCCGTATGCACGAGGTCTAGAACGGCCTGTGTTTTATTGCTGGACTCTTTTGGGAAAGGTGCGCGTGCCATCTTTCCTTTTATGCAGCACTCACAAATCTCACGCTTTCCGCAGTCTTTTATTTTAATCCCGGTAGCTAGGCCTTTTTCGGCTAAGCCTTTTATTGCGTTCGGGTCCCGATGTCCGAGGCGTCTGTGCCATGTGTGCTGGCAGTCCTCTGTGTGCCCTGCGTTTATTGCACTCGGTCCCGAGTTTATTGCACTAATAGCCGCGCAGGCCTTTTCGGCGGTCCTCACCTCATATAGTTCTGGAGATAATCTCGCTACGGCTACGGGTTTTCCCATCTTCGATACGATGCAGTCGTTGTTTTGGAAAGCAACATTGTATCCATTGTTTGCTAGTTTTTTGACTGACAATAAATTGCAGGCCAGCTGTGGAACATAGAGTACGTCGTCGATCTTAAGTGCGGAGATACTCGTCCCCTCGACCACGCAGTTTATGACTCCTGTTCCCATGCCTTGTACTTCTGCGATTTTATTGTCATCGGCGAGACGCACAAATCCTTTCTGGCTTGGATCGAAATTGTTGAAAAAATTTCGAGTATTTACCATGTGGCTAGTTGCGCCTGAGTCGACGAGCCAACTCTCTGAGCCTTTCGGCGTCTTTCCGCTGAGGAGGGCTTTTTCTTCAATGAAATTTGTATGCCTTGCGAGAAAGAGAGAACCAATGGATTTGTCTTCATGTGGACTTGCGGAAGCTATGTTAGCTTTTTCTTGCTTTTGTTGCCATGTCTTGAGTTTTCTGCACTCACTTTTAATATGTCCCGTTTTCTTGCAGAAAAAACAGTATCTCTTCTGCGAACGTTTGTTTGCATCGTTACTTTTATGCATTACGTTCATGGCTGTGTCACTTCGCGATGCGTTGCCGCGCGATTCCTCGATCCCCTTGCGCCTTTTGTATTCGTCGATTAGTTTACTTTTGACGAATTCTAGCGTGAGTTCGCTTTCTGGCCGGCCTTCGAGAGCCGTGAGGAGAGTATCGTATGACTCTGGAAGACTTGTTAAAAGCAGTATGGCAATGACATCCTTGGGAGTCTTGTCTCCCATATCAGCGAGTCGGTCCCAGAGATTCGAGTAGAGCGTTATGTGCTCTTCCATATCTCCACCTTCTTTAAGCACCATGCGACAAGCTCTTTTTAGTAAGTGCACTCTACTAGTTGCTGTCGATTTTTGGTGATAATTTTTTAAAGCATCCCAAGCTTCTTTTGCTGTACTAGCATTCCTGATGTGCGTGAGCTGATTATTCTCTACACTGAGGCCGATTGATGCGCGAGCCTGATCGTCCTTCTTTGTCCAATCGCTAGATGCAGTACTTGGGGGGTCTTCTTTTATCACTGTCCACGTTCCTTCTTTAATCATTAGGAGTTCCATTTTGTAACTCCATACTGGGTAGTTGTCACCGTTGAGTTTTTCCACGGCAAACCGGAAACCCGCAGTGTCTGACATTTTTTTATGATTGTTCTTAAATTCACACTTGACGTTATAACTGACCTGAGAGTTTTTAACTGTCTTTCACTTGCACTTTTCACTAGCACTAGGACCTGGGCCCATAACCTTTTGGTTTTATTAAATGTTTGTTCTTTATTTAATAATAATTAATACAGACTCTAGTTTAATGGAAAGATACAATATAAGTGTTGAGTATGGAGGTTGTGGATTGCTTGGTGCTGATGGCTCTCTAGGAGTGAACTAGCTTCCTGTAGGTCCGGCTGCTTTTAAACCCTCAGGCCCTATAATAAAACCCAGACGGTTTTTCTCTCCCTTGAGATGATGATGGTGGGGGTGTATCCGTATGCCTTGTATACGTTCGTCGTGTATATCGTTGTATTCCAACACTTAACAATTCACTGTTTATTTTCATATATTAAGCGTTTCCTTGCCTATAGCAGTTACATCAGACTCGGATCATAGACATAAATTTATCATTGCGATGCGAATATTTCTCATTCGGCGGGTGCACATTAATGGCGAGATTAAAAGCGGAAGGTGCCAAAAACTATACTAATGATACTCACGAAAAAATGTTATCATCTACCACAAGTATTACCAAATTTGAATAATAACATAATATATAATGAGCTTACTAATGCTATCGCTAAACCTATCCAATTTTTTGCGACAATAGTACACGATTCTTTATAAAAAGCGTCGATTACGCGATAACACAGCATATATATACAGCTAGCACACCGTTCAATGATTTTCAATTCGTAAGGTCAAAATCCTGAACGAAAACAAAGCCTAGCACGTGATGTTATGACAGATTCTCAAGTAGAGTTGTACCCGCGGACACTATATATATATTATAATATTAACACCAACGTGGTTCCAGATTACGCGTAGTATATACGCATGCATGAGTCTTCTCGCTAAGTATATCTCGTTTGCTCTTTAAAATCCCCCCCCCCCTCTTTCATATCCATCCTTCTGACCTTGATGGCCATGAAAAACATTTCGGAGAATGCGTGCGGCTGCGATAATGACCACGTGGGATCATCGTCACTCGTCGGCTACTGGCGATGATGTTTTCGCGGCGCGAGCGCACGTGGCACGCGCGCGAATCGGTTTTTAAACGAGAAGACACAATAACACGCGGCTGAAAATTTGAATTGATTAGGATGGATAAAAGGTCTGAAGCGCTTTTCGTGTTTACATCGTTGTTACGCGTACGTAGCTGAAGATCTTTTAAAATAATAGAAAATATTCAAAGAATATCATATAGAGAAGATGCGCTTGATACGGAATGTTGACCAGTATGGACCACCATGTGTTTATTGCACGCTGATACCGAAATTGTATCGCAATATTTAAAATTCATAGAGAATTTGAAATAAACGCTTCGGAGCTCATTGCACTTGTGTCAAAAGTTGTGACTTCTCGATGCCCCAATAATTTCTGTATGCGTTTATGCACTTATATACTCAATTGTAATTGAGCTGTATTGTGTAAAGTCCGATAAAGAAATTATGTGACTAAGTATTATACTGTAAATTACGTGAATCAGCGTCAAATGATGTGTAAAGCATATATTTTTCTCAAAACGGTCCGAGTGACAATTTGTTAATTATAAACTGTATTTGTATAGATCATCTTGAGTCGAAACTCGCTTCGTTAGGGTGACAACTACTGGCACATTTCGATATACTCTAGTGCGATAGTATGATTAAATAGCCTTGTATATGCGCACGAGCGAAGCGAGTGTGAAAAAGGTCACATAATAACCCAATATCACGTTCTTGCACGTGCATCGAACCGTATTTTCGACACGGGGTGTGCGAAACCGAACTTTGCGCATGAAGTGTCAAAAATTATTTTTTGATAGAGTCCTTGTATGGGAACTGGTTACTCATGTAAGTAATGGACGTGTAAAATAAAACGCTACTTATTCTTGTATTCAAACAAACTGTGCAAACAAAAAATATTCTTTTATTTTCAGTACAAATGACGACAAATTATCAGTGTATAAGTGACGCTTCTTTTCGAATAAAATGTTTCATTCATTTTATACTTGTTATGTTATAATGTGCAAACACATTAACATGAATGTACATCTTTACTTTAGATAGTAAGAAGCATAATGTACTGACAATGAATTTTAAATCTGGAAAAATCTTCTTTTTCTTTCGGTTATTATCTTAGATATTTGTACACATTGATGGCAATGTATAGATATATCTCGCTAATCCAAGTGTGAGGCATTTCATTAAGATAACCTCGAACTTGAAACTTATACACGAGCGCAACTGAAGTCTCCTGTCCTTTCTTAGTAATCAGAGATTCACTTGTTATCACCTTTTTGCGATTAATACTACGTTGATTCACTTCTTTTTAGCGTACTTTCCCACTTTGATGCATGACGATGGAGCAACACTTGATATAATCTATTAAAAAATGTACATTTTACACTTGTGAAATTCTCAAGAGCACCAGTGAATAGTAAGTAAGTTCTAAGTTGAATATATAATCAAAAATTCCTATGCGTTTAATGTATAAGTCAATAACATATACAGCGTGTATAGCATTCAATAGTAAGATATGAATACACATCATTAAATCATGAATATAGATAATAATTTCTCAGAGGACACAGATGGTTACACTTCATTGATCAAACTGTATTCAACGATCTCCAATAGTAAACATTCAACGTCAATCAACATTTCGTTGACATGACTATCGTCCACAATTTGTGCAAGTAGTTAAGCAACCAATAAGGAACATTTTTCTAAAACAAATATTATGGACATCATAAATATCATAATGTATAATTGGAATAAAAATAAACAATGCTGTGTTACACAAGGTTAATATGTACAATCATTCAATAGAATATATGAAGTAAAACATTTAATTAGTATTACAAATCTTTATCTCGACAACTATAATACCTTGTTTAGAATGCTCTAAGAAAACCTTTTCCATTCACAGCGCTTATCGCCAGAGCTGCAGCAATACAATTAAAGAGGATTATTAACACCTATTATCTTGATTGGTGTACTGATAATTGATTACGTTTTTCATTATCGACATAAGTACACAAATAGCGTATTTTCTATTTTAGGCAACTTCTATTTTATCGTTTAAGATATTGACACGTATATTCATATATTTTTTCAACTATTCACTTTGCTAGATTGTATAATATTATCTTTGAATTCAAAATGATCTTTCACGGATCATATAGAATGATATCAATAAGACTTTATCAACGTATATATGCACATTTGACCTACGTGTAAAGTATCACACATAACAATGTATATACTGATACTCTTCAATTTACATCCATAGATTATGCAAAATTGAATATTTCCGTTTAAACATATTATCTGTTCAGAAATTCAAATTTACTAACTACTAAAAATGAGCTTTACAAGTTTTTTAAAGATGCGCCTAAAATTATTTCTAAGAAGGTACAACCATTTAACAAGTATGAAAGACCGTATCCAAATAGAATAAACATTCCTACCCCTATATATTGCGGCAATATATAGATTAGCATTTATTTTTGTACAAGTAAAAAAAAATATAATATTATAAGGTAAAATATCAAAAGTACGATGATATTAATACATAAAAAATACAATTGTACCCAACAAATTCCTGCATAATAGAAAATCAGAGCAACGTCAATCTTAAATCCTTGTAAACGCGTAGAACTACATATAGTCAGGCAATTTACAATTCCTGCATGCTATCAATTTCAAGATCGTCTGGATGACTTCGATGTTCTTACACGTGCCAAATCCTATTTGTATGCTGTCCGCATGGTAATGCGTAATTGTACCTAGAGTTTAGAAGCATTAGATCAACATATAACGCAGTCGGTTTGAAGCATGCGCCTGAATCTAAAGTAATTGTAAACCCATGAATAAAGCAAGATAATTCTTTTCGCAAATTCCATATGCAACGAATCATTTATTTACGACGTAAAAGTTTAGTTGAAATAACGTTCAACTTTTTTTTGTTTGATCCAGCAACAACTGCCAAATTCTACGTGCATGCTATCAAAGTCAACCAATAATATATAAGCGAACAGTTCAGAAGCAAAAGAAATCTTCAAACGAGACGCGTATAGGAAGGAAGAACGATTATGGGGAAACACCGATAGGCGAAGGATAACAAGAAGAGTAAGAAGAAGACGAATAAGCAGGAGGAAGAATAAGACGAGTCAGAAGGTGGTGGTGTAGCATCAGGGATTGCGCGCAGTGTCTGCGATACGTCTGTGGTCTATAGTATAGAGGTGAATGACCGTCCGCGTGGAGAACGCGTTCGCAGGCATTCGCAGGCTATATACTCTTCGAAAGAGAATTTCTCTGATGGTTCATCGAACCAGCGAGGTCTGGCCGTTGCTCGACGACGACGTCGACGACGACGAGCCGCTGCGCAAAACGCCATATCGCAAACATGCGTCGAACCCATGGGGCTGCAGGCGCGCGTGTGCATAAATTACCGCGAGAGATTCGGACAGGAGTAGAGCATGCGATATTACGCAATCGATCCTTACGCCAGGAGGATAATAAAACGGTGGCTTTGCCGATCGATGATCTCTCCTCACGCAGGAGCCGTATGGGTATACATTAAGATGCAGGTGTGTGTATATACATATATAGCAAACAGTCGCAAACGATGCGCGTATATGTATACGCGCGGTTTCATCCTCACGGAATTCAAAATTAAGCGGCGATTTCGAAAATTCGAGAATAACCTAAAAATTAAGCCGCAGCCGTGCTGAATTTCATTATTCGCTTCAGACGATTTACGAGCGCGCTAATTCTTTTTTTACTCCTTCAATCTTTCGAGAGTTGCTTCTTTCTTTTTTTTTCTTTTTCTCTTCTTTTTACGCGCCGAGATAATTTGCCGTATGGTGTATACACGTTTATAGTTATAGTTTTATTATCGCATAAGCGTTTGAGCATTTATTAAATAACGTTTTCTGTTTTAATCTCTAACGTTTTTATTTTACTGCCGGTTTATGAGAGATCGGTATGACCCAGTTTCTCAGTCCAATGAACTACATAGAAATCGTTAGTTTCACTTCATACAGCACGTTTGATGTTCATCATTTTTATTAGCTGTCAGAAACGCGATTTGGAAAATCCAGAGCTTGATGGCTTAGCCTCTCTTTTTATATACATGGATCTTTAAAGATTAACGAAATTCATTGATATGCGCGAGATATTTATTAAAAATATTCATTAGCCAAAGCGGGATTTTACGTTTCTCTTTTAATCAAGGCACAATATTTTATGTATTAGTTTATTGCATAAGCTAAATGCAAATTTTGCAACATGATTTGAAAAAGATATAACGAATCGACTATTTTTAGGTAACATTGATTAAAAATTATACGGGGAAACACACGGGTTAGTTTGAAATTCAAAACAGATTAGAAACGATATCTAAATTTTTTATTTAAAGAAGATAAAAAAAATAATGCATTAGAAACCACTTTTTTCCATCATACTTTCTAAATTGATGTCGAATATAATTTTTATAAATTTTTTATTAAGTTTGTAACGAAAATCTTACTTATAATCAAATTGTTTACCAAATATTTGATAAACAAGAGACAATATTGTAGGTATGAATAGATGCTAAAATTCTGCAATGATAAATATTACGCAAGAAAATTGAAAAAAGTACTTCGAGTTAAAGATCGCCACATTTAAAATTCCAGACACTAACCACGAGAAATCGGATGTGTGACCCAGTGAACTGGGCTCAACCCGTGAATAGAAGAAATTAGAGGCAAAGAGAAAGACATGCCTCGAAGAAAGAGAAGAAGAGGGGGCAACTATCGTTAGACCATTGGAAAATGGCTAACATACTGTGCATTTATACAGTAAGTTCCATAAGCATTAGAAACCTACTGGCGTGAATATTAAAATTATTCTTTCGGTACTTTTGCAATATCTGGGAAAAATCTCAAATTTGCATTTTCATTTGAAATAATTTGTTTCCTTGTGTAGTATACATTCTCATTAATAAATCGCATCAGAGGCAACTTTAACGACGTTAAAAATATGTTGAAAAAGTAGCGTGTAGCCAATTTAAGCCGAGAATATAAACAACAATTACCAATACAGCATAGCAAAAAAAAAAAAAAAAATTACCCGACAAATGTATTTATTAACTTCTGAGCGTTACTGTACGCGCGATTTCTGATTGTTTACATGCGAGGGCATTGCCCGGATGCCGCTTACCTTACGGGTTACATTCCCGCACGAGACTCCACCTCCAACGCGATATTGCGCTGGCTCACTCGCTCGCTCGCGCGCGCGCGCACCTTCTCTTACACCTTGCATTCTCTCTAATGCACTCGAGCCGAACATAGGCCGCGCACACTAGTGTCGTGCGTCGTGCGGGTGCACTTGTATACATACGTATAAAAGGTATATAATAGAGAGGCCGCGTGTGTATATATATATATATGTATGTACACCTGGCCGCGTATGCCGAGCCGCGGAGAGCTGGAACGAAATTTGCATTGATCTCTGTTGAATCGAGAAATCCTGCCGCAGGAGAGTTCGACGAACCGAGAGGCGATGATGGAGGGAAAGGATAAGACGGCAGTAGCCGAGTACTAGAGAGATAGGATTAAAGAATGAGACACCAGGATTCTGGAGAGGGAAAGATAAATGTGGCCGCGTTAATATGTGGACGCGCGCGCGCGCGACCGATAGCGCATAACTCGCTGAAATTGAGAGGACGATTTTTATGACGAGTTATGTACTTGTAATATATGCTGTATGTTATATTATGGGCTCACGTGCGGCCTCCTATATACGAACGCAGATGGGGCGCATGCATTTCATCTTATTTATCACGCGTGTCAAATCATGTATTTGAACAGATTTTAAAGAATATTCGTTAAATAAAATTATATAGATTCTGTATCGATATATTTCGATAGAATGTATAATAATGTAGAAAATATCCTTTGTGGGAATGAATCTAGTTACTGGCCACTTACTAGCTAGAAACTAGGTTGTAAGAACTGGTTAGTTACTTGTCAGTAACCAGATTCATTTCTAGCAGGGATAGAGAATAAGCAATAGTATTCAGTCGTAGACTATTCGTTGATATTATACGCACATATAATTAAAAGTTTTGAAGTAGACATTTTAGAATATCTTTTTAGAATCAGCATAACAAATTTTATTTACATTTATTCGTTTCTATGAATGCGTTTGAAAATCAGCAAACACCCAATTTTTTACGATGACATTTCTATGATAATGTTTTTTTTTCTAATATAATAAAAATGAAATCAATTAAACAGCTGTTGGCCCCTTCTAAACTATTTTTTGCAGTTAATAATAATGTATATATTATAATAAACAATTATGCTAATTACATGAAATATTTAGTTTATGACTTCCTATCAAAATTCTCACTCTGATAGAAACGTAAACCAACTGTTAGTCATTCATGATTTTATCAATGATGTGTGAGTGGATTCCCAGGGTAGCTGACTACGGCGTCCAGGAAGTATTGCGTAAATATAAATATCCATAATTTATAGTGTACAAGTGTTCGGGGTTGTCGATGACGAGATTCAGGAAGTGCGTAGGAATAATTATTCCTTATCAGTGTTATTTTTTTAAAGAGTTCGATCTTTAGTTTGCCCTAAGTCGCAAAGTGTTTAAAAAAATAAACTTTTGATGTATAACGAAAGAAATGATAAATTATTATTTAAAATATACACCGTGAGAATTAGCTGGCATCAAATTATGTTCTGCTCCGTGAGATTCATTTTCATTGAATTAATTTGATTGTCTTTATCCTTAAAAGAACTATAAACAATGCTTCTTAATAGGAAGTAAACAGAAGTAAAGTATAATTCACGTAAGCGAATCAATCGACGAAATTAAAAAAAAAATAATACTAATACACTCAATAACGAGGACTTGAACCGATTGGCGCGCACTGTTATAGGCACATACTTATATATATATACTTGTCAAATAATCAAAAAATGATTCGGTAGCATTGTTATGCCCTTCCACAAATACTTAGCAGACGTAAACATCATCGACTTTTTTTTCCTTTTCCTTTTTTTCTTGTAAATAAATAGCGTTAACCTTTACGAAGGACAAACGTGCATGAAAAATATTGATTGATTCGGAAATTCCGCATCTGTTCACGTGGCAATAATATAGCGCATCTTCATTGCACCAGACTGTAAACACGTCGATGCGTAATAAAAATAACAAGAGTACTGCATGTTGAACAAATGCATGTTGATAGTATTTTGTAAATAGTATCATTGATTACTCCGTTTTTGCTCAAATATTTAACGATTCAAGTATAACAGATATTCTCTATTTGTTGCGTCAAAAAAATCCCAAAAATGTAAACAAGCAATAGGTATTGCGCTCATAAATAATAAGTAAACTAGACGGCAACTTTTTTTAACGGCTTTGCCATTGAACTTTTAACCGTCTTTCTGATAAATTATCTTTTGTCGAGGCGCCTACTACTTAGATAGGCCACGATGTTTTGTGAAACAATCTTATAAATAGCTGGAATTAAGTAATATAAGAGAAAACTGAATGCATTATAAATACGCTGCGAAGCCATAAATATATGAACTTATATTTCTGTGATTCCGAAGCAAAACGAAGTAAGTCCATTTGTTTGAAACTCGGAAAAAGTTCGAATTACATAACTTTGCGCGAGTTAACAATATAAGTTCATTTTTAAAAAGACTTTTTATACGCTGGTGACTCCACTGCGACTTTGATTTACAACAAAAAATTGTTTATTAACCCTTTACAGGCATATCAAAACTTATTTCGGAAACACAATCAATAATCTTTCCAATCCAATTTCGGACTTGTTTCGAAACTCATACGATAACCAAAACAGCAGTATTATAGATAACTACATACCGTTCCCAGCATAACTATAACCTTATCATTCTTATCGTGAAAATAGTATATGTGTCATCATATAAAAAACGTGATGATAAATTCAGCACCCTATACATATATGCGTGGTTGCTTTACAAGTAATCAAGCAACTAATCCTGAATCCCTTAAAAAATGCAACGTTACGCACCGCGACTATAATCGTGGTTAACACGCTCGCATCTCACCGCACCCTTTCCAGACGAAACGAGTCTGATATGATTCCTATAACACTTTCCTACAACATTCATTTATGTACTACTGCATCATTTATCTTGCTTAAATTATAATCGAATTTTGAACAAATAGACAAGCGTGCATAATTATTATAGCTGAGGGTTTATGACCCCCCTATATATATATATACGCATACATGGCAAACGAGGGGTGGCGCCTAGTCGAGGATGTATACATATGGCATATAGGCCGGATCGCGGGTCCTCGCACCTGGCGGAATTCGCGATAGTGTTTGGCCCCGGTTATTCTCGTTTCCGCCTTTTTTTCATCGACTGGTTTCGCTGCTTCTAACGGCCGATAACGGTGGGAGCCGCGGGCTCTTTTTTCGACAGGACCCCGTTATTCCTTTCGGCACTCCGCGCGCGCACACATATACATTTACACCAGTTCGAGCTGCTGCTGCTGCTGCTGCTGCTACTGCTGCTCTGCTCATTTATACGGACCTGAATCGCCCGTTAGAAATCGGGTCGAGTTCGCCCTGAAAACCGTATAGCCCAGAGAGGAACTTGTAAGTTTACCGAATGCCCGCGATTCGTCGTATACCAGTCATCGCTCATTATCCGACGCATATTTATTTTTAAACCCACCTCGGAACCGAGCACGTATAGTCGAATACTGGATGGACGGCTTGCCGCTATTTTTTTCTCTCGCTTTCGTTTTGTATTTTGGAGAACTGGTGTTTTAATGTGTGTATTATCGCAGGTGTCTTCTAACAAATATCTAACGCGAATTATCGGCGAAGCTGATGATTTTCCGAACAATTAATTTTATTGTTTTCGTTACTTCCTACAACTAACGCTGCGTCTTTAAAAATAAATATATTTTTTTTAAATTCTGAATTGAAAAACGTTTAATCACAGTGTATGTTATGGGTATGTGCCTTAATGAAACATCACTTATGTGCGAATTTATTTTGACAAGTGATATATTTTCTACGGCGGCCGGGTCTATTTATATCTGCGAATTAAAACGATCGACCCTAAAAAGCTAACGGTACAGATTTTTCGCGACATTCAAATTTTGCCGTTAGACACTATCGTCTCTGAGATGGTGTATACGTCATCGCTATACATAATTGATTAGACCTTAATTTTCAAATTGAGATTAGTAATCCAATGTATAAATATATATATATATATATATATATATATATATATATATATATATATATATATATATATATATATATATATATATATATATATCTGACTTTTGCGCGTAAAGAATTTCAAAGGCCGGTCCAAAGTTTTAAGTCCAATGTTGATTGCATATTATTCGTTGTAAAAGAAAGATCGCAATCTTGTTTGACCTTGTAACGAGAAAAATTTCCAAAATGTAATGTTCAATTAATGGTGTAATCTCGCCGAGATAAATGAATTTTGTAAAGCAAAATGCTTAAAATAAGTATACGTTAATCAAAGAATTACCGGTTTTTATCGGTAAACGCGATTGACAGACGAAGTCAAAACAATTTACGTGAAATTATAATTGTTACATAATCAATAACCGCACCAAAGCGCGCGCGCTGTCCATTATTATGGAATAATACGAAGTAACAAATAACTGTCGAATTTAACGACTCGCCGGGTCAACAACACGCCGATGAGACGTAATCCGAATGAAGTAACCCAAGCGCATCATAATACATGTAAAACGGTCAACAATTCAAATGCGGTTGCGATTCAAGAGATAATAATCAAAGCAAACTTTTGGGCAATCGCTCTGTCCCTCTCCCTCTCGAGTTCAACCGCATAACCGGCCCCGCAAGCCGCACTCTGCAAATTCAATCAAAGGAGAGTGGTGCGCGCGCGCGCGATTTTCTCTCCCCGCTCTCGCGGACTGCTCAGGACTCATTGAATGCATATCGCGCGCGCACGTGCTGCTTGCCGCGCCGCCTCATACGTGCGCGCACTTGCGTACATATATATACATACGTGTACCCGAGCGAAAGAGCTAAAAGAGAGAGAGAGAGAGAGAGAGACTCGAGGATAATAATGCGTTCGGGTGAAGGACCGCGAGAGACAACGCCTGCTTATATATACACATACGAGCATACGTGCGCTCTACATATATATACGCACGTATGTGTGCGTTGTGCCCATAAATCCGAAGCGCAAGCCCGTGTGTTGCTTTACATACGCGCGTATATAACGTACACGCATGACTGGCTGAGAAAGAAAGAGTTATAAGAGAGCAGCCGTTAGCATCACTGACCAACGGCAATGGGTCGCCGACCTGCGGAGCCCGATGTCTCGTCGTCGGCCAGTGCGCCGCGTTCTGATGCTGCAGCCCGAAATCTTCACCTCTCGAGCATCAGCTCTTTAACACTTTGAAGCGCGGCCTGCGTATCTGATGTTGCGGGAAAGAGAGGACACGCCGTTGTCGACGGATACATGGTTTGACAATTCAATTGGTCTGTATATATACAAACAAGGTACGTTGGCACCGATGAATTCTTTATCGTAGATTTATATCGTATATAATATAATGGAAGCAGATTTTTAATTTACCAGAATTATGAGTCGGTGTAAAAATAAAAATGTTTCATCGAGCACGATATACACCTGGGGATATAGTGACCGAAGTATCGGGTTTAATCTGTGTGACTAGTTCTTTTCGACTTATTTTAAAATGACACGAGAAATTAAAAGTTTTTAAATTAGAAAATTATTTATTTATTTCGATGACATAGATGTTGACAAACTTTTCTTATTTTGAATGTAATTGGAAGAATTAGAAACAAATGAAACATTCGCATTTATCTTCGAGCAGCTCATGGTCAACCGTATAGCCCAGATAAACCCTCTAAAGATCTCCCCTACGTCTTCAACAACTACAGCCGGTTAAGATAAGAATGAATAGTTAACAAATATGAACGAGAAAACATATCGGGATCCCACCGAACAGTACAGTGATTTTATAAACTAAAAAATATGTTTTTCTCACTGAACAATGACATCGCAGTTAACGCGCAAACAAAATAAAACCCGGTAATGGTGATACCCCATCATCCCATATCTGCTATTCCGCTATAATACAAGTCCAATTACAAACGGCCGTTGAATAAAAGAGCGCGTGTGCGGGACGATCACACGCACATCATACAATGCAGCAGTATATATATATATATGCGTGATTATTTCGAAGAGCGCACGTGCCCGCGTTCGCTTAACTTCCGCGTATATAACCTATATAATGGGTCAAATTATGTAACTCTTGCGCGAGCTCCGCATCGACTCGATCTAAAATCAATTTCGGTTATCAGCGGTGACATCCTTTTTTTGCCGTCCGACTCGACGTCTGCCCGCGTCCCGGTATACAGCTGAGCCGACGTTTCCTCTAGGGAAAATCGCTTGATCGAGCAGTGTGTCGTTACGCCGGTTACGCACATTCCGCGACGACACGTTGAGCTCCCCTGGCATTTTTCGGCTTCCCCGCGAGATTCGTCTGCGCAAGTCCCGCTGCGCGCGGAGAGAATTTTTCGGTGATGCCGCTTTTGCGACATTTTATGTATATATGTATAGTTTGTAATAGAGGATCGAGCGTTTGTACGTTAAAGGTGCAATCGCTGCATGTGTTTCCGGAAACTTTTCGACTTAAACGCGGACGTGTAAATTATAAAACTAAACACCGCGATGACGAAGCGTGATGAAACTCGTAAACGTTAATCCATACTCTTATCTCCTATACGCAGTCCGCACGTTTTAGAGCAAAGATACGCGAGCGTGCAACTTTATTTTACAACTCCTCACGAAATCTGCATTTCCTCGTTATAATAACTTCCCGCACAAGAGAATTAGAGAAGTCAGTTATATACCGCAAGAGCGAAATGCCGAAAAGATCGGACAATAAATCTCGGTCCATACGCGCCTGAATTATATTTGTATATATATAATATACCTAATATATAAAACTCGTGGTCGGTATTACGAGGCACCTCGTGCACTGTGAATCTGCAGCCTGCACACAGCGCAACGAGACACGGCAATTGCACCCGCGAGAACAGCAGCAGCAGCAGCAGCAGCAGCAGCAGTGCTACGGGTTCAACGGCCTAGAATTGGCTTGAATTCCCTTCCTCGCGTGTATGTGTGTGTGTGTGTGTGTGTGTCGAGACTAATTGAGTTTTCGGTCAGTCGGCTACGACATCGTGAACCGCGCCGCCCGTTCCTTCGCGCGCTCCTATATACCATACGCGCTCAAGGTTTTTAGCATGACACCAACGGCATATGTACCAAAGGAGAGCTGCTGCTGCTGCTGCTGCTGCGCTGGAGATTGAAGGCGCGCGCTCTCTTAGGCACACCACTTTGCCGGTCGTTCACCTTTCCTCTGCTCTCGTATATATATATATATATATATATATATACATATATAAGCGACACACACGATACGTGCAATACACATCTACACGGTTGCAGCGTATACACACACACACACATGTATGTAGTGCCGAACACACGCCGATGATTTCTTTCTCGGGCTCCGGTCCGGTTACTAATTTCATATACTTGTGCAGCCTCTGCGCATACGCGTTACGCCTCGCCGAACGACAATTGGGCTTTTACGAGTGTGCGCGGGTGGGCCACACTGCGATACGTGCGCCATATGCCGCGAGATGTTTTTTCGCAATGGTTTGCTTCTTGAAATCGGATATAAGTCGATCCGACGCCGGGCTTTGACGATTGCGCATTGGCGGTGTGCGCGGATCGGTTGGCCGAATGCAATAGCTCGCGCGGGTCGAACGATTGATTTGACTCGTACGGACTTTTCTCCGAAGCTCGATTTGCCGACGCATTTTTTTTGCAATTCTCGCTGATTAAGAGAATAATAATCACTGCATATACAAGTTTTGTATTGGATCTTTTGAGTTGAAAATTTCAAGCTTATATGTCTCGTTGTAGATCGATCGATATATCGAGCTGTTCAATTCGGAAGCTATCGCGATAAAAAGACTGCGGAGTTTTATTTTACCGACGCATACCTCAAGAGGTCGGCACTACTGGATTATAATTGCACATTTAAAAAACGTATATAACGAGTATATAGCCGCGCGCGGAAGCTGTCAATTACGCAACAAGCGCACCAAATCTCGGCCAGGTTGCAGCCTGTAATGCTGCGCGTATAGTGGAACGAGCGGTACTTGGTATATATAAGAGACATATAGAATGGAGCGCGAATCGAGTGAAAAAGAATTGATGACTTCGAATGTATAGGATCTATGCGCGCAAGTAAATACATGTATGCCGTTCCTTCACATCATAACATAGTATACGTATTCACAACGATTATCATATTACATCTATATGTAAAGCAACAAATTTCCCATGACAATAACTAAATAAATCTATTACAACCTCATTATCCAATATAAATTGCATAACACGCTTCAGCAGATAACGCTTACACTTCAGTTTGCAAAACTATTCGCACGCATATGTACTACATCGAGAAGCTCGCGAATAAAAAATATCGACGCAGGCAAACAACTTTTTTCTTTTAATCTCTGGGCAAACAGCGCGTACAATATACACACGGAGTGCTTCGTAAACATTCCTATACCCATACACGCCTGCAGTATTATATATATATCGAGTTACCTGAGAAAGGGTAGGACCGCGCGTGGCGTTATGTCACATATATATATATATATATAGCGCGAATTCTCTCCCCCTCGTGAAATTCGCCAACTGTACACCGCACGCGGCAGTTATGATATGCTTGCACCGGCTCTATATTTTATACGTATATATATTCAGGCAGCGCAGCAGCGACGGCACATGTGCGCGCACGTGTGTTTGTTTTTGCGGTTCTCTCCATCACGCGCGCGTTTGTCTATAATATGCGCAGCGTATGTGCAAGACAGTGTGGCGACTCTCGAGCTAAGTATATATATAAACGCTCGCGTGTAGGTATATCGTTTTTTTTCTTCTATACGTATATATTTACTGGCGAGTATTATATATATTTCTCTGCGCAGAAAAGGGCGAGTGGACGCAGTGGGCAATTGATAAAAATGTATATATATATATATATATATACATATATATCAATATAGCGCACGAGTCTATATAGCGCTGCCATACTACACTGCGTGATCAATGACAACGACCGGAAAGGAATTTTCCTAGTTATCATAATTATATGCTAAAACGGCTGCGAGTTGATTTCTTTTTTCTCTTTCTCTCTCTTCTATTCAAGCTCGTGCGTCTGTCATTCTATAATTGTACCGCTCGTAATAGGCATATTAACGCGATAGGGAGCTTTTTATATGCCGGTTATAATAAATGCTTCTTTTTTTCTTTCGTGATATTCAAATCAGGTGTATTCTACCGATGATTTTTCTTTCAATATATACCTGTATATACACGTGATAAATTACGGCCTCAATTAACAGTCTGCGAGACGCGTTGGATTATTCCGCGAGGAAAAACCTCGCATGTGAAAAGTATTATAGGCAATTCAATAATTCATCGGAATTATAAAAGAGATGCTTGGTAATATACTCTCGGGAGCGAAATTTTTTGCGATGAAAAAAAATGAAAAACATTGACGTAACACACAAGAATCAGGAACACGGCTGCGGTACCGTAAAGTACGACTAATATAACAGGAACTTTACGAGGTCCGGTCCATCTCCGCGAGTGAATCGAGGCTGACGAAGTTGGGAGCATCGCGCGCGCGCGCGCGCGACAGGTGAACAGCTCGCCCACTGAAAGCTGCATCACACACGCATATCGTATATATAACATACTTATGTGTATATATACGCCTGCGGGCGGCGCGCGCCTTATCGTACGCGGCCGATTCCTCGCATGCGCACGTACTTTGAGCCATTCTTTGACCTCCTTATATCCGGCGCTCTCTCGAGCGAGCTCAGCGTGTATACGTATGCGTGTACCTGCAGTGAGGCTAATGAACGCTTTGCAGAAAATTGGAAATTCGGAGAGGAGTGCCACTTATCTGCGACTCGAGCCGCAAGAGATATCAACTGCGGTATATATACAATATATGAATATGTAGCCTGTGATTACTGCGTTATTTACTCACTTGATATAATATTATATATGTGGCTCGAGTTACGTTTTACGGCTTTATTTTATGCCGCATGCAGGTGCTCGATTGTGCGGAGCTTCTGCATTTTCTCGCGCAGTTTGCTGAGGAATGTTATTCGCGTATATGGATATGTATACCTATATAGGAAAGTAATGACTTAACGTCGAAAACTTTATTTATCTTGATATGATGCTACGTGCGATGTGACGTCCGCATAGTTATTTAATCAAGCTTTTGCTGACGCAAAAGATTTCTGAATAATTTTTCGATAATAAGCTGCATTTGAATTTTGAATATATTTCGATTTGACGTATATATATACGGACATACGTTTGATTATAAACTCCGCGCTTGTGCTATACGTCCTCGGTTTTTTGTTTACTGTAGATGATGACGATGATGATGTTTAAAATTGAGTTTGTAATTACTGGAATTCATTTTAGAGGACGTATAGCGATACCGATATAAGAGTACAGTGTGAACCTAAATAAAATTCATAATAAATTTGAAAATTACCATTGATACAATATGGTTGAACCGATGATGCATTATAATACTTGAAAGAAAGCAATCGTTCATTGATAGCGCACGTAGCGCAGGTTCAATAACCTTCATCGTGTCAACTGCCAGCAATGACAAATAGAAATCAAAAGAGTGTATTGAATTTTCAGGTATGTCGTGGCTATCGGCAAAAATGATTCAACTTATTTCTTAAAAATCATATAGATAATTTTAGCACGAAAGTTCATTGGGTTATTGTTGTTTTTCAAAGAATAAATTATACTTCTCTCAATAATATATATAGCACGATCATTTTTACCGTAAAACTTTTTCGCACAAATTACGCATATCGCGCAGAAATACAAATCTCTAATGAAAAAAGTTCTCGTATAACGAGAACACTCATCCGTGGTATATCGATAACTCTCGCGCGATGAACATCATTGATCATTTTCACGCGAACTTGCAATCGGAATCAAATCCTTGTTTTAAATATCATACCTATATAAATAAAACACACCGTTACATTACCAATCAAGCCCATTAATTTTCCTCGCGAACAAATCTCAATTAGCATTCGCAATCCACAAGCACCTGTGCATACTATCGAAGTAGGTATATAATATAATAATAACTCAGCAAATCAAGCGCACAGCTGCGCGTTACAAGAAATATATCCCCGAAGCATAAGGAAAAGCCTAATGGTGCATTATCCTCGAAGTCTGATATACCATCACACATCCTGTTCCCACGAGGGTCATCGCGCGAGAGGTGACTGCAGCGCAAGCAAGAATAAGGAATCGAGCGAACGACCGATTCCGCGGCTCAAAATCTGCAATGTGTGCTAACGCGAAATGTCGCTTGCACGTGTATATATATATATATATATATACACGCGGACACGTTTATAGACGAGAGAAAGGCGACGGCGCAGGCTATACGGGAGAGCGAGAGAGAGACCGGCAGAGTTCGCGGGGCAATGCACCTGGGAGACGACAATAACAACAACGGCTTTTAACGATCTCCCCGCGATCTCTCGTGTATAGGTAATATATAAGCGTATATACCGTGCACACATGCGAGAAATTGGCGCGCAGCCGGTGCGACTTGGAGAAGTGAATATATAGCTATATGAATATACGTGTGTGTATATAGCTTCTAACTGAATTCGGTCATGCAAAACGGGTATATATAAACGAGTCTATATAATTTTGGTTTTGTGGAAGAATAATTAATCGTTGCAGGAAATATGCACGCGGGAAATGCACGCTTCATATACAGGAAAGTCGACGAGGCGTTTTTAGTATTGATGGATGTGACGAGATTAAGTATAGAACGATAAACTCATACCTATATATATATATATATATATATATATGAATATACGTGTGTCTGATGTGATGTGCTGATGGGTGTGCTATCAAGGCGGAACACTATGCATAGTTAGTGTAAAATAAACTCGTTATTTTTGCTACCACATTAAACCAATGTCTGAACATATCAGGGTCTTTACCACTTGTAATCTGCGCTGTAAGCGTAGAAGTCATAGACTGCATAGCGTCATCTACAGGTTGTCGAAATAAATTATGATTCTTTATGTAAATTCAAATGTTACGTATGCACGCATCATGCGACAAATTTGGGTCAATGAACTCTACTCATTCTTTCTGCAGTATTGCAATGAATATTATCTCAACATCTGCTTTAGCTTAATAAATAATCTCGGCTGTTTAATCTGGTATCATCAATAACGATCGATTCGACGTGTTTCCCAATAGCTCGATTGCGTTCACGAAAACCTTAGTCCAGAACGTTCTTTTATTTTTACGCTATACAAAAAAACGTTCGCTTATTATTATTTATTTCAATGTTCTCTAATCTATAATTTTAATTAATGAACTCATTCACGAAATAAAATGCATTCGATAGATATCTATCTGTTTGCGACTATATCCACAGGCTTGATTCCGGTCAAACAACTCGCACCTACGCTCCCTTATAAGAGCTAGTAAACCCGTCAATCGAGATTCCTAATGAGATTGCCGATAGACCCACTATATCGCGGGCGAATATAATGATAAAGGATTTACGATCTTGTCACGACTTCGTCGGCTTATTTGTCCGATTACATTTGCGGATTTTTCCTTTTTCAGTCTCGTTTTTCTCCTCATCAACGCACTTGCTTGCGTCTGTGGTTTATTTTTAAACCACGGAGTATAGCTGCAGAGTTGGGTCTGGCTTTTAACGTATGACTTATGAAGCTCGAAAAACAAGTATACAATCAGATTACGATAATCTCGCATTTCACCCACGAGTTGAATTTTTACTGTTCAGTTTTAGCCTTTTGAATATTTTTTTGTAAATTATTAAAACTTATGCATAAAATGTATTATATTGGTTAAATTGGGCGTTGGATTCGTAAGGAAGTGCGGCCGGTGAGGAATTTTATTTTATAAATCATATGTAGTTTGCTGTGTTGAAGATACCGTTCCGACCAATCGCGCGAATGCAACTCTTTCGAAGTGCTACATTACCGAGTTTTCAGTTCGAAGAATCTCGTTTTCGACATATCCAACACGTGTCCACCGATCAATATTTCATTGTCTCATCGATTGGGTGCGTAGCGGCGATTTAAAAAAAAGCAAAATGCACAAACAAAATGGTAAAAACTGATGAGCCCGCAGTGTACCGTTTAACGAACGTACCAAGTATTACTGACGTACATAATGTTACAATCAGGAATTGGCGAGCGGTCAATGCTCGAGTGACCCCAACAACAGTAAAAGTGACACACGAACCTGCTGTTCAATTCGTACGCGTACAGAATACTTCCATTTCATGTTTGATCAATGTGTCCGATCCTTACGCTTTTACATTTTTCCTTTTTTCTCAACTTTCTAGACATAAATTTTGTGTCCCTGCGCGTTGATGTATACCGATCATCATAATACCGGATTCAAATAAAAGCTATCAAATTAAAAGGTATCGAAAATTAGATTAAATTTGTGTAAATCCTTAAAGGTACACTTTAAGAATTAGTTTATCTTTTACAACGGTGATGTTTAAGTAATATATATATATATATATATATATATATATATATATATATATATATATAAACAGTATTATTGAAAATGTCCATGTAAGAGAAAGGTACATAATTAATAAAAAATGATAACTCACTATTCATTTGAACAGAAGAAAGCCAAAGAATTATGGTAGGGTTAACCACGTCAGTAGCATAAAATTCAAAAGTTGGAATTCGTACTAAATGCTCCAGTAAATATATAAAAATGTATAAATTATGGTATATAACGATAATGAAAATTAATTTCATAACAAAATACGATGAGGGGATGCGGCTATACTTCTTTCAAATGTGCACACGAATAAAACGATTGATAACAGTAACAAATCGCTTGGAAAAAATGAAATAACTTTTCTCCTTCAATGCCGTTAAACACTTTGTATCGGTAAAAAAATTGTAAATTTAGTATTACTCAGTAACTTTAATCAAAACAATATGCAAATAAATATTTTAGAATATATCATTCTTTTCCCTATGTACTAAGCTCTATTATTGTATGCCTTTTTTCAGCTGTTCCATTGCTCCGTCTTGCATGAAGAATATATTTTATTAATGTAACAGCTATATACAATAGTAAGCAATACAATAACAAAAGCACAGAAAATAAAAATACAGTATAGCTATCCCAGAAGCGTTCTCGAGCTGCAGACAGCATTGCCGATTTTCGTTTGCATGCAATAATCAGCCAAAAATAATGGCCAAAGCGACGGTAAATTCGCGTGTGATCCTGCGCTCGCGCGACACCGGTATAGCACTACGAGAGCGCATAGAAGCACGTATTACGGGCAGCATAGACAGCTGATATGTATACGTGCCATATCGGGAGAATCGGTATGCGAGTCGCGCGCCGGCCGGCGGCGGCGCGATCCAAACCTTCGCAAAGGACGTTGACCGGTAAGTGCACACAGCTCGTTTATATACACACACACACATATATATACTCGCTCGTTGTGTCTTGTGCGCGCGACGTTGTATATAAAACATGCAGTCTCTTTCTCCCGGCGAGCTGTCCGATGCGAAACAAAAGCGCTGTTGCATTTCGTGCCTATTATTTTAATTAATTAATAATTATCGCGCGCAAGACCGGCGGCTCAGCGACTCACCGGAAGTCCCGTGTACACGTCTATCTCCCCGCATCGTCCCTTTTTCGCTGTACTGCTGCAACTGTGTGCAGTCGAGCCGTGATGCAACTCCCAATCGTCGCGAGAACTCTCCGATAATCACCGCACAACTGCTTAATACACTCTCGAGTTTTTTGTGTATCATTCGCGATTGTTGAGTTCGTGTGTATATATGTAATCTGTGTTGTATACAATTTTTATTCATTTTAATATGATCGATTTTTCATTTGTCTATGGCATGCATATCTTGATTTTATTAATAAACCTGCGCGGAAGAAGAAATCGGCTTTTGTTCAAACGTATTACGAAGCCGAAAAGTTCTTCAGCAGAATGTGTCACGCCATTTGTTGAAATATTATACTTTATTGATTCCAGTGTTGCAATTGAATTATGTTTTAATTTCACGAGGTTGATGTTGATGTTTGGTCGATATGAGAAAAGTTGATGGGATGGCAAAAAATGTTATTGTGTATCATAACTGCGTGGCAAATTTATACAACGCAACTCATTGCATAATTTCAACTGTGTGTTGACTTTGTTTATAATATTTTATTAGTGTTATGAAATTCTTTAGTCATCTGCATTACGTTCATAATTATTAGCCAATAACTTTATTACTGTCTAAAAAATGGATACATGTATTAATACAATTTTTTTACATTAATTTACTTTAAAATCATTATCTATATCACATTTATACTAGAATATTTTTCAAAACTATATAATTTATGAATTTTCACGTTGGTATTAAAATGTAATTCTTAACCATGTGACAACATGAATTTAATCTGCGCGTTTTTCGTAAAATGAGAAATTTACAAAGGTAATCAACATATATGAAGCTTTTTAGGTTCATTAGGCGCATATCATCACACGGCGTAATAATTACGTCGTTGTTATTTTCTTCGGCACTTTCAGGACTGCTCGCGCGGTTCTGTGTGTTGCGGCGACGTTTCGTAACTAAACCAACGTCCGCAGTAAAATGAGTGAAACCGGCAGAATTGTTAACGCGTTCGGTGGATTGGCAGCGCGCGAAAGAGAAAAAAAACGACGCCGGCGCTTCCTATTCGTCTCGGGTTTCGCCTAACAATAAGTGATTTCTTTCTTTCGAGTCGTCGCTGCAGTTATATGATCAACGGCGGTCATCGCGCGACGCTTATGTCTGCATGTGAAAGACGGAAAAGCCGGCGTAGTTTGAACTTCCATGTATATATATATAAATTGCAACAGAGCATCGCAGGAAGACGCTAATGCTTGGCTTTTATTTTGAACATTTTTGCGGTATTTCGTGCGAAATTCAAGTTATTAATAATCTGTATATTTCTGTATACAATATATATGTATGAAAAAGATTCAAACCTCAATGTATCATTTTCATCGAATTATGTCATAATAGTTGATTCGCGCTCCTTTTGGACAAATAAAGAAATTATCGCACATATAAACATGCACAAAAAATAAGTTAGCTCAAAAATACACTTTTCAATTTTAGTTTTACAATTCCCTCCCTATATATCATATATATTCCTATAGGAGCAAATAAAGCAGTACACTGCTTTTACAAAAGATTGCTCAACATCTCGATAGCCACATTCGGAATCTCCTTCAGTAATTGCTCAAATAAAACATTAAGCCGCGCCGCGCAGTTTCGCGCACTTAAACATGCTCACGCGCGCGCTCACGCAGGAGCGACTCTGAAACGTTGACCCGAGGTCGTGAACCTCATCGCTCGAATTTTACTCTCCCTTTTTTTCTCTTCCTCGCTCTCTCGGCTTCTTTGCGCTTCTCTCCTCGTCCCCGTCGTATATATGTATATAATATACGCATCACTCGTTAAGCAAGTGTACACACGTTCCGCGAATAGCTACGCTGAAAAATCTCGACAAAACGCCGAGCATAGTTTACACGTACGGACACGAGCGCGTGTCGTCGTTCTTTCCCGATGAGTTATTTGACGCGTTCGTCAGTCTTTAAAAAAAAAGCGTGACGTCTCGCCACGCGCGCGCCGTATCGTCGCGCCTTGTTACTCCTTTATTCAAATTGATGATATCGCCGGGGCAACTCAGTCTGTGTATACGCGTGTGTGGGTTTCATTAAAGGCTCAGTTAAAGGTACGTTAATCCCAGTGTGTATGTCATTAACATAAAGATCGAGAAGAGAGTCAAAGTAGCCGACGCGCGCGAGCTTGGTGGCTTCGTTCGCTGAAACTTTGTGTAAATTATGTCACAGCAATTCACACGCGATATTATAACTTCGTCGCCGCGGGTCTTTACATAGCCGTCGGTCTCGACTATACAAGCTAATTTAGATATTTACGAGAGTCGAGCTGCTTTGCATGTTTTTCTTTTCGCTCTCAAGAGTCATCGAACGCTAATGGAGCCCTTTCATTCAATGAAACTTTCGGCGTATAGCGCTTGTGCCGAATTGTCTTATGTTTACTCGAGACACGTCGAGGAAATCATCTCCCTATTTAAGCTGTACATGAACTGGGTTTTCCTAATTAGTTGCGATTGTGGAAATTTTATGGCTATGTACGAGCGGTGACGTCAAGTTTATCATTTAGGAGTCTTATTGTTTACATCAACGAAAAATCGGATTCAATATTTTCTTTGCCGTGTACTTGACATCGTCAAAACCTTTGGAAAATATTAACGAAATTGATTAAATCATATTCAAAATGAAAAACACTTTCAGCGTGACTCATCGATCGAATATCCAAATGCTCACTCACTTTCAGTATAAGGATTATCTTTCGAATTTAATTATCTCGTTACGTGCACGCTTGCGCCTCTTCAAATTAGGCTTAATTATAGCACTAATCTCACTCTCAATTTGAAAACAATATCTATTCGGATCGATTAATTAAATATAATTAACATTGAATTACGGTATCTATGATCTCATAATATTCGCATATACTACTATGTACACAAGTGTTATTTGCAGAATCATCTATAGAGTACAGTACCACTTACGTTATTTCCCTCATCGATATATCGATGCACAAAATGCATATACAACGGTGTCCTAACTATATCCCAAATCAGCCTTCTTTGACCTGTTGCTTGGGCCGCTCACGTTGTAATTGCCAATGCTACTGTTATTACTACAGACAATAAGATGTCTTCTTCCTTCTATTTGCCTCCATCGTCGTAAAACTAGCGTACTACTCATGAATACACATCACAAAAACAATCAATAGCCGGACTGCGCGAAAAGGTGTCCGCGCACGAGTCTCACGAGTCCTCTCTTTCTTATTCTCTCTCAACCTCCGTGTCCTCGCGCTTCCGCTCCCAAGGACGATGTCCGCCTGCTCCTATACGTATGGACTTTCCCCGTGTATAATATAACGATTCTTTTTTTTTCGCTGCAGTATATAGGAGTAAAAATAAAACAGCGCATCCTTCGAGCCTTTCGACGCGATGACTGTATAGTGGATGCAAGGATCCCTGGTGTAGGAAGCGTATTTACCTCGTCGACAAGTGTTTTTTGAGAAAAAACAACCCTGGGAAATAACCGCGCACGTGTTGTTTACGCATCGGAGCACACTACGGGTGGGTATTTTCACAAGGTTCAATGAACCGGGGTGTGTGGGGGTTTCCGATCTCAGTGTGGGCGATTGTTGAACGTTCTTAAACGCAGCAGTGAGGCTACACTATTTTATTATTAATAATTGAACGATTAGTTGTACCGCTTTTAATTTAGATTATCTCAAGCGATGTCGTTAAATTAGCGCCACTTGATTTATAATGCAGGAACACTTCTTTCCTATTTCCTACATAGTCGATGATTAAATGATTCTTATACGTCAACGATCGCAGACGTTTCCACGTACGCATTGGTCAATGCCCGCCAATCTATAAACGACCATGATGAGTGATAAACACAGGTCATAGAACTCTTTCTCATTTCCTAATATTATCACTTGATTTTCTACATGATCCTTTAATCTTTATATAACGATTTGAAGTGTCACGTTGATGGATACTTTTATATGCGTTTAGAATTTGTCGCTTACTTGAATATATGACGTGAGAAAAGTAAAATTATGTGTTATACCTGTGCTAGAATTGATAAAAATAAATGTGCAGTACCAGAATCGCGTTACTGCGAAATGAAGGAAAAAGATCACGAGGAAAATTTATATTTTCCTTAATATATATAACGAAATTGGAAGTTGAAGTAATTAGATTCTTGCATAAAGATTTGAATATGCGTAATCATCGGTCTTGTATCAAATTCAATTTTGCCGCAAATCGTAAATACGTCAGATATATTGAAATTGACAAAATGATTCATAGGTATTTGGACTTTTACTTGGAAACTTTAGCTTATATCATTCATAGTTCTCCTTCCTTGTACTTGGGTCATCGCCGGCCATATACTTGTAAAATCACTTTCGATGCGAACTTGACACGTAACGTCGCGACGCAAAAGCGGCAACCGCTTGTCAGCGATCCTAGCACTTTGACTTCTTACGCTTTCAAACGAGGTTTTTGACTTCTCAAACATTATCATGCTCTTTTTTTCTGTGAAATTTTATCGTCTAGAACATTGAATGTATTATAAAGTAACGTCTAATAAGACAAATATCGACCAATTAACTAATGTATATAATTGTACCAGAATACGAACCTCCTCGCCTACATTATATATTATGTTCAATTTATATATCGACATTAGCTTGGATTTATACATATCTATATCAGTAATGAGTTTAAATGCTTTTATTCGATTCAAACAGGAAATATTTTCAAAACGTTATTAAGAGATGAAAGGAGGTCGAAATAGCTCCAGCTCTCGTCTCAGTCGAGTATGTAAAATAACAAATCGCCTTTCATTTGTTTCATTACCTAAACCTTCTCTTTCAGAAAATCCATTGGCTAAAAAATCAAAGTATATTAATTTGAGCTTATAAAATTTTAATATTATTGAATGATAATTATTTATGTTACGGGAGCCTCGCGAATGATTGGGTTCATCATCTTCAAATGAAACTCACGTTTATACATTAAAAACCACGGAGTGCGCTGTCAAGGTTTTGTTTTTCCTTTCGACGAACACCTGGACATCGTCTACGAGTATTCCTGGTAACGTACTAGTATTCAACGGATAATACCGTGCCGATCTAAAATTTTAGAACAAATCGATGGTAATTTTTCATTGGGACTTCTCTCGAGGCTCGTGTTAAACAATAGTTATCCTCGAGGTTATCCTACATGAAATGTATCCGTTAAGATTTATATTTGTACAGACAGGTGAGTCCTTTAAATCATGCCCTTCGTTGCTTTTATATAATCATTAACAATTATACCGTAATATGTTCAATAATAGAATAGACAAGTAAACCAATTTTGGTAAAAGGATATACATATCCTGTAGGGAAAAACCACGTTATATAGTTTTCTGTTTCTATATAAAAATAGACCTTCGTTTCGAAGTCAAGAAGAAAAATCAGGGGAACTAAGCCATATACCATCATTTAAAAGCATAGATAAATTTATTTTGATCAACGGCGGTCTATATGTATAACAACAATGGTAACCAGGTACCAATCAATAAATTTAAATCTTCAGACAAATGCAGTTTTTCCGTTCTTTGTTTGCTTCTGGATCCATTTCTCTACTTGAGATGTATTACAAAACATTTTTTTCTACTAACGCTAAAAATATACGTTAACAGACATGTTTTATGCATCAGAAATATTTCGAAATTTAGAAAATTTTTTTATAAATCTATCTTTATTTTTAAAAGAAGTCAGATAGCTGTGAGAAACATCCGCATACCTATATTAGATTTACAAATACAGTTATTGTACACTCAATTCATCTTGCTTAAGTTATATGTTTATAGAGGCTGAACACAACTACGCCGTACTTATAATCGATTGACGTAAAGGTATCTTATTTAAAGCAAAAACAACTCGTTAGCTAGACCTTGTCCTCGGTATTAAAAATACATGTAATTTTGTACCTTCGAAAATAAACCTTCATTTTCAAATAAATTAAAGAATACTAATGATTTAAAATGATGATAAAAATGCCCAACTGAGAAAAAAACAAAATACATAATAACAAATATATCTGTAACTCCAATAAACCCATCGTTGTTTTATCAATATTTATTAACAGAATGTGAAAAAAAAAATTAAAACCTAGATTTATTCAAAGATCTCAAATTTTGAGAATGAACACTTGTCATCGTCATATTGCATTGTGCTCGTATATACCAATAGAGTCATTTGTCCATCTTTTTTTTTATATAAGTTATGTCATAACATGAAAATGGTCTGTATGTGATACATTATTGTTCAGTATAGATCAAAAGATAATGTAGTTTATACAATAATACTATTTACATATTTCGTCGTCAATAATGGAATTATCATGTGGATGATAACACCAAAAATAGATCTGTATGTTATCTGCAAATTAATTTAAAAAAATGTAAACAATCGTAAATTAATTTGCAGATAACACACTGATATGAACTATTTTTGATGTCATCATATCCGCATGGCACTTTCATTAATTGCCAAAAAACATAAATTGTATTATTTTATAAACTTTATCATCTTTTTAAATAACGATACTTAGAGCTCTTCATACTTAAAAATTGTTGCTATTCTAAAAATAGAAGCATGGCAATAGAACGTATTTTATTAATATTAGATGATAACAATCACCCTTTCACCCTAAATTTATTAGAATAATACATACCAAAATAACTCAGTGCTACGTATAATTCCGCTACGTGGGCAGTTATATCTATTACGCCTAAATATTGCGTTCCAAAGAAGCAACGATATAAGTCAAAGGATAAAAAAAACTGCCTCCACATTTCTTTCCTCCTACGTTATTCTAACTTCTGCGTGACGTAATTGGAGAATCAATGTGTTTACATTGTCGGAGAAGAAACGAGCGGACGGATGGATGAAGTGAAGAAAAACAAAATAAAAAAGTCCAGCTGCATCAGTATACAACACGCGCGCTCCAAAAGGGTCCGCTCGAAGCCACGTGTTGGTGGCGAGAGAAGCCCCGCAGGCGTAAACAAATCTCAAGGACTAAGGACGAATCGAGAGGCTCGTCGCTTCGTGCAGAAGGTATACGTGCAGCGAACGGATTCGCCGATGGTGGTTCTTCCGACGCGGTATAGCCACGCGAGAGCAGCTACGTGCGTCGCCAAAGAGATGCATCAGCGACGAGAGCGCGGGAGGTTTGACCTCAGCTGATGCGACTCGTGCGCGAATCCTGCGTAACCTTCCATCCTCCCGACGCGTGCCGACGTTTAGTCCATTTATAATTGGACCTTCGGACTTTCCTCGTATGCATCATTGTCGTCATCGCTCGCAACCACCCGGTGTCCCATCGCGGGTCCCCGCCGCGTCACGTTCTTGGATTCTTCCGAGCGAACGTTATTTTTCGTGAGTTACGCATTATTCCGGCTGATCATGCCCGGGAGATTTAAGTGCCGCTTCGCTGTATTTGTTTTCGATCGACGATAAGCCGGTCCCTGATGCGTGCGCGCGCGTTCCGAGGCCTTGTTCGACTTTTTTAAGAGATTTAATGAGGGCAATGACAGGTATTTTTCATATATTTTTAGAAAATTCAATATACATATATAAGTACTCGGCACGTGGAAGTCCTTTGCGTAAACAACGTAAATTCCAATGTATTATACTATTCGGAGTAGGATTTAATCAGAAGAGTAAAATCGTGTTTTAGATTTGAACTGGAGTGGCAAAACATTAATGCAAACGCGTGTATCTATAAATTAACCGAAATAGCTACTGGATTCGTTAATTATTACTGCTACAGCAGTAAAAATGTGCTAATTAATTAGTACCCGTTCATATATAACGAATCTTTACATGAATAGACAGCAGTGACAAAACAGAATACCTTTGTTGATTACCTTGTCAACAATCTGTTTATTACAACAATTGCGTCGTTCTTTAACACAATGTTTATCGAGACGACAGCTGACTGTCAAAACCTCGGCAAAAAAGGCAAATCCTTCTTGGTGATTTCGAAAATCTAAAGACCTTGTCCAAATACAGTCCAATTACGAAATATAACCCGTTCCCAGAAATTGTAATTAGATTTTCATTAGTTCTCGAAGTCTGTCGACGCATGTAAGTGTATCTTATTTTAGAAGTCCGGATAGCTGTTTTTTTTTGTTTTCGCCTCGAGCAATCCACTATACATATTTATACCCACTATACGTATTGCGCACGATTTTTTTGCGAAAACTAAAATCCGGACACGCGCTTAGATTCCTGTCGGTGTTTTGATGAGTGAAAAATCACGCGTGGGAATTCGACATCGGAAAAATTAACGTGACTGTGCTCAAGGGCATGTTCTCAATTCCGGGAGGAAAAACGAGAAATGCATATTACTATGATCTTAGATAAAAAATTCTGTACGTTTGAAAATAGGGAAAAATCGTAATGATTTGGATGTATACGTATCAATCAACGCTTTTTCCCTCTTTTAAAATCCTAATAACTTTTGATCCAAGCGGTCGTTTTCAATCAATCCAGAGCTTAAATTTAAGCTATTTACTTCTGCTTTTGTTTAAAAAATTTAGACTGATATTTTGGTTGGTTCATTATTGACATAATAAAATTATTATTATTTCAATAACAACACAAAAGTGCATTCGATCTAAGCTGCAAAAATACAGGAATACGTGCAAAAATTACTTTTGTAAATATTTGCACGCACTAAAACTATAATTGAAATGAGCATAATACGGTATCACTGACAATAATTCATTCACGTTTCTTATTTTTACTGATTCACGGTTTGATCCCTGGAAATCAGCTGTCAGGTAATCATCGATCAATCTAAATTTAGGTACAAACTGAGTTTTTGATTTCCACGATGAGCTTTCGATTTATTGCCGCAGAATCCGCAATTGATCGCAATGTCTTTTCCCGCACCCCCGACTAAAGGGAAAGCAAATCAAAAATATCCCACTACCTATATACAATATTTGAGAGCTGGTATGAAAACGTCGATAATAAATAGTGTCCAACACCCCATTCGGGAACCTGAGTATATGATTGTGCGTATATATTATGCGTATGCTCGTCGTTGCGATTATTAGCAGCAAGGCGTTATGGCGCGCGGTCTCGCGCACGTGTGTGACGCACGCATTGGAATCCGAGCGGAGACCTCGAGCGCGGCCAGCGACACCGCGGATCACGACAGGAGAATCTCTCTCTCTCTCTCTCTCTCTCTCTCTCTCTCTCTCTCTTTCTTCCTCACACTATAGGAGATACCGAGAAAACAGCCTCCCATCATTGCCCGCTAATGGCTATATAGCTGCTCATTGCACCCGCGCACTTATCGCTTTCCCATATTCTTCTTTCACGTCATTTTTTGACACTTGTGGCTTTCATTGTCTTCGAGTTATTCACCCTGATAGAAATTTCACGATAATTTATCGTCAACGTGTTAAACAAAAACAAACCATTTAATAATATTTATTGATTGATAATATTTTAATTTCTGAAACTATGATTATTATCTCAAAAATAGTTGTCTCGAAAGAATTGGAGGAACCTCACTTCAATTTAATTTAAATATAATATGTTATTATCAAAATATTGTTATTAAGTAGAAAATATAGCTGCTTTCTACTCGGAAATCCGTGAAGACTTCAACCTGTATCTTGTTTTTAACCTTTGTGCGCTTTCGTATAGACAGTTGTGCATTATATTAATGCCCGCGATTAATTATTATTATACACAAGCAAATAATAATGAATAGTAAGTAAGCAAAGTGCAAAATAACATTTCTTCTCTATTACGAAGGTATGCGCGTGGGTATAATCATTCTGATAACACGTGCACACACTTTCCGTAAATCGTTCGGTTCAGAAAAATCAACAATAAATATAAAGCAAGTAAGTAGCTGCGCGGAGAGGGATGAAGCACGCGCCAGGCTACATAATCCCCGCGGAACACGTCTTGCGAGTAGACAAGCTAATACAAGGTGTGGTGTCTGGCTATTATCGCGCGTAACTTGACGCCTCGGTGCACGCGTACTTTCTGGAAGGGATGATAAGGCGAAGCTGCGTCTCAATGAAGATGGCATAATCTCGTGATGCGTAAAATATGCTTATTCTGCTAGATGCATACCCGCAGCAAAATATAAAGAGAAAAATAAGATAGTCATAGTATATATGCGCGGACGAGTCATATTCTAAGTAAAGTGAATACAATCTTGATGGAATGCTGCTCGGTCTTTGAACTATAAACTGTACATTATATTTTTAAAGGGCGTTAAGTTATCGTGTTTTGAATAAAAGTGTCGGTATGATACTTATATATTTTTGAAACGCGCAGATTGTTCGCAGTGTTAGCTACGTACCGCGGTGCATGAAAAATTGATATTATGAAGTTGTGAGCTTGTATATTGAATGGTGTGAAAACTAATTAAAATTATCTGTTGTTACAGTTGAACGATTATATAACATTGCAGTGACCTTCTCGGTAATACAAGTACAGAGAGTATTCTTGAAAGTTCCAGTGTTAATAATAAAAAAAAATGACTTTCAGATACTATTAAGACGGCCATTTCACAAACAAGCACATCGATATATATGTCTCGAAATAAGAAAGCTCGATTAAATTAGCGTGAAGCATCCAAATTAAAATGCGTGTTATCTAATCGACGGCCAAAAAATGTCGCGGAATCATCATCGAGAAGTTGCAAAATACGGCCCGCCTGAGTTCTCATCTTTATTCCAATCTTCCTGGAAATCATTAGCAGTTATCCGTAATACCTGCGAATATAATCTGCCGACGGGTGACAATACATGGAAAAAGAAAAATAATATTACTTAATTATATGTAAGTGGGTATTTGGGTGCCGAATGATCGCATTTTAACCTTGAGCCCAATTTCATTCACGCCCATCAGACGAACGTAAAACGCACACGCGTGTAGGCGACTACCCGCGTTCCACCTCGTATCACATACATTCACACCCTTCGTCGAATTGATATATATTTTTTTTCCTTATTGCCGTATTTATGGTAACACTCAATTAAACTAAGTGCTAAAATTCTGAAATTCTGCAATGCATAAAAATCATCAATACTTTAAACCGCGCAATTTTTTAAATTCGTTAAATTTTTGTTTCTTTTATAATGAAAATTCCTAACGTTCAATTGTGTATAGACTTATTATATGCAAAATCCTGAAGAGACAGTGTCATAAGACTGTACGATACAGACTAAAGTCGCAAGTAGCCAGTTTGTTGCGAAACCATCTCTTACTTTTCCCCTCTCTCACCTCTCTCTTTTTTCTCTGCTTCTCTCACCACTCGTGTTGAATATATTTCTGTTAATTTAGCGTACTTGGGTAACGCATTTACGACACACGCGGACGTTTTGAAATTTTTTTTTTATTCTTGTAAATCCGCGTTAAACAAGGAAAGGAGAATGAAAGTGAAGATATTTGAGTAGATTTCGTTCCGATTAATCCAACTGGTTTGCTAAACGCATTGCCGAAATTTGCACTTGAATTCATGTGTTCGGCTTTGAAGAAAAGGTATATGACCAAACAACTATAGTGATTACTAATTTTTCGTTTTGATCAAACACTACGCGCCCGTTTACGTAAATTTTTTTTTAATTTAAAACACAATTGAGTATAATAATGTATCAATTGCAATACCAAATATCGAATAAATTCAAAATAATATAACAATCACTATACATTTTAAATAGACATCTGCTATATACAAGAATAGTTCAGTAATAAATAAATATATATATATTGACTTTTTAGTTGATTTTTGGTTATTTTAATCGAATAAAGCGAAATCACTTGCGATTCGTGATATTGATGGTAATTTCGTAACATCACGTTGTGGATCACGAAGATAAAGAAACAAGGTGCGAAAGGAAAAATAGTTGCCGGCGCATCGTCGCGGAATCTGTGTTTCGAAGCCAAGGCCCATTTCTGACTGAATAAGTACATACCGCCGAATATTGCCACCAGTCGTGTACAAATAAACCGAGCAGAATGTTAATGCAGGTCGTGGGCTTTCGCCCAGCTATCTACCTCTTACATACTGATGCTTTTGCGATTGAAAACTAAAAATCGGCTATCTTTATAAGTAATTGTATTGAAATCTTATTTTCACTTAATTTTTAATCTGTATTTTAAATTACGTTATTATATTGTTATTTAAAAAATACAAATATATATTTTTTAAGAAAATACATTCTTCGATATGCTAACTTTTATTTTGCAATAAATTTCCTCTACGGCGCAAAAAATAATCACGCAGGTTTGTAGTTCTGTAAAGTATATTCTGTAAGTAAAAAAAATGACAGGGAACTAACTGCGACTAAGTTCATACATGTATAATACATCATAAGTATTTGGTTATATCGTAATGAAAACATTTCCGAAAGCAAAATTCTACGTGATTATTTTCTTACTCACAAAAAACAATTATAAAAAATGGTTTGTATAAAACGTTTTCTTTCATAATTTAAAGGTTTCAAATTTATTCAATCATGAATTGAATCGCATATAGAATGCGCATATATTTAAAATAACTGTTAACAGCATAAATTAACCCACAATTGTACAAATCCACTACAAAATAATTAGCCATGAATATCGTGGTCAAGTCTAAAATGTTGCGTTTGTTTACATACAGAATCAGGCAATCTGCTATGCGTGCGGTGGCTGTCCAAACATCGTCTACTGTACACAGGAAAAACCTTGTCCACCGAAGCCGAAGTGTCCTCCAGTCTCACCAAGCAACGTTTTCATCGTTCAAAATATTACATATGGGCCGAAATTTATCCCATGCTGTATCAAGAAATACGGTTATCCTTGCGGTGCTCACGAGAAATGCCAAAAATGAATGGTATTGTAAAAAAAATTATACACGTGAACTTTTAGAAAGTGAAAATTCAGGACGTGAAACACAGAACTGTATACATTTATGCATAACTACAGTCTTAATTATAGAAATGAACGATACTTTGATTACGCAAAGGCATCGGATACAATAAATTGTTTTCCTTACTTTCATCCGTATTTTTGAAATTAAATCAAGTGTTACATCAGCCAGTGATGTGAATTTCTATATAAACTATCTATATTTTATGTGAGCATTCACTTAGCACAACAGATCTTTAAAATGTTACTAAATAATTGATTTTGGTTGTGTGATAACGCCATAATCCTCACCTTAATTAAAGAATGAATAGTAATACATTACAGAACATGTATTACAGTTATTTTTTGTTAATCTGACACGCTTATAATGAAATAAAGAATAGTGAATGAGAATAAGCCTATAATACTTATAACCTTTTTAAAAGTTACTGATGAAATTTAATTTGAGCGCCGCGCGGAAATAAAATTTAATTACTCAATCACTCAATTTTTAAAGTGTCATAACTGTTACATCCTGTATAAAAACAAAAAAATTATTTTTTGGACTATATTATTATAATATATATAAATTATAACCTAGTCAAATACAATTTCAGTATCACAATTTTCAAAGGTTATGTTATGTATAAGCATATAGGAATACAAAATAAGAACAAGGAATACAGCTTATTCATTATTCCATTTACTGAATCAGAATGCAAATCCCTAATTCTAATGGTTTCTATAGCGGAAGTTTATACCGAAATTTACTTGCATACTCACCTTAACTCTCCCATAAACATGCGAATAATATAATAAATAAGTCTATTAATTACTTTCAGATCATTGCAATCTCAGTGTGAGCTTCAAACTCGTATGCTCGTCGTATTTTGCAAACAAATAATATTGGAAGAACTTTTCGAAATTGCTGATCCAGATTAACACGCACCACAAAACACATAATATATATACAACGTATACAAATTCTATACAGCTCACTGTCAAGGCCATTCTCGTCTATAGGTCGCGACAATAAGGCCAAAAAGAGGAAACCGGCTGAGCATTGCGTGAGCGCACACGCACGCACGAAGCTTGAGAGGAAGCGGAAACTTGCCAATGCGATAAAGCGACGCAGTAGTTCGCGCTGCACTATCTCAAAAATCGTCTAGAGGATCGGATTTTCTCGGAAACGCGAAACTTTCTTTCCTCTCGGTCGGCTCTACGCCATTCTCGACCGTCCCAAATAACGCACATGCGTGTGCGAAGTTTGACGCGTCCGATCTTGCAGATATATTATATATAGGTATCTTGCTGTTTTCAGACACGACGATAAGCATTATAGTCTGAGCTCTTTTGCCAAATCCACAAAAAGGCCGAAAACTCCGACTACGGCTTCTGAATTGGATACTTTGACTCTTATTTTTCTGTATTTTTACCGCCGCGTGTTGAGCATATAGTGTTGCAAAAAATAAATTAAAAATTCAGCATAATATGTTTTCAGGTATATATATATATATTTTTTACTCGAATGAATTGTGTTAGTGCAACACATTTTATACGTAAGTTACTTTTTTTTTTAACTTTTCAAAACAATATCTGAATAAAACTCAACACAATAATATCACAGTCAACTGCTTTATTTTGAAAATAACTAAAAATATTTGTATTAATGGTTCAGCCCACATAAATTTATATATACACGCTCGAGTATGTCAAAGTAAAAATTGACTCAGGAACAGTGTAAAATTTAAATCAGAAGAGTAAAAAAGTAACACCTTGGAAAATTTAAAATTTCAACCGTTGATTTTAAAAGTAAATATTCTTATATAAGTGTAATAATATAATTTCACACTCTCAAAAGTGTAAATACAACATTCCACACATCTAGCGTCGATTTTGACTCTTTGATACTACATATTGTATAAGCAATATAACATATTCCTAGCGGGGAATCCTAATAGTTCTAATAAGAATGAAGATTTCCTCCAGTCTTTTTATATTTAAATAGGTATTTCAAGCCGAAATAAGAACTCATGATTTCCGGCAGTATAGAAACAAGACGGTTTTATGCATAGAAAACCACTTTTTTCTATTGGTATAAAAAATAAGAATAATTCCTATACTCTCTTCTAGTCTACATTATTATTCCTGATAATAAATGCGGTTCATTTACAAGATAAAAGTGGTTCTAGAATTTCGCGCATTCACAAATATAACAACTCGGTCGTAGCTCTGCACATGAAAACAAAAGGACTAACGTGTTACATAGTTATAAAAAAGGTCTTTGATTCATCTCATATAGGTATACAACTTGTTCCTCTTCCTGCTCTCCTAGAATCCTTCATGAATCAATGCCCTAGAGTTCCTTACTCCTTAGTCACGCTATAGTATTATAAAAGGGGGCGCACGAGAAAGATCTCTCATGGATGGATATATATATATATATATATATATATATATATATATATATATATATATATAAACCCACGAATGGTTTACACGCGCCCTGCTCTCTTCAAAAGAAAATAGCCGACAGAAAGAGCTTATACATACTTATAGCCGGATGAAAGCCTCCGGATCTCGAGCAGTCGCGCGCGCGCGCGTGCGTGCGTTCATTTCTCTCTCCTTTGCAGCTATATATACGTTGAAGAGGCTGTAGAAGGCGCCGGATATATATAGATGAAACCGCCGCGCGGCAGGGGTCGCAGGTAAGAATGAGAGCCGATTATAAAGTGGACCTTCTTGGAAAATTAGCGATAGAAAGTGAGAGTGGCACGCAAGGATCGCGGGCATTCCAAGCGCGTTGTAAGTATATTCCTGTGCATACAGGTGGTGAGACACCCACTGCGATCACTTCCCAGAAAAATCGTGCGCACACCGGAACTTTATTTCTTTAAGCATCATCATGCCCTCGGCATCGACAGCTTAGACTTAGTCTCGTGCGTTATATGGTCATTGACGTCACCCTGACCTTCAATTCTTTTTGGTGTTTTGTTTTTCTGATTCATAAAGTTGATTCCCTTCGATGGTTTTACGCAGAGGAATTTTGAACTATTGTTTTATTGAAGACAAGTATACATTTTAAAGAATTTTTTTCAATCTTTATCTGCTTTCCAATGCTTATTGCTAGTGTATAGGGGCGATGCGCCCCATAGTAAAGACATACAGAGCGAATTTCGTTTTGGTATAATTTTTTATAGACTCTATTTAGAATTGCTAATATTGAGGTATTTGCTTCCTTTTATAAGGAAATCTTTTATGCTATGCAATGTATTACCGTTCATAGCCATAAAAGATCACCCTTTTAGCTATCAAAAAAGTATTTCCCAGTATGAACCCCCAATGGTAATTGAAATATACATATCGTTTCGTTTCCAATCATTGCAACTGCTTTATTTCTGCTTTATTCAAGTGTTGTATAATACTATATGTAATATTTCATAAATTGCTTATTTTCTCTATGGCATTTTCTCGTTTTTTGTATAATTATATTGCTATTTTGAATAATATGTAAATGTTTGCAAAAAGTAAATATAAAAGTGGTCCATACTGAGGAGACATGTCTTGGTTCAAAAGTACTGGGACCAAAAGTGCGTTTACTCCTTGAATTGACACAATATATCGATAATTCTGGAATTTCTCGAGAATTTGAACGCAACCCTCTGTATGATATTAAAAAATAAAACGCATTTAATTTAGCTGAGATTCAACTCTCAAGAAGCGTAAATTATCTCTAGACATGCTCGATCTCGCTCTGACAATACGGCCTCGAAGTGCGACTTTCGAAACGTCACAAACTATATTATATACCGATCTACGCGCGGCGCAAGTGCCGTAAGCGTAATCTCGCGTCAGAAGCCCAAAAACTAATAGCAATTCGTACTGGGCAACATTCCATAGTAATGGGCTTATTATCTCCCCTTTAATACCGCAACAAATAACTTTCATTTTTAATTCGGAACGACGAGAAGCGAGCACTTTTCTTCTTTCACTCTCATCCTCACAAATATCCCTTCCGCTTATCCTGCGGGTACAAAACCAATTCGTATATGTATATAAAGAAGCAACTTTGGGAAGCCGCGTATTATGCGAGATCATCGTGGGCGACTTCGCGTGTGAATACATTTAGGAACCGTTATAAATTTTCCGGGAATCGTCGATCGACGCGAGAAGCGACATCGTATGTTATCCCCTCGCATCGCGCAGTTATATGGCGAGACCGTTTCGACAGAGGGGATATACACGCACGCAGGTATAGGCGAGAATATTTCCTGTCTCAAGGTCACTTCTTAGAACCTCGACCTTTACCATTTTTTTTTCAATCAACGACACGTGCTCTCGAAATTCCTCAACTTTAACGTCGCATTATTCCTTAACTTTAACACCGTTTATAGATCACCGTATATAACTAATAATAAACATTCACATGCGAGTCTAGATATTTTTTATTATCATTAAGTTCCGTGATTCTTCCGCGAATGCTGGAGTAAACGACTGTGATATATACATACGTATGTGGGTTTCAATGACTGTGGTTAATAGTCAAACTTATCGATCTTTATGTAGACTTAATTTGAACAAATATCCTTGACGTTACCACGGTGACTACGTAATTTAGTTAGTAATCATGACTGCATTTCACAATTTTGAAACTTAATTAACATAAAAACTTAGCTGGGGATTCATCAATCATATACTCAATGAATAACAACATTTCAGAAACTTTTCAATGGCATCCGGTCATTGACACTTGAGGTTTTTGCAATAGCTGCTTCATAAACGAATTATCATCATAATTAGCTTTACGTCTATTATACAAATATTACGCCATCGAATAATGAAGTAGCGCTCGCATAGCCAATTTGATTATAAATGAAAAAAAAAATAATCGATGAATAATATAAATATATATTTTATATCAAAGTGAATAGTTTCGCTATTTGCCCCGAAGGGAGAGAATAGCTAACGGAAAAATGCTTCGGGAAACTCTGCTCAATGGGCAAAGGTCATCGACACCGGAGGAAAGTCATGACAAACCCATATTTCTTGACCTGCAGCGAAAATGGGCGTTAAACGTGCTGACGACATTCAATGGGAATACCTATACATCTTCAGCTTAGTTTTCAAACTGTTCGACATGGGTCGTTTTCCCGGAAAACTATTAGTCCAAATTTAAATAGAGGATGGATTCTAATCTATTGGGATAAAAGATGATAAATGAGTATATACGATTGCATTATATATACATATGTATTTTTGAGGAAAATGAATCAGGTATTGTCTTAGTCATACGAAAACGTTCACAGATAATGAGCGATCATCGAGTGAGGACAAACATTACGATTTTCCTTTGGTTTTCGGAGAAATTCATTTTTCAAGGAAAGCGTGACAAATATTTTGTTATAGACTTTCTTTAATTACTATTTATTTATTACAAAATCACAATTTCAAACATTAAAGTAATACCTATGCGAATTAAACATATTCGTATAATAAACATTAACAACCAATTCACACTAACATAGATAGTTCCAAAATTTATGTAGCAAATATTTTAATAGCTTGATAAATTTCCGCCTACCAACATATCGAGTATGGCTTTTCGCCACTGCAAGAAACGCGAAGAGCGAAGATTCGAGAAAGCGCGCCGAAGGCGGGCTTCGTTATACCCTTATCGTGACAGTACACTCTGTCCGCGTGCGTCCGCACCGCGGGATAGGTTCGTCGACCCAAGAGATCGAGAGCTGTATAGGCGCTCGCGCACAAAAGCTAAGAGATAGAGGAAGAGACCAGAAGGCGAAAAATAAAATGAAAAAGAAAGCAGGAGAGAGAGAAAGAGAAGAGGAAGGTCGACGGATGAGTAAGCCAAGGCTAGACGTGAATACTCCGGTCTTGCAAATCAAAGAAAGAGAGAAGTCGAGAGAAAAGGAGGGAACGTCCCTTACGAGAGACTCGTCGGGACGCCGGACGAGACGTAGAAGGTATGCTGAAAGTGAAAGCGTATAATAAGTCTATATACGCGGGGGATACGGAGAACGAATGGAAGAGGTAGCGGGGAAAATCCCGAGATAGATAAAGTCAAAATATTGAGTGTGCGATATTGTGTACAACGCAAGGCAGATCGTCAAGGTTCAAAAATTTGGAAGTTATATACTGACGATGCGTTTATATTTTTATCTTAACAAATTTATACGTAGCGTATAGCGTAGTAATTATTATACTTATATGTACTGGCATATACAGCGCTAATTATATACTACACGGCATGACAAAAATGTCAACTGATCCAATGTTCTGACCGATGTTCATTGTTCGTAAACAACGCTATAGGTTACGAATGACGCAAGAATCATTGGACTTACGAAAACTAACGCGTGTGAATGTCTTTTCCCGATTCACTCGCAAAACACAACATCCGCGCACTTGATAAATCGGCATTATTCATACGTACAATGTGTCTGCAAATAAAGCAATCGCATATACACTTGCTCTAATTGAAGTATATTTTAACCTACTTGATACATCCTTCTCGTTCTACTTTCTAGGTTTCCTTGAAGAAAATTTCACTCTTATTCTTATTACCTGCGCAGCCTAGTTTTTACTGCAGCGCGCGGTAAACAGAGAAAGTCAAGACTAAAGTTATTAGACAATTTCACTCTTCAACTGCAACAAAAAAATCAAAGTGGCCGAAAGAAAAACTAACATACACGCACAATACGCAGTCAATTACGCGTATCGATCTCTGCCATTTGGCTTGCATGAAACGTATCAGAGTCGAGCTCCGAAAGAAAAATCCGAGAGAGTTAAGAAAACGCCCCAGAAGAATCTCGAAACGGAGTCTCGTCGAAAGGAATATAAAAGAGATGAAGGCTTATGGATATATCCTAATAACGAATGCGCGCCAAACGAAAGCGAAAGCACGCACGCACCCGCAGCAAAGGAGTATATAGAGGATGAAGCGATTAAAAGGAAAGGCGAGACTACGTCAAGGATACGCGCATACGAATCGAGTTCTAGGAGGATCCTTTTGAAAAAGTATACATCCACGAGCGCAGCAACGGCCGCAAGGAGTCGCACATTGGCACCCCTCGTTAATCAAAACTCGTGGAATTTCTTCTTCAGGGCCATGCACCCCCTACACACACACACACACACACATGTATGTATATATATATATATATATATATCGGCCGCCGGCGTCGGCGCGTGTGCATCTCGCTCGGCGTTCGCACGGTCCGCGCATTCCTGACGCATGATTCCAGAGGGAGCACGTGTGCTCGCTGAACGGACAGCAGCAGCAGTCTCTCTTGATTTTTCTTTTCTGCGAGAGAACGAGCGATCCCCTTTCTTTTTCGTTCCTTTGCGGAACGGCGCTCGCGAGCGCACGTGCGTTTCAGGGTTGCGCGGATGCCCGGAGAAGAATGAACGGATACTCGTTGTTTCTCGATGCTTCTGATGCGTTTTGTACGGGCGTTTTCGTTTCGACGCTCTTCTAGGCGAGCTGCTGTTTTTAATCGATGAATATATGTAACATTTTTTGTCGTTTAGGTTAAAGCTCGACTGAGATGGAATTCGTTTTCTTGGAGTTCGATAACTTCCTGCGGAAGAAATGTGAATTATTATGGAATATTATGAGGTTCGATATCTCTTGTTTTCGATTAGTACAATATGTTTATGGTTGGGAATCTCCGTACGAACTTGTTAGCAGTGTTATTGCAGAAGACTTTTAAGTAAATAAAAATTTTACTTATTCTGCGAGGAATATTTCATTAAAAATTTGTGCATGAAAATGGGCAAATGATACTAGGATAACTCGCTTCCATGCGGCACTTAAACCCATCTTAACACTTGGCGCCCTCCAACATTGATCGGCCTCGAACTGAAAAAAATGTGCCACCTTCTTGCATCGTAAAATATTATCAAACCATTCCCTGAAAAGTAAACTTACCGAATATAAATACAAAATTTTAAAGAAGATCAAATGCTCCCAATTTTTATAAATTTTAAAATGAAGCCAGACAAGCTTCTGTAATAAATATATATTAACTTGCATAAAAGCTATTGTTAATCCTATACTGTGAAAATTTAACTTATGAAAAGTTGGACTCATGCACGTAACCCCCCAATAGAAATCTTGAAAAGGTAAACGAACTTGTTCGTCTCTGAAAATTTTTGATTTATTTCTATGTCCGCAGTAAATTCTTTGCCAACGTTCTCTATACAAATACTCGCCGTTGACGACGTCGACGAGGTGGCGCCGCTCACATATCGACCCGACGACGCACTTTATTATATATTCGTCCCGGGTAACGACGAAGCGAGTCACGCCGATGAATCCGTATCTCCAACTGGTTGTATATCTATATACTATGTACCTATATATATATATATACGTATTCGTCATATCTTCCAGAACTACGCGCATATAAGATATATAGCAGTCGAGTGCTTTTTAGCAGAAAACTCGTCTCGTCGAAAACAGATTTTTCTCAAGCTTAAAATATTCTGCGCGCAAAAAAGTCGTGCATTTTAAAATACGTAAATTACTTCACACGTCTGCAAAACGTTTATTAATAAAATCATGTCAAGATACGTGTATATTAGAGCTTCTACGTCTCAGATGAGCGACATTTTCATTAAAACATATCTGCATAAGAGGAACTTTAGTTATTTCCTCTGTATATTAAACTACGACACACGTGCGCGACATCCGTATTGTATAGTTATCGATTGATTGTACATATGTATATAGAGCGCGTAGGCCCGTCCGTGTGAACAATCGACAAAATATCTATGTAGGTCGAGTAAAGCAGCCCAATGGTGATATAACTTGCGCAGAAGCTATCGGATCATTCGGCTTCAAGAGACGTTTCACGAGGGATGGAGAAAAATGAGAATGCAGTTGCCACACTCAGCGGCCTACTGCGACAAACTGCAGCAGCCAATTTGCTTAAATGGCCCGAGTTCCTTCCTACATTTTAAATACCCCCTTTTCTACGTCGTGAAAATCCTCTCACAGATTGTTATTATGCAAGTGAACGGCTACTTGTATAATTTACTTCATGTTATTTCAAAAATATTGTTAAATTTGTCGAATTTCCAACGATTACAAAAACTCTATTCTCGCTGCAAAAAAAAATCGCTTAGAAAAATGAATCACGAGCTAGTTAACGTGTGAGCTAGATCGAAGCCGGTTTTACTATCAACCTCTTGAGAAGCGACAAGTGGAAAAAAATCACAAGCCGTCAAATAAAACTCTCTCTTTCTCATCATTGATACATTGCCTTGTACAAGATCTTTCGCAAGTATCGGAAATAACGAAGAAATTTCAAGTGTCAAATTATACAAAAAAAAAAGATAATATAAAAACATAGCAAAAAGTCGATCCCTATATAAACATCAATATTAGTACCAACAATGCAGCATACAGTAAAAGGTAATAGTAGTATAAGATGTATTATATAGTTGTTACAAGAGCGAGTCTCCGAGTTTGGCTCTTTTATTGCGCCACGGATGTTATAATGTATTCAAGGCCGCGCGAGTTGTGCGCGGGCTTATTCATCAATCACCGCTATTCTCACTTTCATTCACCGGCGCGGGCGAGAAGCAAGTGCTCGGACCTCTATTTCCGAATTTCGAATCGGGTATACATGCGTGAAGATATATATATATATATATATATATATATATATGTATATATTTATTATGCTAGAAAAATTCGCTGCGTCAACGTCGATGTACTCGTTATACCGGATCTCGCTCTCGCAGGCATCAGTTATTCGCTACAACGAAATTTCATATCTCCTTCTCTCGCTCGCGCTGCTCGTCGAGGGGAATCTAATTTCTTCTGCAGGATGATGACTTCGCCGACACGATTTCGCGTTGCGAAACTTTTACAAACCGGTCCTAATGCGTCGAAGAAAAGTATTGTGCGACCAATCGCTGATGAGACTTTATTCAAATTTTGTTATTTAGCGAATCATGCGGAGGAAAACGTTATTCTCGTGATTTATTCCGATGTATATTGCTGATTACGTTATATCATATCGACGTATTTTATATTTAGAGCTTTTACGTTTTAGAAACGTCGGAGTGATTTCTTGCAAAAACTGGAGATTTCATATGCACAATTAAAGGAAGGATTTTTATTTCATTATTATTATAGAATTTTTCATTATTAAATTTTTAATTATACAAAACAGATTACCACGCTATTTCGGCCCTGCTATACTTTTGTGAAAGATGGTAATTGTATTTTAAAATTATTAATGCTTTATTGTATTAGTAATTTATTCTAAACATATAATAGTATTTTTTTAAATTATCAGTCTTCTTCTAAGTAACAGTAATATAACATTTGTAATCGATTACACAAATAATCCATTTTACAAATGGTAAATGATATAAAATTAGTACTAGTAATAACCATATTTAGAGGAATAATAGAAATATTACTACACGGCGCATATAATTTTGAAGTTGAAGATTAATAATTAATAAAAAAATAATTTGCAGATAGTGTAAATAAAACAATATTTAAAAACATAAATTGAATGATTCATCAATAAATTTTGCATAAGTAAACATAAGTCTGTTTCAACGTAAATACCGCAATTCACAGAAAAGTTCATGGCTATACAAAGGCAGATGTATCTATTTTTTTCCAAGCAGTGCAGGGACGAAAAACAGACGACACCTTGAACCAGTTGAAAATTCAGATTGTCCTTGTCCTATAAATAAAATTAATGAAAGCCTGTATTTTCTTATTGAAATATATTGAATATTATATATTACATCAGACAAAGTTGTTTTGTAAATAAGTGTATGCATAAACTGTGTAAGTCTTCAAATTTTAATTTCGCTAGAACTGAATAGGTCTGCAACATTTGAATATCCTATACATATTAGGAAAACGATTTTCAATATACAATCATGACAATTACTGGACCCGTCCCAAAAGTATACATTAACATTTTTTGTTATCCCCATTAATTATTCATATACGAATATATTGAAAGTACGTGGTAAGCATGTTTCCGTTAGTCACACGTTTATAGTTTATTAGGCACCCAACAAGCTAGTAGTAATATTTAGTCACGAATATATAACAATCATGTACAATATTTTTATACCAGAATACTTGAAAATTGTTCCGTTGGTGTCAAAGCTATTATGCAGTGGTGAAGAAAAAAAATCTGCAGCGATGCAACCTTCAAACTAGATCAAGCCTGATAACGGTATTGCAAAATCCTGACGAAACAGAGCATCGAGTTCCTTAACACCGAAGACTCGCAAAGAGGTATTCAGAGGAAAATGGTCATATTTCACGAATGCACCGCCAGCCATATATCGCGATGAATGAAATTCCGCAAAACTTGGCGAATACACACTCGCATTTTCAATCTGATAGCACGATCGCCGTCGCGGTTGACTTGGCGAAAACTCATCTACGCGCGCATACGAAACAGTATACGTACATGCATCTACTCGCTGAATCTCCTTCAATTTTCTTTTTTATTAATTCACGCACCCTCTATGCATAAAATTTAATTAAACTTCTTTTTCACTCCGTTTGGACGACTGCTTCGCTTTCGCTTTTCTTTTCACTTTCCCTGTTAATCCTTCGTTCCTCTCTCGTATATATATATTCAATATAATACCCGTTTCATCTCTTGGCATATCGCTTATACTCATCTTCCTTCTCTCTCAATTGCCCCGCATTTCAACTTTCTCTTTCGCTTCCTCACCCCCAGTCTTCCATTCCTCGGACATTCATCGCTCGTTCCACACACATCACACACGCGTGCGTATATAGGTATATACACGAGAGCGAATATATCAGGCATGCGAAGAGCGAGTCTGACCAAAGTCCGGCTACGTGTTGCATAATAACAGTCCCAGAGAGCTGCGTATATACGCATGCGTATATACGAATATATATATATATGCGTGTATCTCTCACTCATTTTCGTGAATCTTTTTTTATTCAGAGAGAGAGAGAGGGAGGGAGAGGGAGAGGGAGAGAGGGAGAAAAGGTGTCCCATGCGCCGTGTGCTGGACTTGATTTCAGCGTGTCAAGGACAGCCGGCGGCGGGAGGACCCGCTCTCTGTTGTGTTGCTGACTCGCTTTTATTTACACGCGCGCAGATATACTATACATCAGGCTGTCCTTTGCTCCTTTTTGGAGAGAGAACCGTCAGCTCTCGCGTATGTATATCCGGCCGTTGACTGCTATATATATGTATATAGTAAGCACGCGTTCGAAAAATTCACTCTCTGATGAAGGCATATATTCGGATTTATCCGCAACGCGTGCGAGACTTTCGATAAGACGCTCGCGGACGTATATATAACAGCAGCCTCGAACTTCTTTTTGTCCTCGCTGCCTTTTTTACGAGCTCCTATAGCGGGATTATATATTATAGTGCCGTTGAACGAGAGATCAACGTTACTTTTACGCTTTTACAATCCTTTCGATCGTAATGTAGGGGTGGGATGATGCGTAATTCTATATTTGACTGAAAATAATGCTGTTAACTGCAGAGAAAACACTTTGAAAATATTTGGTATTTTATAAAATATATAAATGGCTATAGCAATAGAATTTATAAAGTTAATATACCCTATCGCTATAAATAGATTAGAATTTCTGAATGAAGAATATTCAAATTTATCAATTATTTTTCTCAGAACTTAAAAAAAAAAACTGACATTTTGCAAATAAGAGAGTTTACAACTTTTTTTTCTGCACACGACTTGTGTGTGCCTGTGACATACTGCATTCAACAATTAGATTCGAGAAAACATCCTTTTGAATTCGGTTTCGATGATTCGCCGAGGCGCAGAGAGCAAGAAAAAAGTTGAATTCGTGCACCCGCGGAAGATTTTTTTCGTGCGGTTATGCTTTCAAGAAGCGTGAAAGGTGTGCCCCAGAGACAAGATATCTCGCCTGCGTGAAAAGTGGTAGTGCCACGATTTTTTTTCTCTCTCCTCTTGTGAGAGCGCTTATATCATTTTAACATAGCGTATATTCGCGGGCGGGAATAGACGCGTTGTCCTTGACACGGCGAGAGTAGCGCGAGAAATTTTGTATTCCCGAAGTTCGCGAATCGAAAGTGAGACGATGTAATATACACAAAATGAAATTTTATAGAGAACGATGTGTAACAAGAAATTATATCACATTCAAGAGGTGCAATACATTATTATAATATATTGGAGAATTTATCTTCGAGCTTAATTTATCTGACATAAGATCGTTGAAAATTAATCGTCGATTTGCGATTTCGTTGCAAAACCTTAAAATCACTGTGGAGCAATCAGTTGACAGAGTATTTCTGTAGTGCGTACTTCGAGAAGGCAATCTTTGAATTTTTTCACAATTATGTTAGATATGAAAAGTACTAAAAAAACAGATACTCAGCTGCAACCAATCATTATAGATTATAGGTGGTATTTATTTAAATGCAGACAAGAACTACGTAATATTATTATGTAACGAAATTTATTGTAACAAATGTTATCAAATGTTTCTTTAATAATGTCGATATAAAAAATATCCCAAGTTCAAAACAAGATTGCGAGTAATCAGTACCCTGACGAAAAAATAAACCAACTTTATTGGTAAACATGATAGTCAAAAAGAGGCATAATCAAACTGAAAATTAATATCCAAAGTAAATTAAAACAATAGAAATATAATCAAATCATTGAATTTATAACTTCGTGTATTTTGTGGACTCTAGTCGCGTGCAGGCTACTTATATACAAATCGCAGTATATACGAAAACGTAGCCTTAAATGTAAGATTTGACTTATCAGTAGGGGAGAGTAGGGCATTACAAAGTTATAGCAGCACACCTTGAACGTCTTTTGATAAACTTCTAGTAAAATTCCGCTTAAAAATATGTTTGTCTTCTACATGACAAGAGTGTATAACCAAAATTAAATGCTGCAAAGTTGCCAATGTACTATTTTAGACACGTAGAGTACCTTTAAGTCCCTTCAAAATATGTTTGGGTTTTTCCCAAACATCATATATGGAAAATAAATTCAATTCCGAACATTGTTTGAGAATGAGCCAGCAGTTTTGATCGTAACAATTAAAAATGCATGCAGTTATAATAATTATAAGGAAAAAATTAATTTGAGGCACAATTGCACATACTTTTGCGCCCTTATATTTTTAATCGGAAAGGTCGAATCAAATACACGTATTAAAATTTAAAAAATCGTCATTTCATCCATCTCTATTTTAAATTGCGCAATATCATTTTTTAACGCAAAAAAACTAGTTAAAATATATAAAATATAAATTTACGCAACCATCGCTAAATAAATAAATATAATATAATATATTATATTTAAATATCTAGCAAATCTTTTATAGATTTGCAAAAAAAAGCCTAAGTTTCTAATAAACCTACTACTTTCTGTAACATTTGATAAGAGAAGAAAATCTTTGTGATGCTTGATAGTTTAAAGCTTTAAGTTAAACTATTGAGGAAAAAATTTATTTTATGGGCTGTTTGTACTGCTAAATGTTCTACACGGGGAGTCCCAGCACTAACTTTCTTTGCATGTTTTCCTTGTATACGTAAGTATACATGTTTGATGATCAAGGAATACTCAGAAGCAAATGTGAGGGAGAGAGTTACAAAACGCCTAATCTTTGAGGAAGAAACTCCTTAATATATAGTTTTTAATCGCGTAAATATTTTGTGCATAATTTTTTTGATAATAATAATCCATCAAATATTATACATACAATTTTTTATGGATAAAGTCAGATTTATATTGTTTTTGAAAAAACATATAAATTTAGTTTGAGCATATATTATCATCATATTTGATATCTAAACCTTGAATTCATATAGCATTTACCTGCAGGAAACATTCCTAATACTTAAGCTTAAAAGCAACGATCTTCCTTTGAGTTTACTATATTTATGCTGGTGGAGTTGAAACGGTTGCATCATTAAGGGGATACGGATCTCGCTTCAAGATTCTTACATATACAGTTTTTTATTCCAAATTATTTTGCAGTTTGGATCTAAATTATTTTATAATAATTTAAGTTATTCTAACAATCAATTTGAAAAATGTTTTTTTATATATTAATCAAGCAAATTATTTATATTTTGAAATATGTATCATTATGTGATCTAAATATTGAACATGAAACATTACAGTTTTATTTTTTTATAAAAATATTATCACTTTATAAGTTGATCATTACAATATTACAATATCATATGAATTGATGTATACTGCGTCTCAAGTAAGAGAAAAGAAGAAATCAACTATAAATATATTTTGGTCTCCGCCGTCTACAAAAAGGTCATCTATGTGCTTATACAAGTTAAAAATATTATTCTAACATTATTGTTTGTTAATAAATTTCAATATTTTACACATAATAAGTATTTTATATATTTAAAAATATTATTCACACCTATATTTTATATTTGTTTCGATTAATCGCTATTTATTTAGAGTAATATTATTACATCTTATTTGAAGGAGAATCATACAAGTATTGAAAAAAATGTACTTTTGATATGTACTGGTAAGTCTTTGAAACATGTTCTGAATGCGCATTGATAAATTAGCTCACTTTTACACATCAGAGTATTATAAAACTACATACATGCGGACGCATGCCTTTTTATACACACAAATAGTTTATGAACACTTACGCGTGTACACGTCTTCTGGATACAATGATTACTGACAATGAACCAAATATTCCTTGGCCAACGCTGAGTATGTCTAGGTTACTATGGAAGCAACTTATATCCATCTCTTCTAAGGTATTAGGATGTCATGGATATTGTATGACTACCTCTCAAGACTATCGTCCTTTGTAAATTAAAAAAAAAAACGAATTAAATCTATAGATTTATACAAAATTATCTTCATTCTTCCTCTCTTGCAATGAAGATTTTTTTCGGAGTCAAAGCAACTAAACCTTCGTTGAGCCTCCTGAGATGCGTCTTGAAATCTAATTTGCCAGTATATGCAAATAAAGGTGGCTCGCGAGTTTATTTATAACAAAGACATCTGATATAACGCTTGAATTTAAATGCTGGACATATTTGAGACTTATTTTAAGACTGGTTGGCACTTTGAATTAACCTTGCTAACAATAAGTATTAATCTATTCCAATGTTTCTAATTTTACTTTTACAAATACTTGAACAAGAGAGGAGATTCAATAGTTCAATGCTTTTACAAGGAAATTGATATGGTTATGGGTCATGGATTTTACTCGTCACTATAGCGCAAATGCTTTTGGAATTAAAACTATGCTGATTAAACCTTTAAATAATTCAAATGCAAATAAATTAGATATATTTGCAATCTAGTAATCAGCTATAAACTATAACTTGAACGTCTTACATATGCTGGCTTGAGTCCTAACATTCTCGAAAAAATGTTCCAGAATATTCTTTATCCCATGATATATATCACTATAATTATATGGCTCTGAACTACTAATAGTAATGAAAAAAAAAACACTTTTACATAAACGCTTTCATGTAAGAAATCATTCAAATCGCTGAAATTTCATACGTATATTGAGATTGAAGACTTGCAATGAAGACATAAAAGCGCAGAATCTCCACCCTCTTTTTCTGCTGATTTCTCGTTTCTGTTTTCATTTCATGATCAAGTTTGCCTACACGTCTGGGTAACAGAGTCGACACACAGCCTCTAGCTAGGCCGGCTGCCGCTGACACTGGCATTGGCCTACTCTCTCCGGCTTCTCGTTCACTCTCCTGTACATTGCACTATACGATTAACTATATTAGGTATATTCTCACTCTCTTTTGTTCTGCGATGATCTCGGATGACGCTGCAAGTGAGAATATTCTTTTTTTCAAACTCCTCGCGGTATAGAGTTCATTACAATTCACTAGATTATATTTACGCCATCGGAAGAAAAATGACAGCGTATACTTCCGTGGATTGTAAAATTAGTCCGTAACAAATTTATACTCTATAATAAGTGAAACTATCGAAGACAAAGCATAATATAATTGAAATTGATAGATTTTTAGTTCAGAATAATATTTTGTAGTTATATAGCAATTAGTTAGAAGATCACCGCAGTGAAATATAATCTAGTCCATTTCATATTCAAAAATATTAAAGCCTGCACCGCCGCACTGTCCCAGTTATAACAAAAGTCTATAAATAAAACTACTTCTTCATTATAATTTTATATATATATATATATATATATATATATATTCAACTGTTTTGACTTTAGATCGCAAAGCAAAACAGTTGAAAAGGCAGCAACATCATTAGTCTCCTTCACTTTAATCCAGAAATTCTGGGCGTTGGTAACGAGGTCTTTCGGTTCGCTGACCAAGGTAACAAAGGCTTCTCCGCGAATCGCCGCCGGCGTCCCTAAAGTGGATTATCAGTTGCGGGCTCTATACAGAATCATTATCGCTTTCCACGCGACTGTCGATATCAGCGTCTCGAAGAGCCAAACAAGACTATATAGAAAAGATAGAAGCTCTTGGACGCAGAGAGACACTCGTATCTCTGCAGGAAGAAGTGCTGCAAGGTCGAGTTGTATACACGTATATATTATTATCTATTTTTTTCTTCTGTCGATGGGCATCGGAATAAAAGCCTGACCTCGTTTCCACGTCGCGCGGCAAAATCTCTCGGACTCGCGAGAATCTATACTACACGCTCTTGAACTTTGCGCTTATTCTCTCTTGCAAGCTATATTCGAGTGGCCAAACGAACCGTGAGGATTTAATCTCTCTCTGTCTCGCTTCCACATGCCCACAGGCTAATGTACAAAAGAGAAATAGAATGCTCTCTCCCTCTGTAAATCTGTACTTTAAGCAGGAGCTTTTGTACACGAAAATGCAATTGGCCGATTATCTGCAGAAGATATCGAAGTGTCCTCGATTTAATTTAATACACGTTGCAGTAAAATACGCGTCATAAACATACAAATTATATACGCTCCCAGAGCGCAGTTTATATTCTCGCCCCTTTTCTCTCGCATGACACTCGCCTACTTGCGCTTTTTTTCTGGCTATCTTAGGAAAGTGCCGCGCTGTAATTGGAGCGCGCGGTGTCACTGAACTCCTCGGCGCGAAAAAAATCGCCTCCGTGAAATTGCGCCGGGAGTGGGATGAGCACCACTCGATTGTTTCTCCGAGGAAAGTTCCATTTTTCTTCTCATTTCTTTATAAACGTTCATTCGCATACATATATTGGTGTCGAATAAAAGTACCCGCAATGTTATCGCGTCAGGCCAATCGACATCGCGAACGAAATTTCTCGTCGGTTAGTCCCGCGGAGAAACGAGAATACAAGTGCGCGCGCGGCGCGAAAAAATAGAGAAACAGCGAGCGCCCGACATAAAGGAAAAGCTGCAGCAGCGAGAGCAGATGCGTCGTCGTCGCCGCGAGAGAGAGTGCGCTCTCGGCGCGATTAGAAGAATTGCACTTTCCTTCAACTCTCTTCGCTCGTTATAATAGCGCCTCTCGTCCCGAAACGGTATATGCGTAGCGATGGGAATATCGTTCAAAGAGAAAGAGACATGATATACCGATGACATAGTTATGACACTTTTACGTATACTCACTGATATGCGTGCACATTTGCTGCCGCGGCGTATCGCTGATGGCCTATATTTACTCGAGCTCAAGTTTAGGTCGATCTGTAATTTTGCATATATATATATTAGGTGTAGATCAGCTGTAAGATCAAATGGTCGCTAGTGTAAAAATAATGGATTTTGTTACAATATATAATAGTATAGTGAAAAATAGGAGTAAAAATCTCGCCTCAATTTCGCGAAGGAGTCGGTGCATTTGCGTCCAGCAGGCGAGATCGTCTCAAAAGCCGTGGCAGCGCAGCAGCACGAGAGTGCGACCGACGCGAGGGCTTCGACCTCGCGGATGTAGGTCGATTGTGGGCGCACGCAATCGTCGCGTCGATTTTGAAAAATGCCCGACCCACTTGCAGGGAGTTACTTTCACGGCCGCTAACCCCGACGAGCCGCGAGAAGAGATAGCTCTCGCGCTGTATACTCCGATGCGGCGGCAACTCGTTTTTTCTTTTCTCTCTCTCTCTCTTTCTCTCGCGGCGTCTATATAGCCTTTTCTGCTGCCACTTTCTTCTTCCAGGGGAAAACTCGCTGCGCGCGATGAGCCGCGCAGATATATAGCGGGGGGAGTTTTCGATTTGCTTATGGCTACATATATATACATGTAGAAGAGACGCGCACGTGTGTGTATACGTACACACATGTGGACAGAGAGAGCGAGAGAGAGAGAGAGAGAGAGAGAGAGGACAGGGCGATTGCACTGCTGTGTATGTATACATACCGAAAGTAGTACGCGCGAGAAAATGCAGATGGTCTTGATATAATATAATACGGAGAGCTACGCTGCGTACACGTATACATCAGGCTGATTGATATTGCGGATTGGCATTTCATCTCGCTGCACCCCTACTATGAGCCCCACTGGAGACAGACAGAGCTATATGCGTGTGAGCAGGAAAGTCTCTTCCGATATATTATAGAGTCGGGATGATAAACAGTGTCAAGCGCGGAGAAATTAGACGACCTTTTGCAGCTAGCTTATATATATATATATATATATATATATATATATATATATGTACTCGTACTTTTTACCCTGATTCCCCATGTGGATTAGCGAGACTTTCGAAATCCTTTACGGGCACTCCGTATGCGTCGCGTTGCGCGCCGTTCTGGGAAATATATAATGACCGAAATTTTGATATATATAGGATTCTGAGATTCTTGACGATGTTCTGAATTTTTTAAGGTATGACACAGCCGCATTGCAGATATAAATGTAATTCTTGGTGAGAAATTTCTTTCATTTTTTACATCGCATGTTCGCCAACTTGCTTTATTTCAAAAAGTCAAGTCGTGAGAATCTAGTTCTCGAATAATTTATACAACAAGTGTTTAATTCACAATGTATTCTGAAAAACTTCTACGAACGTGATATTAGTATATTAGCTCTTCGAAACTTTTCTCCGCACAAATCCTTAAATATACACCCGACTGATGAAATCTGGCGCAAGAACTCCGGAAAAGGCCCGGAAGCAATTATCAGCCTATATAGCCGAAATACAGCGGCAGCTGGCATGTAATATGTCCGATCAGCTGATTAGCTTCAAATCGTCGTCCCTCGGTATAGAGCACGATGACACGCAACTCGCCGTCGGTACCGAGCTGCACCTGGTGCCGGATCGTATGGACGTCACCGACGTGTTATTCGCCTTACTCGCAACCTTGGCACGCTTGTGCTTGCGCGTGCAGAAGAAGCTCGCGGAAAAGTCGTTTTTGAACTTCTGATGACGTTATCCGATGCGGCTGGTTTTTGCGCGTCAGTTCTATAACTCATTAATGCATATATGCGTATGCAGATTTGTTTTTCTTCGAAATACAGCCACTTCTTGTGAATGGGTATAGTCTCCTGCTGTGCTTCGGCGAGAATTTACAGCTTCGGTGGATTTTTACGGAGGAACGAGTGTAAAGATTGATCGACGCGCAAAATGCTTATGTCTGTGCAGGAGGTAAATTATTTTTATTACGTGTTTGTTTTGCTTAATCTTATCGTTACTTGGTACGTCGCGATAAACGCAAAGCAAATCTCAATTACCATTGCTATATAGTCCGTTAACGATTTCAGGATAAAAAAAACGAGGCAATAAGCGCATACGAACGTCTGACCTCAACAATAGTCCTACTACTGCGACAACAGTCGGAATTTGTTCGTTAACTAGGAAAAAAAATAAAGTCGAAATTCTTACAAAGTCACGAACAGTCTCTGATGGGCTGTAAACAGAAACGTGCTCCATTTAAAATTCTAAGACTCGCGTGTAATATAACTCGTACATGTATAAATTTTCGCTTGCTCGATAATCACAAACGACGAAAACGACCAAACAACACACTTGGAAACGTCAGCAAGGTAATGAACGCGTGTACTAGTGATTTTTTAAAAGAATGCCCCTAATCAAACACAGAATCAAAAGAAAATACACAGAACCGATGTAATCTGAAAAGTCACGCAAAATGCATACCGAAACAATACGTCTTCGCGCTCGAGAATAAGTCGAATAGCGACATTCTCGCGCGCGAAATTTCGATTTTTCCCAGAGCAGCTATATATAGAGGATGCCGGGTGGAAAAAGAAAACAAACAGTTGCACTTGAAACTCGTGTAAAAGATTGACGGGTTCGGTGCGCGCGGAGAAACAGTTTCCCTGCAGCGTAGGAAAGTGCACGCGCGAGAGAAAAGTGCACCTATATACTCGTCCGTGTGTATACAGAGAAAGAGAGAGAGAACGACGGCGAGAACTGCACGCCGCTGACCTACTGGCACGATTTTCCCTTCGCGCAAAGATTATCCGCCAATGAAAGCCCATAGAAATTTTTACGGGAGAAGGGAAGTCGTGCGTTTACCTCTCTTTCTCTTACAAGCCGAAGCAAGTGAGAACAGTATATATATATATATGTGCACAGAGGTTCAACGGCCGATACGCTGCCGTAGTCCCGCATCGTCACGTCGAGTCAGTCTAATATACCTATAGCCGAGGCATTTTACCGCAGTGCCATTCTCTATCTCTTGCTCGCTCGCCCCCACAAGCCCTCTGGATATCTCTCTCTTATTTGCCCGCGTTCGAGCCAGGCTTCCTTTTCTCCTTTAGCATGCGCTGTCTTTGTAATTTACTGTGTTTCTCCTCGACTTGTGCTTTTGTTTTTTTTTCTTCATCAAACGCCATTTCTGTGCTGACGACGTATCTTCGCTTGGAGAAATTGAAGCCGAGAGAGAGAGGAATTATTTTGTTTACACTTTTTCTCTCTCACTACTGCAGCGCAGAAGAAAACACGCAGTGTAATAAAATAGAGGTGGACGAACTCGCGGTGAATTATTTTAACGACTCTTCTCTTCTTTTCTTTATATCAACATTAGATCGCATTGGCGAAATCGCAGTTGATATAGACTCCTGCGTGGAGATGTGCAATAGAACCGTCGATTATGAAGTTACCGAGTTACCACGCGTTGCCACAAATTCTCGCAAAAAATCGATCGTCAAGACCGAGCCAAGGTCTCATCGAAAGCTGACGAAACACTTACTCGATATACTTCGCTCAAGAGTGTTACCCAATTAGCCGAGTTTCCTCAATATTATTAGATCGGCTTGTCAAGACAGGGTGACATTTCACTGAGCTCCTTGTAATCTTTCTTAACTTTGTTAAGATTTGCGCCCGCGCGCGATATATTATATTTAAAATTTTCTCAATTTTCTTCAACATACGTAAAATGAAAAAAATCTTTCACTACACCAATATTACTTATTCTGTTCTCCGTTATACATATCCATATACATACAAACGCCGCAGTATTTCCCCATTCATCCGATTTATCAACCCCAAAATTCGCGAACAAATCGCCCCGCGTCACGACTCAATTAGCTCGACACGCCGCGTCGTAAAATTCCCGATATAGGTATATTCACAATTGTAATACGAACGCGCGCCCACTGCTGGTATATAAGTTTCGAGCGATAAAATTTGGCTCTGTGGGGGCGCCAGGGTGGCGCGAAGTCGACACGCCAGCGGTCGCGGGGATGGAGAGACAGACATATATAGGTACAGATATAGCAAGCGGAAGAGAGAGAAAGCAGCTCGCTAGACAGCATCATGCGCCAGTATACTGCAGTGAAAAGCACGAGAGTATACCGCACACATGCACACACGGAAGAGAGGAGCATTATACGCTGGAAATTGCCGCGAAGCGAATGATTTATGCCCTGGCTTTGCTTTTCCAAGTGAAAACGACCGGCTTATAGTTGTCGAGGATTCTTTTTTTTTATCTTTCAGCTGGATTGGAGAGCTTTTTTTCAAATTGTTCGAATTACACGAACTTGGTGCAGAGATTTTTTGTACGTTTAGTTTCGATTTCTGCGGCATGAGCGCGAGGGACTTTTCAAATTGCTGAATATGTTATTGATCAAACAGTGTGTATATTTAAATAGTTCTTGCAATCGTGCTTGCCGAAGCTTAACGTCTGACAAAAGTCTGCTGGTTCTACTGCGAATTATATTTAACCCCGACGGTAACTCTCTTGTGTGCTATATACACATTTACATATGTATATTGTCCAGAAATAAACTTTATAATTTTATAAATTAAATAATTTCAGTTTTACGTGCTTTCCACTTGGTAAACTAGTAACAGTAGAAAGAATAAAAAGTATACGAGCTTTTCCCCGAGATCCTGCAAGTTCACCAGAAAAAAATACTGCAATCAGACGCAGCGTTCTCCTTTTCACCCAGCGACAAAATCAGAATCTTTATATACTTCCAGGCCTACTGAAATCAGTCAAAAATCAAATCACGCGTACAGAACGTGAAAAATGCTTAGTACAAAAGCTGAAACGCGAGATCCACCGCAATGGTAGTACCTTGATCGACCGTTGGCGCGTCGGTATATAGTAAGTATATATACCGTTTCCTCTCCTCCTTCTCCAGAGCAGCTCGCGCGGCTGTGGAGCGCCTCGCCACCCGCGCAGCGGCGCAGTCCGCCGCATGTTAGGAGCCGGCTGGCCGCGCTTCGCAGCTCAGCTCAGCAGCGTATAGTATATAGAGTCGAGGTGTCGCAGCTATATACCGCTTTTATTATCAGAGAGCGGCATCGGCTGCTGCGGCACACACCTGATATCTCCTCGATCGTCTCTCGCGCACGCACTGCACCATCGCGATGGTGAGTCTCTTTCTCTGTGTCTGTGTGTCTGCTTGCTTTTTTTCAAGCTCTACTATGCGTGTATGACGCGCGTGAGTTCAAGGATGCACGCGAGCGCGCGTGAAGGTCGCATTGATAGACGCGTGTGTCTCTGCGTCGACGATGCTTGTTTTAGTTTAGTTGATAATTCATTTGGCTGCGTTAACGTAGTTGGCTGCTTTTTCCTCGATAGACTACTTATTGATTTTTAGAGAGAGAGCGAGAGAGAGAGAGAGGTCTGGATGTATCCGTTGGTGTAGCAGCTGCTTCATGAATGAAATCAGAGATGACTGCTGGGGATTCGGGTGTGAATTTGTTGTTGCTGATGGGAGGATTGAATTTTGTCCACGAGCACTGCTGTGACTCGGTGTTTTTTTATGGAACATGTACCGCTATGACAGACGGGTGGAGACGAATGTTAATTGAAGAGTGTTTCCAGACACCACCAGATTGCAGCACCTTCCGGCTACAGCAGTTTTCGATGCCTTCCCTTTGGATGATAAGAGAGATTTTGCGTTTGAATTTTTTTTCAGATTTTTAGAAATGTCTCGATCGCATGAGCTTTTGTAGCTGCAAACAATTTTACGTTTTGTAATGCAATGACGAAATATGATTCGCAAGAACACGCACTGCGTGTGAGCCTTTTTATTTGTAAGTTTTACAATTTATGATAGCTTTTTCGTAGTAGAAAATAATTGATATTTTTACCACTCGATAACGTCATGTTTTCATAAACCTTGACTATTTTTAAAACTCTGTACAAGTAACCTTGGCGACAAATCATCTCATTATATTGAGGTCTTATATTAGCTCGTTATAAAAACTTAAACTTTTGCAAAAATTAAACTTTCGTAAATAATATATATACACGTTCATCTATTTGCATTCAATTTAAAATCGTGCATCATATCCGCATTAAAATTCCCAGAACAACCCGCAGAATCAATAAAAGAAAAAAAGTAAACAGCGGTTGAAAATGTCGCGTCCGCAGGTGCTGGCCGACACGTCCCACACCGACAACCTGCACCTGCACCATCAGCGCAGCAACTCGTTTCTCTCCTCGGCGAACAACAACCAGCAGGACAGCATCTTCGTGAAGAATCTTCTCGAGGGTGAGACGTTGAGCTACAGCTTGGCACTGGTACGCGGTCGAGCACCGCTTGCCTGTACCTACATCCGAGTTCGAGGTGGTCACAAGAGTCAGGTGGCCGAGTGGCCGGTGGTCAACGGTGACTTCCGGGTGCTGGTCGAGCTCCAGCGCGGTACCAATAGACTCGAGCTCGAGGCCGGTGGCTTCAAGCGCAAGTTCAGCCTCGTCTACGAGCCCAGATCCACCCGGCTCAGAGTCACCCCCGTCTACGTCATCTGCGCCGGTCACGATGGATACTTTCAGGTATATATATAGATATATAAATTCATTTGTATCGATTTGCAAGCACTGCGCTCTGACACGTTATTTTTCGATTTGTCGCGGTGTACAACTGCATAGTTCGATGAGTGTTATAAGCACATCGGCGCGTGACGCGACTTCGCGAATGCGGCAAAAGTCCGATCGATAAATATTTCAACGTAGTTTTTCGTGACTCGCCGCGTGCGACAATGCTGCAACGAGAACATTTCCGTATACGATTATACAGTTGTAGAAAAAAAAATTAATTTTCCTGAAATAAAAAAAAAGGGTCCACGAGGAGAGAACCGCTCGCCAGAAAGCGCAGCGACGCGCATCGGCCTCGGTGCGCGACTTCTGCAAACCCTGACAGCGGAGAAGCTTCGCGAGGCCGGCCACGGTCGCAAGACTTTCCAGCTGGAACGCGACCTGGACGGTCCGGAGTGTCTCGTGATGCACAGCGTGCTCCACGTGGACCGAGCTCGAGCAATGTCGCAGCGCGAGCTCTGGGAGCTCATAGGTCGAGAACTGATGACTGGACCACTGGCCTCCAAGGATCGAAAGTACCTGGCCTTTCTATCCTGCACGAGATACAAGGGCGCGCCTAATCCCAGGACCCACGAGGATACCCTTGCCAGAACTCAAGGACACGCGGCTCTAGGCGGCGGCGGACTCGCGCTATTCGGATCGGCCTGTCTCCATACGTGGCCCACTTGTATGCCACAGGTCTGTATTTTATTTTCTTGTGACGTATTATTGGGTTAGGTAATTGTTGTACTCTGGTGAACTTGATGAGGTTTGAGAGTTATAGGAAAATGTAGCGTGGTAAACTGGTGCAAAATTTGTCCCGTTATTCAGTTCATTTTAATAGGATATCCAAGTTTTCCAGTTCCGAGTGACGAGTTATTAACCCTGTAACACTTACTGGCATATTATATCTGACGGCTATGTACACGATATGTATCTAAAGTCTAGTATCGGAATCTCATCCAACAATTGATGCTCCAGATATTCGTATAATGTACACTGCAAGCATAGTAAAATAAGATATATTGATTCACAAGCCTCTATACACTTTAAAAGCACTCATTCAGCTGACATCGCGCGTATAATACACGAGGCTAAAAATATTCTTCGTCCATTAAATAAAAATGCATCCCAAAAAGTCTCTCAGCACAGCAATCAATTCCAACGCAGGTCCTCCCCCGATTCCTGGACACAACGCTGATCGACACGGAGCAGCTGATGGACGACAGTAATTACCGGGGCACACACGGCGGCTGTCTGGCGACGACCCTCGGCTCGGTTCTCCACGAGCTGGGCCACACCTTCGACCTGGGCCACACGCGCGACGGCATAATGGGCCGCGGCTTCGACTACGTCGACCGTGTCTTCGTCGGAGCGGCCGGTATCGACACGAACCGCAACCCGGTGCGCCGCGAACCCCAGCACACGACCGTCGCCCTGAGCAGACCACTGAGCGTGACGGTGACGGTCCAGCAACCACCAGCGGCTAGTCCGCGACGCGGTCGCCTACTCTCCGAGACCCTCAGGCCCAGCGGTATGAGCTTCGGCCCAGCACAACCCGGTCGACTCTCGGCCCCGGCGAGTCCCGAGCTGAACAGGTCATTCGCCAAGAGCCTGGCCAACAGCAGCGAGATACCCTCGCAGACCGACAGGACCTTCTGGGGTAGCTCCTGCGCAGCCCTGCTGGCTTACCACCGCTGGCTCAACTCGGACGTCGAAAACGGCAGGTGCCAGAACGTCAACGACCTCAAGTACGACGGCAAGAGGTCGGTTTTCGAATATAGAATTCTATTTGTAGATACAAATACGTTATGAACAATATAACGTAAATATGCTTTTAGGAACGTGGTGAGATCTCGACACGGCGTTCGCGTGATCGAGCTGCGCGAATCGTCCGGAGGCATGGTTGTGGCATCGCGACAGTTTCCCGGGAATCACCTGACCCTGGAAGCGATGGTACCGGCGCCTCCGCCCCACTGCATCGCTGCGCTTACCCTCGTTGCCGAGGACTCGATCGGCAGCATACTCAAGCATCCCCTGCCCACGGCGTTCTAGGACACTATTCCAAGCTGCAGATATCGTCGCGATCATCGCTTGAGATCCTATTAATACTACTCCTGTGATCTGGGACCGCTCTTTATCTCTTATTCGATTCGTAATCGCCTCTTCTAGCTGTGCGCGTATATCCGGTAGACCGGTTTGGCCGATCGATCGGATGTGTATTTACGTGTCGATCTTTTCAACTCTTTTGTTATTATTATAGGAGAACACAGTTTTCATTAACTCAACACTCGATTTCACAACCTACGGGTAATGTGATGTAGATCGATTGGTCAAGCTTGCGTCTATACTACCATAAATATTATCGACCAGAGCGGTTCCTTTATTTATTAATGCATTCGCGAAGGAAAATATGCGGCAAAATATATAAGGTGTTGCAGATGAATGACTTTTCGAAAACACTACGATGAGCATTTTGAATTTCGATCGAGTAGACATTGTCTTCTGCAGTTGAAGTTGTAACGGTAATTCTGCAAATGCGCTTATATGTACGAGCCGAAGTCATCGCGGCAGCTCTTATATATTTTGCCGGTCGTTTTCGCGGGGTACATACTTAATATTATTATATCATACGCTCCTTACTATACCAAAGTGCTTTGAGCAAAACATTTGACGATCTTGAAAAATCGATTGCGTGCTTCAACTCACTGATCATCATTACCAAATTAATATATAGATATAGTATATATTGATTTTTATAATTGACGATTTTTCTTGTAACGAGGTGGATGAAGAGTTTTCAGTTGAAGAGAGTAAAAAGTTGCCTTTAGATACTTTTCTATGTAAGAAAAAGAAATTATACCTGCATGGAAAACATAGATATATAATAGTGATCGACATACACTGGTATTCTTCAAAGTACAAGAGCGAGAATCGATTTTTTAGGTTCTGTAATTTATTATACGCTTTCCGCCCTTTTACATATTATTGTAAGGTTATATCTGAAAAGACGTTTATTGCGATGAACTCAAGTAGCAAATCGTGCATTGATTCATATTAATTATGTGGTAGAAGTTCCTATGAGTTAAAAGTACATCGAGGAGGGCATACACACATAAATAAATGTATCACAAATATGAGCAATATCAAATAATTATATATATATATATATATATATATATATATATATATATATATATATATATATATATATATATATATATATAATTTGAAAATTATTTACGTGTAAATTACAATCAAATTATTTCCGTAATCTCTTTTGAGACTAAGAATAATAGCAACGATTTATTAAGTCTACTATTGGGCGTTTAAAAGATGTATATTTTTCTACGCGCTAAAATAGAATAATTTTAACCTGATTTGTTGCACCACCTCTAGTCATGCGAGCCTCCTCGAGAATTGTGTTCGTTATATTCCTTCCACTTACTCCAAAAATCAAATAAGATAAGAAAAAAATCAATGCCAATAATCGTCCGTCGATAACCGCGCACCTTCACCGCATCAAACATGCTTCCACCACTAAGAAAAAAGGCATTATTTACCAATCACTTGTTCAACAAGACACAAAAATTAATTTACTGTCTAACCAGTGGCAAAATACAGTTTATCGAAATATACACTTATTATGCACAAACATAACCGATGCTGAACCAAATAAATACATCAAAATATACACAAAGCGATAAATATCCAGCATCACCTAAAAGATAAAAGCGCAGGTAGTTTGTAGAAATTGTGATTGAAAAATTACTGACAATGAGAGAGCCTAAGCGATTCAATCGAAAGATGCGGTGATTGCATAAGTTAGTTACGATACATACGACGTATAAGCCAATCAAGGCAAAGTAATTCTCACTTGTATACCAACAACCCGCATGTACAGTATTATTATTTCATAATCTGTTCTCGTAACACGTAAGTTAAATGGTGAATAATATATAAGATCACACATACAAAGACAATATATACAACACGAGATATGAACACGTCGATTGTCGATCTGCAATTGACAATTTACAGATGCATGTGTAAAAATAATTCTACAAGAATTAAAGAGTAAGCAAAACCCAAGTTGTTTCCAGCTAGAATATTTGTTCCCGATACGAGAAATAAACGAGTAATTTTTTTCATTAAATACATTTGACTTTTCATTCACATATACAAACCAAATTTTATTTATTTTTCTCTTGATAAGATAAGACATGAAAATAATTGTATAGAAAAGTGATAAATATGCATCGTAGGATATTTTAGTTAATTATTTGTTATAAATTAGTTAATATTAAATCACATTTTAATTTACATGTTTATAACACTTGAGTAACTAAATCCTAGTTCTACTTATATAATTATATTATAAAAGTTTATATATGTACGACATACACTGATTAGATAAATATAAAAATATAGCGCGATAAATAGTTTTTATACTTTGTATAAAATGCTTATTGTAAATCTATAGTAGAAAGGTATTTACAATGACATGAAGAATGTATGATTTCGCATTTACACTTATGACAATAAGTACAAAATTTAAGTATATCCCTTGTAGCGTCGAAAGGCAAAGTAAGTATCGACTCCATATAAAATTCCAACAAATCCACTCAAATACTAAAAATAAAAAAAAAATTATTATGTAATAAAAGTACATGTACAATCAACAACGGAAATTTAATTTTTCTAGGATTAACAATATAAATAAAATTTTGATATTTATTTAAAAAATACTAACATATGCGGCTGTCATTGCAGGATAAACATCGAAGCCAGGAGTGATGGCATAAAGTGGCCAGAGGAAGATTTTCGTTGCAAATCCTAAGCATGATGCGGAACTCATGCAAAAGAAGCAAGCAATCGAATTGAACATGAGCTCCTGTAAGTATAAAAAAAAACAATTAAAAAACTCTTTACACAATACGTATTTATCATTTACATTATTAACTAACAGACATAATACTTACAAAATAGGAAGATTGAACTAGTTTGTAGGACTTTTCAGAAAATATGTAGCAGAGTAACAAAACGCCAGAGTTTAAAAAACAAGCTGCTGAAGTTGTCAGAGCTCCTTCAAATGCAGACCCGATTTGTGCGTGATATTTTAATCCGTAGTTAACTAGCAGTCCTTGGATTATAAAATTAACTAGCGCCTCTAATACCTTGATCATTCCTGGCAATGTTTTAAGAAATTCAACGTGAACACATGTGCAGCAACGAATACAGCAACAACCAACACCCCCGACTCCATGAGTTCGTTCAGGAGCCGCTGTTTTTACTACCGGACCCCCCTTTTTAGCCATTTCTTTTCTAATGAACTATATCTTTTATGAAAAACTATATTTAAAGTCTAGTTGTATTGAAAACAACCTTTCACGCGTCACTTTTTTCTTTCCCGACTACTTTCAATATATTTCGTTTTTAACGTTATAAACGCACATCAATAATAATTATTTATTAATATTATAAATAATGCGCAAATAAATATTCAAGTCAAAAGAAACGCTCACTGTGGACTCTGCCGTGCTACTGAAACGGGAATTTTAAAACCATGCGCTTAGATTTAAACACCCCCCGCATCGCTTTCAAGCGACAGTACGAAGAGCTGTAAATGTATTTTAGGCGATTGGTGGTGCTCCCTTTATGTGCCCAATCATTTCACTTATACTATAACGTTGTCGCTTTCAAATTGCTTGCAAGTTATAAACTGCATTTTTAAAACAAAAATGTATAATTATTAAATACAAAATGTAAATTAAATTAATTTGATTTGTATAAAACTAGGTATATTTTACTTAGTATATAGTTGTGTTCATTATACATATCTATCATAGCAACGTAAAAAATATAAAAATTCCATTATATATACAGATTTTTTTTAAAACGAAGATCCAATGTTTATTCGCGTGTATACATCTCTATATATAGAGAGAGAAAAAAGCGCGCGCGTAATAATAGATTGCGTATATTGGTCCATGCAGCACATATTTATTTCATATGCATTTGTTTTTTCCGCACTAATTGAACAGATAATATGTCGATCTGGCAGGAAACAGTAAACTTTGAAAATCATAACTTCACGATTGACAATATGTACTTGCCAACATTTCCTGAGCCTATTAATGGAGAACTGTCAAGCGAAGATTTCTTAGCATCTTCAATAAACGTTGTAAGAATTCTCGGTAAGTCTTAGGTTTGAAAAAAGACGACTAACCTCAAACGCTGTGTTTTTATATAAAATAAATTAACTTTCATATACGACCTCATTTATAATATTACTGTAATGAAACGATGTACTTTTATAGTTTTGAACTCTACGTATATGTACAAACGATATAATTGTGCTTTTGAAATTAACAAAGTGAAATGTATTTAATGATATCAATATTTTTGTTTATAATATTGTACCCTTTTGTGTGCACTAATCGTAACAGATTACTTTGGAAACATCTTTATGCCTGTCAAATACGATATGCAAAGAAATATTGATGTGAGAAATTATATTACAATTAATTATCATACATACCAATATTTGAATAATTAATTATAACAATTGTTACAGAGAATAACAAAAAAATTTAGTCAAAACAAACAAAAATACTCGACATTGCAAAGAATTATAGTTGATGAAAAAGACAAGTTAGAAAACTCAGTCGTGATTGTTGCTATTTTATGGTTGAGAAGGTGTTATACTTTCAATAAAGTTTTCTTTATTGAACTATTCAAACTGTTAATGTATAAAATTAGGCACAATATATAATAGCATTTTCTTTCGTATTTTAGGGCATTGCACATGATTCAATTATTCTTCGAGTATATCGTTAACGATTTCAATTCGGGAAAAAAATCAGAAGATCTTATGGCAAATCTTTGCAAATCTTATGAGTTGAGTTTGGAACCGTATCACGGATACATAGCTCAGCAACTTTTTAACGTATGCCTTGATATTAAATATTTATATATTGCACATGAGAATCATAATGAAAAATCTATAAAGTACAACTTATTCTGAATCTTTGCAGCTCCTGTCACGAATGATACCTCCTCGAAATAAAATTTTGCAAGCGATTGCCAATGGATATGACGTGAAACAAGAAATTATAATTAAAAGCATGGATAGATTTTCGAAAAGATTGCAAGAGAACATAACGATTCTCAAATTATTTTACGAAAAACATGATTTAGAAAATTATGATAAGGCTTGATGACGTTTATCTTATTATATTAATGGATCTTTTTATTGATACATGCGCATCTAGAATTTAGGTAAAAAAGAGAAAGAGATTTTTTACTATATAGGTCTCTTTAAGTTAAGTTGCATATATATTTATATGTATATTGAATAAAAAAATAAGTATAGATAATTTCAAAAATATGTTTTGATATATTTTATTATAAATAACTTCATTGACTTCCACAGTAAAATATACTTATTTTATCGTATCATCGATTCCATACATCTGCGCCATGTAAAATCTCTTTGCGTGATGATCTGCTGACGTTTTCAATACGATGGTACCAGTAATTATTTCAATTATTAAAAGTCCCAACGCGATCCCATTGAATATTCTTTCGTTTAATTGGTGTACTGAGTTTCGATCGAAAACCAAAAACATTTCCAAAGGAAACTGAAGAAGAGTAGAAATAAGCCAGAAACTCGCTAACTCTGGTATCTGAAATATTAAATTTCAATATATTTTCTTTAAAATACTTGAAACCGCAAACAATGTTTAAATAAATACGTGTGAAATAAAATTTAGATAAATGCAATTGCGCTTCCTTTTTATAGTTCAAGTTCTTTAATACAATGAAATAACGATATGATTACTTCTTAGTAAATATAATTCCTACTGAAATATTTCAAGTCAGATCTCAGATAAGATCTCACCTGAGATTTGTCAATAGGTATTGTTACTTCCATCATAACGCAATTCGTATAAAACGTGATACGTGAATCGTCATTTTGAAAATCCATTCGGTAGCAGTGACATCTAGTATCAGTTTTTTCAAGTACAAGGAATAAATCGCGAACCAGACAATTTTTCAGATCGCTAAAATAGTCATGAAAATAAAATTTCATCGATCGCATATTGCTATTTATAGCAATGGTTTATAACAATAAAAAAATCGTATTGTTTTATTTGAGAATTTTCTGAGCACCTACATTATCTATATATATATATATATAATATAAAAAATGTTAACTCATGCTTATATTCGCACGAATAGAAGCTAACTTCACTTGTGTACCTGGATGCGTGTACACCACGAGATATTTGTTAAACTTGTGTTAGTACTTTGCATACCTTTTCACTAAGATTTCCAAGATATCCTAAATATAACCTTGCACACTCTAATCCAGTAACTGCCAACAGTACTGCCACGGAGACGAATTTGTAGACTTCTGATAAATCATAATACTGCAACAATATATTTCAGGTAAATTTAAAAGTATTTTTCCTAAACATTCTTATACATAAAAATAACTCTAGAATTTCAAAACTGGCAAAAATATTGGCAGTTTACAAAATTTCGGTTTTAACAAAGTAATGCGTACATTTGTAATATATGAAAAAAACATTACAATTACTTTTTTATCCAAATAGTACAGCAGAACAAGTAACCAAATAGGAAAATAACGAGCGTTCAGATAAAGAGCAATCTGAAGTGGTAGACTAGATTTAATCCGATTTCCTGTAAAAATGATGCACGTTATTTACATTTTGCTCATCAAATGCGTTATAATTATATTAATTTAATATGAGTATTATAACAAAATGTTTTAAGAAACATATTTATTTAGGTTTTTCTGCCGAATTATTCACTTATTCCGAAAATACTCACCGACGTCGTAAAACTCCTTTTTCCTATCGTGACATGCTAAACCAGGAAAAATGTGATCCGAAGCGGAAATAACCGAAGACTTCCACATTTTTCAAAATTAATTTTTTTCAAGCAGTCTATTAAATATTTGGGAACATAACATACCTAGAATAGGAATTTACTGTTTGTTTATTTTTACTGTCGCCGGGCAGCGCAGAAACGACATAGAATGTACTGCCATCTGGGGAATTTTCAAACACCTGCTATCCTACATAACTATTACAGTGTCTGCTAGACTACCCTAAAACTACTGTATTATAAAAATACGCTCTTTACTAGCTAACATTACATTACTCTTCCATACATTTGTTGAATACTCATAGACTAATGCAATACATACACACATTTTAAAAGTAATTAAAAATTAAAAGTATTTAGAAATCATAAAATAATTTTTTTTATACAGTGTGCGTAAAGTGCGACTTTACGTACTTTGCAACTTTTTAAAATCGCATTTACGCTCCCTGTATCAAAAAATATTGTTCGATACATGTGCGAAAATTGATTCTACACTCGTGAGTTTATCAGCCTCGCTTCGCTCGGGCGACAAACCTCTCACTCGTGTAGAATCAACTTTTACGCACTTGTATCGAAAACTACTATAATCATATATGTGTAGATAAGTTAATTTAAACACCTAAAGTGATTGAAATAAACAAAACAAATGTTAAAAATTTATACGTATATGTTGATATAAATATAGTAATATTTATAAAAATAATTAACAAGTATTTATTCACAATGTATTACAAAAAATCTATATTTTAACAGTTAATTTGACTGTCTTTTTTACTCAACGTGAATGTAACTTTGACCGGATTTCATTCATCAAAAAAGATATCTTCTTATGTTTAGGTATGGTATACCATAGTCGATTATTAATTGCAACAACTTCATAAGACATTGCTTCTAAAGTATCTACAGTAATTTTGTAGGTACCTATCAAATTACCAGAATTTCTGAAGTACCAGTAATATGGCATAAGCATAATAACGATACTGAAAAAATTTAATGTTAATTATTTTAATACAGTTTTTAAGAGTTCTTAACAATTATTTTGTAATAATTCATAATAGCTTACACTTTACTCTCTGGAGAAACGTTCAAATCCTCTATGTATTCTAAAGTATCTGTTTTATTATCACTTGTTTCATTTATAGGAACTGGATTACCATCCTTGTCCAAAACAACAACATGATCTAAACATGTAAATTAATTTGTGTAAAGAAAATCATCTCTATTTAACATAAATATTATAAGTATATGATAAATCAATATTTAAAAAATATTTGTTACCTATCACATGAAACAAATTTGTTGATATATTACTCTTTACATAAGCAGATCCTCCCAATCCATCTTGAAGATATTCCAGCAATTCTCTTTTTTCAGTTTTTATTTTATGTGTCTGATAACTCAACCTTTTTAATGCGTTAATTTGTGATTCACTAAGGACAGGTCCATCATAATTTTGAGCTGTTTTCAGTTTTTGATAAATTTTACAAAACGTCCAATGTAAAAAATGTTCTTTTGAATAATCATAATTTGTATTGAAAATTTTATGTAACATCGAAGTATGATATGATTCCAAGCACAATAGATTTAGTGCACAAATTGTTAAAGTTTCATGATTATATTTCAATATTTCATCATTGTTCATAATGAAATTTTCTATTTCATTCCAGAAAATGCTTTTATGCATTGACATTCCTGCGCCAGATATCAAAACTAAGAGTTTGCCAATATGATCATTAAATGTTTTTTTACTAAGAATGGTTTTTTCAAAATATGTTGCAAATATATAGTTTAACAATTCTTTACTTTCATATCTAATATACAACAAGCATCTGAGTACACTCAACGCACAATTGAAACCAAGATCTTCATGTATTAATTTTTTAATTAATTTATCTATAAGATCTTGATTATAAAATTCTTGTTCTAAAGGAATACTGAGAGAAAATAATGATTAATGAAGATATTTTTTCAGATGCTGCTTTATAAAAATGAATACTTACTTTGATGATTTAAGTTTTTCGCTTAATATGTAGATTATAAAATTGACTTCAGTAGCCTTAAGCTCTTCGATATTTTCCATTATAACATCCTCAACTCGATGTAATACATTTAACCATCCTTTTGGATAATATGTCATGTTACAAAGAGATTCTAATATTAAAATACTGCTTTTGAGAGGTATCTCATCCTTATACTTCTCCAAGCCTTGAATAATATGTTCCAATAATTTATAATTTTTTTTTTTCGTTTGATAACTTAGATAAGTTAGTGCACTTTCAAGAGATTTGATGTTATTTTCATCAAAATCTAATGAAAGTTTCACTACAAACTTTTTTTCTAGTGCCTTTTGTATATTTTTAATCAATACTGATTGTGGCATTCTTCTAATTGTTAAAGATAGTGCACCAAAATCTGTTAGTGATAGATCGTTTAAATTGTTACAAATATGATTAAGAATCAATTCAACAGTATTAGATGAAATTGGTATTTTTAATCTTGCAAAGATACTTAAAATTTCTATTGCTTCTGACATTGTCAACTTATTCAGTCTTGAATCAACAATAGAACATATTTGTTTAAAAAAAGTCTGCTCATTCAGTAAAGCAGTATCTTCATCACTTTTCTCAGACATTTCTCTTTTATAAGATCTGAGCAAACTATTTAATGCAGTGATGATGTGTGGGCCTTTTATAATATTTTTATTAGCTTCCAAAGTAAACAAAACTTTTGATGGATACCGAGTATTTAGCTCTGACAATAATGTATCTGCATTAGCATTTTCCAATAGTAATGAATTGCCGTTATCTAAAATTAAAAAAAAAATAATAATTCAATTTGAAAACATATAAAATGAAATGGGTTTCAAAAAAACATACCTTTTATTTTCTCAATGTTAGATGTTACATGATAGGCGAAAACTCGTTGAGTTGAAATATTGGATCGTCCTAATGATGTAGGCAATCGAAAAATTCGTTTTGCAAACATTATCTTATTTACTTTTTCTCTCAGAATTTTCAGAAAAAAGAGGTTAAGAAAATTGTAACTTGATGAAATATATAAATATTTATGGAAACTATTACGATCCCATTTTTATCTGTAACAATCTTTTTTCAAATACCTTCTCTATTATTGTTTATTACAATCACAAAGTATTATCGTAGTTACATATAAATACTCTCAGTTCAGTACTTGTAGGTTAAGTAATATTCTGCATTTATTATTTCTAATGCATGCCGGACATGCCCCACTCTATATAGTTGCGCTCGTTCACTCTAGGAATAGACCGCGGAGTAACGCATATGGAAACATGCGATTCCCTGATGAAAGTTTGGCCTGGGTGGCACACCTGGCGGCGAGTTCCAAAAGCGTTGTTTTATTATTAGTGAAAAGTTAAGTATAACTATCTTCACATTTTGCGGTATAACAATGAATTGAATTAATTCATGGAACGAATAGGCGTTTGATGTTTATAATATATATATATATATGTATGTATACAATCAAGCAGAAGCAAATGTAACCTAACCATCAGAAGCGAGAAGAGGTATAAGCAAGAGAAGCGGGAAGATTCAAATCCTTGACAAAGCTCATCAACTCTCTGGCTTTTGCTTTTGTTAAAAATACCTAATTTGAAAATTGTTAATACTTAAAAAGTAGGTTTCATAAAATCGACACAAATCCGAAAACTGTAAAATATAGTTTATGCTAGTCTCCATATGTATTTACTTAATATGTGCACATAAATGTATCTTTTTATGTAAACTAAAATTTACATTATATAATACAGTAATAGTACATCACTATCTTATAAATTTTCTTTATTAAAATTTTAATAAAATCTCTTCTGGCAATCCAAATTTATGAATGTTTGGATAAATAATTTTTCTAAATTGATTAGATAAGGACTCCACAGATCGGTTATTCAAGTACTAAAAAATAGAAGAAAAATACAAAAACTGTAAAATGTTCCTCATGGCAAAATATCCTTGTACATCAAATTAAAACACTTACGCCTTCAGCATGCATTTGACGCCACGGTTGGCGAGATCTCCATTCACCAGTTTTATTCCGAAGGATTAAATAAGCAATCATCTGTCTCTTCTCGTTCATGTTGTAGTCATGTCTGCAAAGGAAAACGGAATGAATTTGCTAATAAATTACTAAATTACAAAATTGTTTAGAAGAAAACAACAAAACAATAATTATTTACCCTCGACGTCTTTCTCCTTTATCATACAGTGTATCTATGACAGGTCTAAATTTGTTGGGTTCAGGCAAATATGTCCACCATTTTTTTCTAAATGGAAAAATTAACATTATTCGCATTATTTATCAATCAAGTAATAGTATTAACAAACATTATCGAGAGAAATATTTGATTTGTATTACGTCTGAGTTACTGGAGAAGTGTCTATGTTATTAACAATATCTTCTTGCTCTATAGGATTAACTTCTTCATCTACTTCTACTGTTTGTAATTTTTCTTTACTAACGCTCTTTTGTATTCTTTTTGCAGTATTACTGAAAAGTAATAGTATATAAACATAAAATCTGAGAATTACTGTTTTTTATAAAAATATACTAACAGCCCTCTCTCGGCTTCAGAATTTGTTGAATGAATTTCCACTTTTGATGGTGATGACTCGATCATCAAAATAGACTTTTTCTTTTTTGGTGACAGAGTTTCAGCGATGACAGTTTTTCTTTTTCTCTCAACTATTTCATTCTCATCGATTAGATTGATTTTATTATTGCCAACGCTAAAAGAATTATATATTTATACGAAAAATTAAGTTTTAAAAATATTGTCAGTCAGTGTACCCTCTCAAAAACATATAATTGTCAAAAATAGCTATAGATGAAGCTGTAAATCCAGGTTTAAATTGTATTTTAACTGGATTCTAACTGTATTTATTTGGATTATTTGACTATAGATCCAGTGTATTTTCCAGTTAAAAATATGTGGATTTCCGACTATGTTAAATGACATCAAAGTCTGGATTTGTGAATAGATATCCAGTTAAAATCAACTCACAAATAGTAATGAAATATCGACGTGACCTGAGCATGATCCCATGGTTTTTGATTTTATAGACTTGTGACTTACTTAAGCAATTCCTCTTGATCAACGCTGACAGTCTTATCATCATCATTAATATTTTGAATGAGACAGCTTTCACAACGCACATTATCCTGATAATACCTATTACAAGGAATTACAGACAACTTATTCATGAAAAGCAAGTTTTATAATTGAAAAATCAAAATGAATAGTTATAAATATTTTTTACCTCCAACATGAATTTGTCCTTAAAACATATTTGCTGATTGAACAGCAAGGACTTTCAAGCCATTGTGTTGTTGTGGGCATATACCTGGGCATAAGTTATAGTATGTATATTGATTGTACTACATAGATATGACTTACATTTATTTTACATTTTACAAAATATTAGAATAATATGTGCACCAAATTAAAATCATACAAATAGCAGATATATACAATATGAGAGACAAAAAATTAATACCTATATTTTTCAATATCAAGCAGTTTCTTAGCTACTACAGAATCTAAAAGAAAATTAATGCTAAATAGATCGGTCCTTTTCTGATTTTCCAATCGATCAAAATACGCTTTGTCACACAGAATGTAAGGAGCATCAAAAGATACAGTACCACTTAATTGCTGAAAAATGATATTTAATATATATACATAAATATATATATATCTCACTCTATTGCTTGTTGTGTATCCAAAAGTTTACTTAAAAAGTATAAGTACTAGAATGTATACAAACCGTGACAATATTCTCGAATTTCATCCGTAATGTCGGCTTAAGTCCTTCAAAGTTAAAGGAGTATCCTTGTAGAAAGTAACGGTGTCTTTCGTAAAAATTTTCTTTCTCTCCGAAGTTCATGGTTGTAATTTACAAGCATAATTTATTCTCCTATTATTAGATCTTATAAAATTATTAAATTACTCAAGTTTTATGTCAAAGTTGTGACCATGTTCTGCGGTATATGGTGTTATATTACTTTGCAGAGGTTATGTTTACAAACTTTAAAAACTAATTGTAAGTATTATATATAAATATTTAATTATACACATGAATTCAGCAATTCGGCTTTCATTTCGTTCGGCACTATTCCGGCATTTCCGACTGGTGTCGTGGTATATAATAAATAATATATAATGTAGGTATATGTTTATGTTTCGTATCTTGCGGATTGATCGATGGTGCTGCCGTTATCAAACTCCGTTGAACGCGGGAAAGTGCAAATGAGTTTGATTTGTCGTCTGTACATTATGATATCAATGAAATTTCGATAGCAATAAAACATTTAGTAAATAATTCTGATCATCGGTTTTACTTCTTTATCGGCAAGCTTGACCGAATCAGCCGGTAGCTCGTAGAAAACCTTCTGGATTTCCAGAGGATTCAACACGATTCAACACGAGCGGCAAGTCAAGGCATTTGAAAATTTGATTTGACTCCTGATCAATCAACTGCTGTGCCAGCTCTTTCTCCGGGTTGGAGTAAACAAGCGCGGCGTACTATTCAACAGGGCGCGGTTTGCCGTCTAATTCCAAGTAGCTGGTGGAGGTGAACGCTGGTACGAGGTCTCTTATTCGCTGCTCGCTCAGTCTTCGCACTTACCGGTTTCCTTCTTTTTCGGCGGGAAATACGGATAAAGAGGCAGTCTTGACTTCAACTTTTATCGCACCGGGTTGTTTGGTAAATGTTGAACGACTAAAGATGTTCTTAAAGGCTATAGCCTCTTGTTCCTGTCTGGTTTCGCACACTCAAGAAGGGACTTGTTCTCCTGCTTAACTGTTGACATTTTTTCTTCTTGATGAAATATTTTGCACTAATTTTGTTCCAAGTAGGACTACAAGGGACAAGCGCCCGATAGATTGGGAGTAATGCCTATTAGTCAAGTCCTGGATAAGGTTTGAATGACGTGTGTTCTAAGCATCTTCTTATATCGGGCTTGCGCGATAGGAACAGCGTTTCGAGGTTGGATCGGTGCATGAACTTTCAGGAAAAAAGCAAATATTAATGAGAGAGAGAGAAAAAGGGAGAAAACAACAAAGGCGTAGGAGGACTCAATGAGAAGGCTCCAACATTTAGTACATGTACCTGCCGTGAACGGTCCTTAAGGGGGCGTAGCATAGTAACACATTGAGTACTCTGAATACCGTAGATCGGTAATCCCCGTTTATAACCTTTGGCACCAATACCGTCCCCTAGTTTCATATAGGTATAATAATAGTTAAATTGACTGAGCAGGTAGCTGGCATCAGTCATCGGATATATGACAATATGTTTCTGTTTTAAGAAAATTACTCTACAAATTTTCTCATATTTTTAGATATCAAGAATGTTTGGCAATCATAAGACTACAGTAAAATAAAAGTCTCGTAGCTATACACAAATAAAAATTAATGAAATAATACTCACACTACTATGCGCATTGTATTTACTAAATTTACCCTGTACATCGGAGGTAAGATTAGTGCTGCTATGGCTATTTCATATCACTGGCAGTCCACAACTTGTTTTTCTGTTATTCTAAACTTAAAATTGGTTAATTTATCATTACTACAATTTCCATTAAATGTCAATATTTTATGCTAGGCAAATCTCTATTAGCCATAACTAAACGAGGAGAAAAAGTATTTTATGCAGTACTATACGTAAAGAGGTAATAAAAAAGTCTGCGAGATGATTATGACAATAATTATTAGTAGGTAATCTTACCTGAGGCAAAAAGAGTGAGCCTCGAAAATTAATTTTTGACTATAAGACGACAAAGTTTTTATTATTTATGTAACTTTTCCTGTGATACATTTAAGATACTGGTTGTGAAGTATAGATCACAAATACACAACAAATGCCCGACTTTAAGTGCCTCTATCTTTTGAGAAATACTGGAAACTGAAAAATAATCATATTAAAAGCCAGCCATACACTGCAAAAACACAATGACTGAAACCAATTTTATGAAAAAGTTTCACCTGTTAATGCGCATAATGTATTATAGCTTCGTATAATATTTGTGCATATACGATATAAGAACTGATTATAACACAAAACGAAATAATTACAATAGTAACAATAATTCTGTCCATATTGTATTTTTTTGCACTATCATAATTATGCCAATTGAATAAATATAAATACCTAATTGTTTATTGATTACATTCGAAAAATTGCTGTCCAACAAATTTTCGGATAAGTAATAATGCCTGTTTATTAATTTACTACGCATACTGTTAAAATAGTTCGGTAACACCTTCTGCGTATTATGTAATAACGTACGACGCTTAGATGTTAGTATATTTTTAATCGGAACTCGATCACCGATTGATCACGAGTCGATCTTGACCCAGTCGAACTGTTCCCATTTATCACTAGTCTGTATACTTCGAAATTTCGGAGAAGTAGCCTACTTTAAAAATCATTAGTAATGTAATGTAATTATTATATTATATGCATATTATATTTTAGTTCTATTTTTATTCATTAGGTTACACTATGAACGAAATGAAATACATTGAACCATTAAAAAGAGCTTATTATGGAATCTCTTGTCGGCATCATCATTATTTTGATATAAATAATAAGTGTAGCGATGTATATAACGATAAGATGTTATGTCCATACATATATTTTTACACTAAACGGATAAACAAAAATATTTTCCAATCGTTATAGGATGTAAAGTTATTCATATATTAGTTTCAATGAACCTTAGGTGCAAATATCAATAAAAAATGACACTTTAATTAATGCTGCCCAAGCAGTTAGATATTAGGATTATTCCTGCTCGAAATTCGGCGAGGAAAATTCTTTGTCCGGCCGAAGTGTCACATGCCCGGCAAGCCTTGCGCTCAACGCCTTTGCCAAAATCGTTCGCACCCGATGAAAGGAGCCGTTTGACCTATAAGCCGCTTTGCTGTGGCGTCCCGAAAAGCGTCGATCACGATCGCCAACAACGTAGCCGATCCATCGCAGCTCACTCGTAGCCCAAAAGAACCGATCAGTCGCCCGCAATTATTCGCGGCGTCTTATTGCCTGTCCCCTTTTTTTCTCTTTTCCCATAACATATGAAATCTTCGACCCTGTCTATCCTACCCCTTAGTTAGGCAACTTATGTATATATAGTTATTCTAGTGAATTGCACAAGATTTCCTGTAGACAATCGAGTGTTATTAATGGTTACGTAATTTAAATATTTTGTGAGATTCAGTGGTGTGCTGTAGATCGACAATAGATTTTACTTCTACCCCGTCTCGTTCAAGGTCAACTTATTATTATACCTATACAGCCAAAGTAAGTATTCGTTTCGAACTTTTCTTTAAATAATCACAGCGCAGTATTAATATATTGTGTATTCACACTTGAAATATATACGATCAGAAAACATCGTTCCAGTTTAACAATTGTTTTAAAAATGTTTAGCTGTTAAAATATTTATATTAATCAGAATTTTGTATTATTGCATCAATGTTATTTAGGGATTTATCCAGTAAATGATACACGCACTTACGCGAGCATTCGCGCTCGATTATAAAATACACTCATAATACATTTTACTTTAATTTTTAAAGAGAATCGTCGACGTTGTAATCATGGCAGCAGAGCCAACGGAAGAGATCAAGCAGGTTGGTTCGAATATCCCAATAACTCTTCAATATACTATCAAATTGGAACTCTTAATACTTAAAAATAAATAACAACAATTCATTGTTCACTAAAAAAAATAATTATTTATGCTAAGAATAAAAGGTATTATCTTTGATATTATATGAACTACATATTATTTTAGATGGACAAAGTCCTAGATCTTTACAAGCATATGAGTCAAAATCCAAGCCTAAAGTCTGCTAGAATTATTTCTATAGCTAGAAATGGAATTTCAATACAAAGTGTTTGGGAGCAAAGAAATTTAGAAAGAAACATAAAGCAAAAGTTTACTCAAGACTTCAGTTTAGACGCTGATTTGCAACCACTTGTAGAAAGCTTTCCAGTAGATGTTACTTCAGAGTAAATATTAATTTTTTACATTTCAAATACCATATTTATATTATAGATATAAAGTGTAGTTACTATAGAACACAAACTATTCGATTTCCCTTTTAAGGCTACTATCAACTTCGTCTGAAAATGAAAAATTAAAAGCCATTTTGCGAGAAGTCATCGTTGATGGGAAGCCAAAACAGTACATTGAAATTTGGGACAGACAACATCTTGTCAAAAACTATGACTTGGCTGCATACGATGCACATGGCGAAATTTATACTGATAGTAAGAAAATCTCGCATCTGTTTACAAATATAAGAAATTGAATCAAATTCGTAAATTATTTAACATTTCTAAACTTTTTTTTCTTTAGATATGTTTAGTTCTTTTCAATTTTCGCCCGACAATACAAAATTGATGTATATCGCTGAGAAGAAGTTGCGGAAAACTGAACCTTATTATAAACAGAAACCAAAGTATAAAGCGTTTACCCAAGAAAATGAAGAAGAACCGGAACGGGTGAGAAATCATAAAAAACGCAGTATTGTACTTAGAATTCATGCAATTTTTTTATACTTATTATAAATACCAAAAATATATTTTAAAGAAAAAATTGTTATATTATTTAGGGTGCTCAGCACGTTTTCAAGCCTGACTGGGGTGAACAATTAGAAGGTCGACACCGTTCCGTGATTATACTTCTGAATCTTGAAGAGGACACGTTTTTCCCTCTGCCATTTATTCCAGATGATTATTTTCCAGCTGAAGTTATTTGGACTCCTAATGGCGAATGCATAGTAGGAGTCGCCTATAAACTACATCGCAGATATCTTGGTCGATATGGTTGTAGCAACAGAGAATCGTATATTTTTCTACTAAAAGGAACAGAATTTCGTAAGCACCATTAACACTTTTTGACTGAAAAAAATTGTACTCTAAAGTTTATATTTATGTTTAAATTATTTATTATATCATTTTTATAAAGGTAAATTAACTGGCCCAGGCCAAGCTTGTAAAACTCCTCAATTCAGTCCCGATGGAAAGCATCTTATATGGCTAGAAAGAGACATTGGCAAACCTCACCATAACGTCCAAAGGCTTATGCGTATAAAATGGGATGTTGTCGAAACAGTAAGTTAATGGATTTGATAGATTGTAATTAATTTTAATAGTCAACAAAACTGTAATATTTTGAATCGCGTGAAACTATTAAATTGCATATTCATACCATTTCCAGCCTGACATGGTTGTTGACCTTGTGAAGACAAGCATAACAATTGCCAATGACAAAAAATTTTATGGCTTTTATGGTCAAACTATTCCTAAACGTTGTTGGAGTAATGATTCGCAATACCTCTTTCTCAGCACACCGCAAAGATCTGAAATTAAATCATACGTAGTTAACTTAGGTAAGTCGACAGTAAGCTCATTGAACCAGCCAGCTACTTCTTGTAAATATTTATCAGTAACTAAAACTTTAAGTAAACTCTCGAACAATAGATTTATAAGTATTTTTATCTATTTACAGAAACTAAAGTAGTAACTGAAATAGAAAATAATGATGGAAGCAGCTTGAACATTCTAGACGTAAGAAAGAATCGTGTAGTGTTTACGAGATTCTCCATGATCCGACCACCGCAGTTAGTAGTTGGAAAATTTGACCCTACGTCAGAAAATATTGGAAATCTTAATTTGTATAACTGCACTAATCCACTAGATATTCCTAATGGAGAAAATCTTATATATGAGCATACTGAATTTGAGTATAAAACAAATGAACCTGTCAGTAAGTAGATGAAAATTTACTTTCTTTTACGTAAAAATTACCTTTCTTTTATATAACTAAAAAAATTCTAAAAATCTAAATAACCTAGGGTTTATTATAATAATTATTTTAACATTACAATCTTTAATTTTTTACTCCCAATAATGAGATTTATTTATGCTTGGTAATTAAATAATTAAGATAATTATGCCAAATTGTTAAATTATAAATATAATTATGAATTGTTTTCATTATTCCTAAAAATTTATTAAAACTTATAGGAGATTTTAATTTCACTTACTTTGGAGAAAAAGCTGCACCAGAACAATCAATGCCCCTACTTGTTGTACCTCACGGAGGACCTCATTACTCTTTCTGCAACCAGTTTAATATGGATCATGCGATTTTTGCACTTTTAGGTACCAAATGCGTTAATTTATAATTTATAATAAATATAAATAAAAAAATGTAAATTTCTCACTTTCTTTAGGTTTTGGAATTTTACAAATTAATTTCCGAGGATCTACTGGTATGGGGGGTGATAACATTGAGTTTCTCAGTGGAAGAATCGGAGAAACTGATGTGCTTGACTGCGTAACAGCGATAAATCTAGCTCTTAATAAATATCCCCAAATCGATCCGAAAAAAGTTACATTATATGGCTTATGCCATGGTGGGTTCTTATGTGCTCATTTAAGCGGGCAACACTCGGTAAGTACGATGAATGTAAATTGACAATTGTGAAACAGATATAAAATATAACAAAATATGTATAGAACTTGTTTAGAGCGGTTGTAATGAGGGCTCCTGTAATCGATATACCATCAATGTTTACGTCAACTGATATTCCAGACTGGTAAATATAATTTTTTACTAAAACTTATGATATAAGCAGTAAACGAACTTTTAATTTGTATGAAATTTTTTAATAGGTGCCCTGCCAATACCGGTTGTCAATTCCTCGAATCTTTGCCACCTGCAACTTCTGAAACAAAATACACCGAAATAGTTCTTAAAATGTTTGATCGTTCACCTGTACGTCATGCAGACAAAGTTAAAGCCCCTACTATGATTGCAGTAGGTACTCAAGATCTAAGAAGCCCTGCCTCTCAGGGCAAACTATGGTACAATCGTCTGATAGCAAATGATGTTATAACTAAGTAAGTATACTGTTACATATAAAAGATTGATAACAATTAATATATACATTTTTGTAAAGCTTGCACTCAATAATTCATTTTTATTATTCAGATTATACGTCTACGAAGATAATCATATGTTAGCTAAAGATTTTGTCGAGATTGACTTTGTAATTAATGCCGCTCTTTGGCTTTTGGAACATACGAGTGATACACCTAAGGCAGATCCAAAGCCCGCCGTAGTAGCTGAAGAAGTGCCAAAGCCTGGATCAAAAAAAGCTGAAGAATAAATGTTAAAATAAAATATTGACTTTATCAAAACCTCTTTATATTTTCACCTCCATCTTGTTTATAAAAATATTAATAATATATGTGGCGGAACCGAATGTGTACAATAACAATGTGCTAATAAATCTGTCTACGATAAAAAGCATATTTTATTACAAAAATATATAATTTTTATATATAAAACTTATTGCATGATATTGTATATTATGAAATAATTTTTATTGCATAATATACAATGTGCTAGCATTATAAGCATGCAAGCGGTTTGAAAAGCAATAAGAAATATCGAGGGGCTCGAAAGCGCCCCGTTGACACGCTTAAGTTATTATACATTGTACCGTCGGGGAACACCGCGACATTATTATACGGTAAATTTGTTTTTTAAGCTATATGCATTTATTTCCATCGATATCTTGTATTATACGTCGTTGGTGATAAATAAGACCTTTCTTTTAATCATAGTACTTTGCCAAGAAAATTGCTCTTTTAGAAAAAAAATTAAGTTGTGATTTTTACTTTCCGAATTCTCTTATTTTCAGACTTCAGACTTTATTTACTTTTTTCTCTCTCCACAGTATTTCAGTAATACACAAAAAATAACATTTGAAACTATCCCAAACCTATATTGTATATTCCAAATTTATTTGGGATATACCCCAATAATCATTATTTGTAATTCCCAAATAAAATTAGGGATGTTCAGGAATAAATTTGAAAATGTTCTTAATCTATAGATTCTTATATCCACGTGTGAACTACGTAGCAGAACTGCATCTATGTGGCTATACCTAGCACATTTCCAATGATAAGGACCAGTTAGAGCGCTACGTAGTATTTTATACCGAGGTCTATATTTCGTAACAGCGCGATATCTAGGTAGATAGGATAGGCGATAACAAAGTCAAGGTGGTGCGCTCCGTAGTTTTTCGTACCCTCGTGTATATTTCGTATTAGAGCGTCATCTAGATAGCTACGGTAGGCGATAACGAGGTTCATTCCGCAGTTTTGTGTACCCAGATATATAGGTATATATTTGGTATCAGGACGGTGTCTAGATGGTTGAGGTCCCCGATGACGCGCGCGGTGCGTCGAGGTGGGGCGCTCCGAAGTTTTTATAGCAAGATCTATGATCTACCTATAGACACTACCGTGGTACACCTTAATTCCATCATCGGCAAACTTAGAGACTTTGAAACTGCCCTTGTACCTAATGCACATATGCATACAAAAATCTACGAAGCGAACTATCTGGACTTTGTCATCGGTCACCCTAGTCACCTAGACATCACCCTGATATGAAATTTACAACTATGGGTATAAAAAACTATGAAGCGCTATTTCTTCTAAACTTTAGTCAAACGCATTAAACGGGTATGACATAGGTCTAAAACACACCTTTTACAAGGTTAAATGGTGACAACTATAAGTTTTGTAAATCTGTACCTTTATATTATGATTCAATTTCTCCTTTAAGTTATGAAATCATTGAAGAAATTGTCAAGCGTAAAATCTTCCAATTCGCGTTCGCCAAGATAACGCCAAATTTAGCTTAGCCATAAAGAACGCTCTATTTTGCAGATTAATATTATCTCTAAAAAATTAGTTTTAATTATCTGAAAAAACAAAAATCTGTTTGCTTCCTTCTAGAGGAAGCTTTGTAATAGTAAAATTTTCAGTTTCGCTAAAACTTCATAGAGACATATTTTTAGATGTTAGAAGTTCGAATTTCGTGTTTTTAGGAAATGTCCGTATGGATGTGTGTGTGTGTATACCGTGATATTTTTAAAACTACTCAGTCAATCAATATCAATCAAATTTGACATGCATACTATTTTTGGATTCTGAATTTGGGAAAAACATTTATTTTTTAATTTTTTCAATTACTTTTTATATGGCCATTTTTTGATTTTCGAAAAACATTCTTTTCTTTTTTTTCAATCATTCTATTGTTACAAACAATTCAGCTAAAATGCATTTAAAAGATAATAAAATGACCTATTTTTATTACCGCTCGGTTCGGAAGATAAAATGAAAGAGGTGATTTTTTTTAAAAAAAGTCATATCTTTGAAACTAAACATTATAATCTCACGAAAAAAAATATGTTGATGGGTTACGTGTCAAACTATATTCCATCAAAATTTCAAGTGATTTGACTACTTATTTTTTAGTAATAAATCGAAAACTGATAAAAATGAGTTTTTTTGAGTCTCAATTACGGGCGTAGAAAGGCCTTATCGCACTTGAAATTTTGGGAAAAGATAAATCTTTTGATTACCTCGACTAACTTCTTTTCGCAGCTTATGAAAACGATTACTTGAAATGTATTAAAATACAAATTCTTTGTCTCTCACCCTGTATACCCTGTATAACTGAAAATTATTATTTTTATTAAACCTTATAACTCGCTAACGAAAACTCAGAATGTTTTGACAAAATTCATGGTTTTATGAGGTTATGAGGTCTATTTGTGATATAAATTGCAATTCATTTTATTAAGAAGATCCGGAGAAAAAGAAATGCATTATTAAATTAATATACTTGAACGATACATACGAACAACGAACAATAGATTTGTTTGGAGGAAGGCAGCGGTTTTTTAAATGCCATAGTTATTTTTGATGAATTTAACTTTTGTATCATAATTTTCCAAAGATATACATATTTCATTTGGTAAACCTAAATTTTGAAAAAATTCGGAGTGATAAATTACAAAATGTTCTTAGTATTAATCTATCTTACAGTTTTGAAAAAATTACCTTATAAAATAAAAGTTATTTTTATGAATGTTGTATTCAAGCATTTGATTTCCAATTTTAATTTTTAAGCTGGAGCTGATCACAGTCTTTATCACAGTTATATGTTTACTCTTATTTGACTGTACTTACTTTTAATAACCAAATTACAAAAGAAGCTTATTCAAACTGAATCATGGCCTCAACTAAGGTAAGTCGAAAATTTAATTTTAATTTGCCTAACATAATAACAGAACATTATTACATATACAAAGTTTGTAGAGTAAAATACGGTGCAGTTAGGTAATTTTTACTACTAGGTATTCAGGTTCTTTTTACTGTTCAGAGAATTAAAACTTATAAAGAGAAACGAATTATTATGCAGCTAATGCAAAACTTTTATTTCATAATGCAATAATAAATTAACTTAAATTATAATTAGAAATGATATGCTTTTTATTTATGTATGCACCTTATTATATTAGACTTTAACAGAAAATTTTGCAATTTAAAGTACATCATTTATGAACTATCCATATCCTTTACTTTTATGCTATAAATTTAAAACCATTTATTCTTACTTTTGGATATATGTATCATATTTACACATAAAGTATAGCTGCCAAATGCAATCAAATGAAAAGTAATCTAATTTTATTTACAATCTAAACGTTTTAAGCAATAATTTAAATTTTCTAATTGTAGGTTGATACCATTTTGGATGTATATAAAGAATTATCTAAAAATCCAGTTTTAACATCGGCTGATATAATACCCTCAGTTAAAGATGGGATCACAGTAGAAAGCGTTTGGCTACAAAGAAATTTAGAAAGGCATAAGAAACAAAAATTTATTCGAGATTTTAATTTTGATGCAAAACTAGAATTACTTGCAGAAAGTTTTCCTTCAGACATAACCTCAGAGTAAGACGAAAAAAGTTAAATGTGAATTTTAAAACAAGACTACATAAAGTGACATTATATATTTTACACTGCAGAGTTTTAAGGACCTCTTCTATTGATAATACGATAAAAGCTATTTTAAGAGATGTTAAGGTTGATGGAAAATCCAAACAATTTATAGAAATTTGGGATAATAAGCATCTTATTAAATCGTATGACTTATCTGCATTTGATGTTCATGGAGATGTGTATACAGAACGTAATTAGCGTTTATAATCGAAATTCATCTTCAAAATTCTTTTTTACATTTGGTTTGTAAAACAAGTTTTTCCATTTCACAGCTACGTTTAGGGCCTTTCATTTATCAGTTGACAACGAGCGTTTGCTCTATGTAGCTGAAAAGAAATTTAAAAAAAGTGAACCATTCTATAAGCAAAAATCTGAAGATAAAAGTAAAAATTGCGAGGATGAAGAAAAACCAACACGTGTAAGATTTAATCCTGCTTTTTATACAACCTGCGTAATATGAATAATTATGATATAGTAAAAATATTTATATTATTGTCCTTAATTTATATTATTGTCCTTAAAAATATGATAGGGAGCCGAATATATTTTCAAACCTGACTGGGGTGAACAATTAATGAACTTACATCGTAGTGTGATCGTTATTTTAGACATCAAAAAAGATACTATAGTACCTTTGGATTACATACCAGATGATTATTTTCCAGGAGAAGTAATATGGGCGCCAAATGGCGTTGAAATAGTGGGTGTTGCTTATAAGCTATATTCCAGATATCTTGGTCTAAAGTTCTGCACCAACAGACAATCATATATCTTCCATTTGAAGGACAATCTTTTTCGTAAAAGATTTTTAATATTTGTTTAAATCTTTACAATAATAATTTATTCAATATAGTCGATTATATTTCTGTAATAGATAAGTTGACTGCTGATAGCAATTCTTGCCGATCGCCACGGTTTAGCCCCGATGGAAATTATTTGATATGGCTAGAACGAACTATTAGCCCACCTCACCATCATGTTCAACGACTTATGCATCTAAAATGGAATACTTCAGAAACTGTAAACATGAAGAATCATTTTATCAATTGTTGCAATGCATTGTATTACTTATTGCTATCATTTTTATGAATTTTAACTGAAATATTTTAGCCGGCGATACTCATCGATACTGTACAAGATATGATGATTATTTCGAAAAATAAAAAATTCTATGGACTCTACAATCAAAGTCTTCCAAAACGTTGCTGGAGCGATGATTCAAAATATATGTTCTTTAGTACACCCCAACGATCGACAATAAAATCGTACATGATTGATTTGGGTAATTTGAAAAAAATACATATACATATATATTTCGTACAGAATTATAACAATCAATATGATAATCAATATATGTTTCGACTTTTGTACAGATACAAAATTAATAACTGAAATAGACAGTCCTGGTGGGGCGAGCTTGACTATTTTGGATGTAAATAAGAATCATATAGCTTTTACAAAATTTACCCCTATACAGCCATCGCAATTAGTTATGGGAAAATTTGATTGTCATGCTTCAGATATAGATAAGCTTCTTCTAAAAAATTGTACAAATCATCTTACAGCTATTAATAAATACAATCTTATGTATGAGAATACGGAATTTATCTATGATAATAATGATACTGTTAGTAAGTAATATATACGAAACAGTAATTTATTTATTTTAAAATCGTAAAAGTTTATGTAACTAATACATAAACATAATTAAATGATTATATGCAGCGCAAAATTGTTTCTTTTACAGAGGATTTCAATTTTACTTATTTAGGAAAAAAAGCTAACTCCGAAAAGTCTATGCCTTTAATTGCCATAGCACATGGAGGACCTCATTCCGTGTTTAGTAATGAATTCAATTTGAGTCATGCTGTTTTTGCGAGTCTTGGTATTTTAAATATCAAATCTTTATTTTCAAGTATCCGTATAACGTCCTTTCTTGATTGCGTGCATCTTTTAAGGTTTTGGAGTTTTGCTGATAAATTATCGTGGCTCCACTGGCATGGGAGGAAATAACAATGAGTACATTCTTGGTAGAGTTGGAGAGTCCGATGTGCTTGATTGCATGACAGCAATAAATACAGCAATAAAGAACTATTCATGGTTAGATCCAAAAAGAGTTAATTTATGTGGTGGATCACATGGTGGATTTATAAATGCGCATTTAAGCGGGCAATATCCGGTATTTTAATCAAAATATAATATAAATATTATACCGATATACTATAATGATTGATTTATATAATTATCAATTCACAGGAGATGTTCAAATCAGTAGTGATCAGGAACCCCGTTATTGATTTAGCTTCGATGTTCACTATATCCGATATTCCTGATTGGTAATTACCATCGAATTTTTTATATATAGCTTTAGTATAATTAAAAATAAAAACGGCAATAAAGATATAGTAATAATTAGCGATTTTTTAACTTGATCTACAAAAGAGCAGTAAAAACGTAGAGAAATTAGAAATGTACGCAAGAATAAAAATAAAAACAAAACAGATCTATTCATAAATTAAAATACAGAAAATTGATCTACGTTATCTTAAATTTCAGTAGACGTAGTGCCTTGACTGAGGAAGAGAGAATCAGATTCCGACATTGGTTCAAGTACTATTATGCACTCAAATACTTGCTTATTGTTAATAATTTACCCTTATTATCAGTAAAACATTGCATATCTAATTACTTTTACATTTATATACACACAAACACTTGTATGTATATGTAAAAACAATAATCGTTTCTTTTTTAATCAATTCTTAGTGTGTATATATAATTTGGATTTATAACATTCTAAAGTCGCTTCTAACTTTACACTTGATAATTAACAAATATAAAAATCGTACTAATAATAGTAATAATATATTCTTCTTGAACTGTGAATGGGTGATTCTCAGAAAAACACAAATATCAGTGTCGCATATATTTTCTTTTTTTTTATTTATTTATTTTAAGTCGCATCAACAGCAAGGTCATTAGCGACTACATAATAAATACAAATTTTAAAGATATTTGACTTATAACATTGCAAAGTATAATAATAAAAAAAATTTACACATATATATATATATATATTATAGGATTCTATTGTTTGGGCAAGGACTATTGCTTGGTCTTTTTTGGGGAAGACGTCAGTGTTTAGTGCAGTTGCATAATTTGTTGTAGGTGAGATCGTGAGACTAGAAGCAGATTATGAAACTTCGGTTGAGAAATGTTGAGAAGTAGATTGTTGAGGGCCTCCTTTATCAGAAGGACCCATGATGAAATTCATCACTTATAGGCTGCCTCAAACGAAGCGAACCTCTCTTGTTGTTTTCCACTTTTCACTTGCGGTTAAGTTTACGGAGCGCTTGTAAATACGTCCGAACCCTACGGGAGACAACAGTGAACTGTATCGCATATATGTACCTACAGCAAAATAATTTACTTGAACTTAGAGAATACTAAATTGAATTGTGCGTGCTATATATTTAAAGTACCAGGAAAATTATATGGCTTAAAAGTAATTACCGCGTTATGTTACCATCGCGAGTTGCATACAAATTTTGATTGTTTAGACAACATATATTTGGCTAAAAAGTACACTATATAATGGAAGATGATTGAGCATTTAAAGACAGACCAAAAGTTTGTGTTTTTCTGAGAATCATCATATGTTGTCAATATAAAAAGATTAAAATGAAATCTTATAAACAAAAACTACTATTATTTCTGCATTACATTATTTGACAAACTTTATAAATGTTAAAACGATGTACTTACATATTATACATGTATTAAAGACGTTAACATTAATATTTTCAATGAATATGTCGAGTGTATGCGAAAGTATTGTTTGTTCGCCGACGATTAAGTATTGGACAGTCGCTCAAAAAAGGATCACTTTATAAGTATTTAATTATACATGTATTATAGCAAAACTATTGAACTTTTCAGGTGTCCTGGTGAAACGGGCAATGCTGCTATCGCCACGTTACCAGAAACTACTCCTCAATCTGATTATCCTGAATTACTTCAAAAACTACTGAACCATTCGCCTATACTCCACGTAGATAAAGTCAAAGCACCGACCTTAATTGCTTTGGGATCAAACGATCTTAGAGTTCCACCATCCCAAGGAAAATTATGGTACTATCGTTTATCAACTAACAACGTTCCTACAAAGTGAGTTCTTAACTTTGTTATATATTATTATAAATAAATGAAACTTTTACTTTGTATTTTGTCAAAATTTTATGTAAAAACAAAGAAAAAATCATGAAAATAGAAATGAAAAGCGTAATCCCCGATTTTAGGTTGTATGTGTACGACGACAATCACTCTTTATCAAAAGATGAGGTGGAAATAGATTTTGTTATCAACACAGTGCTTTGGATATCTGAACATGGCGGTGAAACCGAATAGGATCAAAATGAATAAATGTATATAATGAAACTATAATTGTATACATTTATTGTTCCAAATAAAATAAAGCATTTTCACTTTTCAAAAGATTATTTTATTACTGCGTACATCATATAATACCCAAGTTTTTTAATCAATACATCGACTTATATGTATATATAATCTATTTGATGCCAAATTTAAACAATGCTATACGTCCGCAGCAGTGTTAATATTGTTATATTTTAAACTGAATAATATAAAATATCAGCACTATACAATTGATAAAAAGTCAAATTGCACTCCCACAATATTCTTCTTTTCAACTGCATATATAATAAAAAAGAAAATTTTTTATTAAAATCTAATTTGAGATATTAATGATATATCATACAATCGTAAAGATATCAAAATTTAGACTATAATAACTAAATATATTATATTACATATAATTATGCTTATTATAAAATCGAATCATTTTACGATTGTGTGTGTTAATTTTCTTTTTTTTTTATTTTTCTGTAAGATCACCGAATTGAGATAAGGAAAACGAAGTATTCTCTACCATCTGCATTCTTATCTAAGAATTATTAACTTGTTAACCTCACTTCGAGAATCATCAAAACAACGAGCAACTCCATTGTCATGTCATCAAACCAGGTAATAAATATGGACTACATTATTATCTCACTTCTTTATCAAATTAATTATTCGTGATATAAAATCAAGTAAAAAATAAATCACGCGTGATTTGAAATAAACCGAGCAAATTAACTATTCCAACACAGCTAATTTAAATAAATTGAGGGGTGATGCCCCTTAGTTGGATTATAGCAGATGTCGAGAGAACCCTGAAAATATTAAAAGTACGCTTTTTTAACTTGTCAAAAGCTATGCCAAAACAATTGATTGTTCTCATCTAAATATAAATTCTCAAGATTGAAGCGATATATGAATGTTATCAATTATTTTAGCCGAGCGTTTAGTAGGTTAATAAAGTTTATACTTTTAAATTTTTGTTCACGGAGATCTTGTCGACAGCTGTTATACTTGGCCCGCTGCCGTGCAAAGACGGAAACAAACTATATCAATTTAACAGTACTTATATGCTAGAATATCTATATATAAAAAGTATGGTGGCGAACAATACGTACGATATATTGTACAATCAAAACTGTATCTTTAATATACTTTTTGTTTTAAAAAATAACTTATATTTTAAAAATTATGTAACACAGTATATCTTGTTAACGTAAAAAATGTATAAGATATGTATATAAATCTTGTAATAAGAAAATTAATGTATACAGAAATTAATATTCGAAAAAAGAGATAATTAATTATAGATAAAAATGTAATATATGTCTATTGTTGTGTTTATATCATATTTTCAAAACGAATATGTAATAATATAATATAAAACTATATAAAAACTCATTTTAACTCCAAAAAATGTTAAAGTTTACTGTTCTTTTGAAATAAAAAATACTTTTATTAGTGCTAAAAAGACAATTTTGTAAAATGGTTTTGCATAGTTTTTTGTGTAAAAAACAAAAGAGTTTGATGTGTGATTACTCAAATAAGATGATTATAAAATTATACTATTCAATTTTTAGATAAATAAAGTATTAGATGTCTACAGAAAGTTGTACCGAATCCCAAGTATAACATCGGCTAAAATTATACCTGCAGCAAAGAATGAAATTAAAGTACAATGTATTTGGTCCGAAAGAAATCTGGAAAGGCGGGCGAAACAAATCTTTTTTCAGGAGTTTAGTCTCAACGCGGATAAAAGTTTTCCAATCGATATATCGACTGAGTGAGTTTTATGTATACTCCCTTGAATATTAATTGTTCAGTATGAAATTAATAAATTTTATATTCTTTTAATATTTTATCATAGACTTTTGTCAGCCACCTCTGATGATGAAAACTTAAAGGCAGTGTTAAGAGACGTTAATGTTGATGGAAAATCGAAGCAATTTATTGAAATCTGGGACAATCAACATGTCAGAACAACTTATGATTTATCTGCACTTGATTTACACGGAGACATTTATACAGAACGTAAGAAATTTTGATTAAAAATGAAAACTATAATACATACGAAGTTTAAATTTTTACACTTTTCTATTTAGCCACGTTTAGTGCATTTTCTTGGTCTCCTGACAACAGAAAATTATTGTACGTTGCTGAAAAAAAACTACCGAAATCAGAACCTTTCTATAAGCAAAAATCAAAACCTGATACTGATAAACCTACGGAAGAAGAAAAGGCAACTAAGGTAATGTTTACATTGTTTATCTAGATCCTTCTCTTTAGTAAATAAGTATTGTAATAAAGTTTTTTAACTAAAAATATAAAACTAACCATGTATCTTATTTCTACATAGGGTACAGAGTATGTATACAAACCAGACTGGGGTGAACAATTAGTGGGCAAGCACAAATCTGTGATTGTCATTTTTAATATCGAAGATGGTAGTATTAAGCTAATAAGCTCGATTCCAGAAGATTATTTTCCAGCGCAAGTCATTTGGGCTCCGAATGGTGAGGATATAATTGGAGTGGCTTATAAACTAAAAATACGATATCTTGGTTTATACGCTTGCACTAATAGGGAATCCTACATCTTCCACTTAAAAGGAACAGTATTTCGTAAGAATATTCCTTTGTTATTATAAAAACATAATAAGTACAGATATCAATGATTAAATTACTTTTTATGAAGGAAAATTAACCGCTGAGAACCGCCACTGTACATCGCCACGACTAAGTCCAGATGGAAAACATCTCATTTGGCTAGAACGAGATGTTAGTGCTGCGCATCACAATGTCCAAAGGCTTATGCATTTGAAATGGGAAAGCACCGAAAATGTAAGTTTGAAAGAAAAATTTCATTAAGTGCTTTGATACGGTGTTAGGCTAGTATTTACCATTTATTGAAATAATTAAAAACCATAATGATTTTTATAGCCAGAAGTATTTATTGATTTAGTAAAAAAAGAAGTGGAAATCGCTAACAATGAACAATTTTATGGCCTTTATAATCAAAGTCTTCCTAAACGATGCTGGAGTGATGATTCGAATTTTGTATTTCTCAGTACGCCTCAAAGATCTGATATTCGGTCATACATACTCAATTTAAGTAATTAAAATATGAAAATATATTAAAGTTTATTTTATTTACAAAGTATATATGTACTTAAATGATTGCTTCAATTTTAATAGAAACAAAGGTAATAACCGAAATAGATAACAGAGATGGCAGTAGTTTAGTTGTTGCAGATGTTAAACAGAATTATATCGTTTTTATAAAACAATCCCTTATCAGACCTCATCAATTAGTCATTGGAAAATTTCAACCTAAAGTGGCAAATATTGGAAATATTACTTTACATGAATTATCAAAACCATTCGATGTTTTAAACAAAGACATCATGTATGAACATACAGAATTTGTTTATAATAATGATGAGCCTGTCAGTGAGTATTTGATTTCTTTTTGAATTTTTTGATAATATAAAACATATTATAAGTGTATTAATATTTCTTACAAACAATTGCATTTACAGAGGATTTCAACTTTACTTACTATGGAAAGAAAAGTGGACCAAATCAATCAATTCCCTTGATCGCTGTAGGTCATGGTGGGCCCCATGTTTCCTATTGTAATTTATTTCATGTTGAATACGCGCTATACGCAACTCTTGGTACGTATGAATTTAAAATATCCCTTTCTGATAAATATCCTAAAATTACCAATATGCGTGTATGCAAACAATAAAAAAATACAAGTAACTAAAACAATAAAATAATTTAGGTTTTGGAATCTTACTAATAAATTATCGTGGATCAACTGGTATGGGTGGCGATAATGTTGATTACCTTCTTGGAAAGGTGGGCGAAGTTGATGTTATCGACTGCATAACAGCGATCAACGTATCTTTGGAAAAATACCCATGGATAGATCCAAAAAGAGTTAATGCTTATGGCGGCTCACATGGTGGTTTCTTAGCAGCTCATCTTAGTGGACAATATCCGGTAAGATTTTTTTTTTTGATCCCTCGGTCGAAAGTACGTAGATTTGCCACTGTTTCCAGTGGCGAAGGGAGCGCTTTTACTCACTGCTATAACTTTCCTGCAGATTGCTAACTACGCAACCGCAATGTTTATTGATGGATTGTTTTCGTTCCGACTACAAAAACAATCAGGTTAAGTATCAATTTACATACGGTTACATTGTGTTAGTAATAATAATTAAATAAAGTAAGTAAAATGAATAAAAGATTATTTTTAAAAATTGTAAATTTGATAATTGTAAATTTGAAAATTGCACATTTAACGATTGTTCATTTACTTTTTCTAATAATAAAAATATTTTATGTTTATTTTGAGTACATTTATGAAAATAATACACATGATAATTGCGATGCCCCCCCCCCCCCTCCCCGACCAGCAACACTCGCTTCGTAGGCATCGCATTAAACGCACTAAAAAAAATTTAGTCATAAGGTTAAGGCTAATTAGGGAAGCGTACTTTCGACCGGAGATCAAGAAAAATAGTATACGGCACATGAGACGAAATTCGAAGGCCCGCCACTGCGTGAATGACGGGACAGTGGCGGGACTTCAACTTTCGTCTCTTGTACTGTAATCTACTATTTGGTACTCCAAATGAATAATTATCTAAATTATTATATTGTATTCTTGATAAACTTGATTAATACAACATTTCAGTCAATCTATTTGATTACAGGATAACTTCAAATCTGTAATATTGTTAAATGCAGTTATTGACGTTGCCTCAATGTTTACAACAACAGACATTCCCGACTGGTAATTATAACCATTTTTCTCAACATTTTATACCGATTTAACCAAGTATATACTTATAAGAGAAATATTCATTTTGAAATGTTATATTTATTTATATTTCTAATATAATCACATAAAGGTGTCGAGCTGAATGCGGTTTTTCTTATCTGGAAAAACTTCCAGAAGATGAAAACTATAGTGATGTAATGAATAAAATGCTGATGCACTCACCTATTCTATACGTAGACCGCGTAAAAGCACCTACTTTAATAGCTCTTGGATCAAAAGATCTACGTGTTCCAGCATCCCAAGGTAAACTGTGGTACTATAGACTAACAGCGAATAATGTGAAAACTAAGTAAGTTATTTCACTTTTAAAGTTTATTCATGGAAAATTAAAATCCATACTAAAGTATAAAATAATTTTTTTTCAGATTGTTAATGTATGCAGATAACCATTCATTGAGGAAAGATGAAGTCGAAATTGACAACGTCATTAATACAGCTCTTTGGCTATTGGAGCATAATGATAAATGATAATATGAAATCAAACACACAAAGAAAAAATCGAATACAATCACGGTTTTTAAAAGTAAAAAATAATTCAAATATTATTTTTGTATAAAGTTATAATAATATAGTTCAATTTAAAGTAATATTTTAATGTATATGGAGTAAAATAGGCAATAAATATTTTTAATTCAAATTTTCATATAGTTATTTTAATATAAATCTTATATACATAAATGTATATATGTACAAAAATATGTATTAAACATGAGCGTAAGAAACGCTGTATAAAAGGTATATACAAAATATTGCTTATATATACATATATACTAAACAAAATTTTATAGTATATATTATTAAAGAATTTAGCATAAGAAATGTATATACATATCGGAACTCCGCTGCATAGAAATTTGTCTCATATATTTATATTTTTGTAATTAGTCTTTTCATTTTGATATAATTGTAGTCTTAATATTGACTATACAAGCACATTTATTAAATAGGCAATGTTAATTCTAAGTAATAAATACATTCAATATTTTTTCAATTAGAAAAATTCGAGATGCAAGAAAAATGTAGATTTGATATTTCTATGATCGTTTTCTATACTGTAACAATTATTGTCTTTGTTTTATTATACTTACAATCAATTTACTTTTTTTACATAATTATACAAAATACAATTAAGATTTGGGAATATAGAAAGACTTAAGCTTCTTGACGTTTATTTTGCCAAAAACTGAGCAATTTTAAAATTGCTCATAAAAGATTATCAAAATCCTGTGCAGGCTTTACAATGAAACTTATGAACACCACCCAACATAGTATATATGAAGAACTTTTATCATTTTTGAACTTTGATTAAATAGGTTACAATTTACGTTGGCAAAACTAAAAAGTAATTGATTTAATTTTTTGGTATGGTTTCTAATTCTTTGTAAAGTAATATGTTTAAATTATGTATTCGTAATTTAATTAAACATTTATAAAATTTAACATTTGTAGTTTGTTAAAGAGATTCGATAACAAGTTATCTAATTAAAACATTAGATAATTCAATAATGGAATGTGACAATAATGAATGAAATTTTGATTCATGTATTAACAGCATTACTTTGAGTTGGAAATAAAGAATCGTAACTTGGTGGTAAATCCTTATCATGAAGAGATGCAGGTACAGCTACTTCCTCCAGCATTGGAGCTGTAGATACATAGGGTGGATTCGGAGCACTTTGTTCACCTCGTTCCATTGGCAATCCAGAAGTACTATTACTCATAGTATTAGCTGGTCCTGCACAATCTGGTGACCAACAAAGTTTTTTGTGTTTTCGACAAATCCACAGGCACAATGTAAATATAATAAAACATAAAAATATAGTTGTCACTGCGCTAATGGTCACTTTTGTTCCAGTCCCATCACTTACTATCCGACTCGTGATATTAGTACAGTTTTTCTCATCAGCACAGTACAAACTATGACAATTTGTATAATGATCACAGATGAATTTTAAATTAATACATGTATTGATTACATGTTCTGCATTATTATATAGTCTTATAAATCCTTCTCCAATCATTTCTGTAAATTTGTAATCTGAAATTGATCGAAATAGAATATTTAATGAGATTATTTTAGTGCTCTTATTGTTCACTATTAATATTTTTTTAAAGTTACCTTTGCATGGTGTATAAGTCACCACTAAATCAAGTTTTTCTCCTGGAAGCAGTGGTTGTTTCGATATAAATATTTCAGTTGTTATTTTTCCTTGGACACTAAATTCTTCAACCATTGTGGGTATAAAATCTAGACTATTTTGATCATCTGTATTTTGTTTGTCAAATGGAATGTAACGTTTCAAACCATTGTAGACATCAACTTTACCGCAATATTTCTTTGATGGTCTACCATTATCTGTCGTAAACTAAAAAAAGTACATTATAAGTTCATCAATAATTAAATAGAAATATCAAATTCACAAAGGTATATTGGCGTATAAATTAAACTTTATTATTACATAAAATACTAAAAGAAAAAAATATAAAGCTATTGAAGTTCAATAAATACTTCAAATGACTCTTAATTAACGAATCGTGCATTAATTTGTGAGTTAAAAATGTATAAAGTCAGCAATAAATACCATAATGTAATCCAAACACTCGGTTCCATTGCGTCGAAGAGACATGCTTTGCACAACTGCAAAGAGTGCGTCACCCTTTGTCGCTTTAACTCTGAACTTGCAGTGTTTGTTATACTTAACGTGCCAGCTTTCAAAGACGTGAGAAGGTTTAATCAGAATGGCAAAATCCCTGTATCCCTTCCTGAGGTCGTCCACAAGTTGGATTTTGTCACTCGACGGATTGCAAACAACTGCATTGTCCAAACCAACTGCAGGTAAACACACAACAAAGAGGAATAAACATTTGAAGGAATATAAGGAAAAAACCGCGTGCAATTTCACGGCATCATTGCGTTTGACATACTCACTTTCGATATACTGCGTCTGAATATCCGTATCCCCGCTGATACTCATGAGTAACAGTATTAGTAAAAGAAAATAAATGCAGCTCGCCTTGCAGTGATGCGCCATCTTGAATCAACTGTCATAAAGCCATGTAAAAGGAACTCACAACAACAAGTCACTCCGCAACCCGATGCACAGAAGCACACAAGAGACTGCGTCGTAAAAGAACGCAATTATTCGCCACTTCGCGGGATAAACAACTTTATTGTAAGTATAAGCAGCAGAGAGTTAGTCAGCGCCAGAACACGTAATACACGACGCGCATCAGCGGAGTATAATATAATCTCGATGGAATATCCGTATAGGAAAGTGCTCCTCCTCCTCTCAATTCCCTCTCGCCTTCGTTATTAGCCGAGGATTTTTCGAGGGAATCGGTGACGCTCTCCTGGAATCCAGCGACACGTCATTTATCAAAATATACAAATATAACCCGACGCCCGCGTCACACGCGCACCGCAGACACACGCGGAGTATTTTCGTACACCGCGACGGTGAGAGGGGCCAGTTTGCACTCTCGGCCAGTACTGCGACAGGGCACACGGCAAGATTGACCGTCAGCGTCAGCTATTGACGAACTGCGCATGTGCACTTCGACTCCAAAACAAAGCACCTGATGCTGCCACCTGTGTTTATTTGTGTGCTCTGCTCCGATGGCGCGCGCTTTACCGTATGATTCTATCACTATATACATGCATATATATATTATAATATGTGCTATGTGGAACAGTGCATGAATGAGAGTTGATATATATATATAGCGTTTGCAGCTGATTTTGCAACCAAGTTGAGCTAACAAAGAACTTGAGTGTATTCGAGTATAATGGAATACAGGTATGGAGTTGGAAATCAAATTTTAAGATTTTCAAGAAAACAAATTTTTATATCTTCGTTTTTACTTAATATAAATTTTTGTTGTTTTTCATATTCAAATATGAATAATACTTTAATAGAATAAGTTTTCGAACCAATTGCAGAATCGACAACTATCCGAACTTTAAAAATATCGCACTAGATTTCGGCGAAGTGGAAGTGGGAGTGACAAAAATTAAATCGATTAAAATTGTTAATCAGAGCAGCGTAAGTATAAGTATATATGTATTAACTATAATAGATTCTAATAAATGCGGCCATAACCCGAGAGCTACAATATATAATTCAATATCGAGTGTTAATTTATATACCACATATAATTTATACACACGTGTTTTACTCTCTAGAATAAACAATTTTACACGGTTCAAAAGGATTCATTAAGCAATCCATTGGACTGTGTCTTCAATGCCCTGGAATACACATGGACACTGATGCCCTGCGAGTCTTACGTGTGCGATATCAGTTACAGACCTATATTACCGAACAGAAAATACACTGATTACTTTTTCGTTACCGACGCCAACGATTGTTGCTACAAAATTCTGGTTCAAGGCTCCAGTTTAGGTTCGGATCTATATACCTGTGTTGAGCAAAAAAATAGTTTACAAATGTTGCTATCTATATAGGTTCCCAAGTTACATCCTCGACGACAAGATTGATAATGGTTTGCGAAGACGTGCAGCAGTGCAGAAAGCAAAAATGCTTCAAACTAACGAATCGTGCAAAAATCGGGGCTAGATTTATGTTCGACATCGACGTCGCTCAGTGTCCGTTTAAAATCAACGAAGTTAGCGGCCTCATAAAAGCTTCATCGAGCAAATGCTTTACGGTTTCGTTCGAGCCCACTAGTCTCGGGATTTTTAAGTATCGTCTGTCGTGTCTTGTGCTGCATCAGGTTCATACATAGGAATCTCCAAAATCCATCGAATATTGATTTGACACTTTCTTCAAAATTATCGCGAGTTTAATATTTGTCGTTTCAGCCACCGATTATTCTGGAGCTGTACGGCATCGGCACAAACGCAAACTGCATCAAAGCTTTTCACTCAAAAATCGAAACGATCGAAGATTTAGATGACTCGGATAATTTTGCAAACTATTTGCGCGACACGGCGGACGTTGTCAAAAGCAAGCCACCCTCGATTTCTTTATCTTGGAACTTCATAGATTTTGGTCAAGCCCTAACAGGTTCGGAAAATAACGGGAAAAGGGCTCCGCAAACTGTATGCTTGACTAACCACAATGTATTCAATCTATTCGTCGTATGGGAAAAAGGTACCTATATATAGGTTTACAGAAGAATCAATATGTGCTTATATGCGATTCAACCGTATAACAACACACTCGCACTACGTTCATTTTCAGACTTTTCGAAAACATTCTGCATTCGACCACAAGAAGCCAAAGTGCGTGGTACTAAATCGATAATTTTCGAAATCCGATTCGATCCTATCGAAGACAACACTTTCTATTCGAGAGAGTTAATAGCGCGAGCTTTTCGTTTACCTTGCTGCGAAACCAGTGCCAACGAACTCGAAGCGCTACGGATGAACACGATCCCTGATGATTACGTTTCTCTTCGCCTGATCGGTATATAACATTATATGCAAATATAACTTATTAAGATTGAATTCAGCTTTCGCGTGCTAAAAAAAGGATTATCAAGGTCACACCTACAGCTTCGGTTTGAACGACTGCACACCGCAGTACGAAATCCCGGAGACTGTGATAATGCCAGCTTGCATTCCTGCTATGCCGGCGTACACGACGTTTATCATAAAGAATTTTGGTCAGCAGCCACTAATGTTTTGTTTTATTCCGCCGGACACGAGTCACTACAGCATCAAGCCAATGATGGGACTTATCGGACAGTGAGATATGATAATTTCCTTTAATCGCCTGAATAAAAGCACATTTCAACGTGTCATCGTGATTTCACTGTGGCTTATATGACTGTTCAAAGTTGTAAGTTAAGTATTCTATGCGTCTGCAAGAATAGCTTGAAATATTTACAAAAAGTATAATATACTCAGACTCAAAGTTTTTAACAACTTTGCAAGAATACATAAGCATGATATATGCACAATAACTCCTGGGGTCCCTGAAAAATGAGAAATATTTCGCAGCAAGCAGGAGCACCAATTGATCGCGGTGCAGCTCTTTCCCGAAGCCGTAGGCGATCGTGCCTACGTCGAACGCTGGGCCGTGAGACTAAACGGCAATCCGGAGTACGAGATCTACATCGATTTTCAGGGCTTCGTCGAGCAAGCAAACCTCGTCTTCGGCGACGACAACACCGTGACCCTCGATCCAGTGCACATCGGCTGCCGATACACGCAATCGGTATCAGTACGCAACCCAACGCGGCACTGTGTGCAGTGAGTAATTATTCGCATTAATATATGTATATAGCGGCTGATAAGATATGGAATCGCGGTTGTATGTATCGAGACAAATTCGCGAATAAATATTATGATGATCCAGATTTGTGTGGCTGGTAAACACGAAATTTTGTGTAATGACAATTGAGTCCTGTTTGCAGAACAATAAATAAGATGAGCGCTTCTGTTTGTATATATTGTTATATATATGATGTATACCAGTGCGAGTTCGAAAATATGCGATTCGGGAGCGAGGTTATCAAAGACAGAAAAATACTTTGGAGCTTGCGATATACTATATCTATATAGATAAATCATGTCGTAAGCTCTAAAGTATTCCAAAAATGTCTGGTATATTATATAACAGAGATTTTTCAAAAAAAATTGTGTTTATTTTAGATTTGAATACTCGTCGAGCGACTTTCCAAAAGAACTAGGCGTTCAGCCGGTAACTGGAATTATATATCCGAATGAAACAGTGTTCCACGATTGGACGTTTGCGCCCGACCAATTGGGGGATTCAAACTTTGAAATCCCTTGCCGTTTACGTGCCGACATAAGCAACGATATAAGAAGTACTGTCGTAAAAATCGACGTGATTGGAAAATGCGCTGAGGGCTCTCTCATAGTAATTTTACAGATTTAATTGATATATTGTAAACATGCGATATGCCATTATTATGAAAACCCTTTCCAATTCTCCAAGGCTATTCCCGAAGAATTGAATCTCGGTGAACGAGCTTATAAAGAAGTGTGCGAGTCGGAGTTTAAGATTTTCAACTTCAGCCCAGTTACACTCAACTTTTTACTCATTTGTCGGCCTTCAAAGACGTTAGAAATAATGAACGAGCCCGAAACTGATATTGAGATTTCACCGCGATGCGGTGCAATCAGTCCAGGAAAAGGAGAAAAAATTAAAATCGTTCTATCTCCAATGCAGCCAGGCTTTTATGAACTGAGTATTCAGTACTGCGTTAGGTCGCACCCAACAGCGGATACGGCGATTCCGCAAATCGAGCCAAAAAATCTCTGCGCACTGTACTGCATGTGTTATTTGCCAACGATACAAGTGAGCTAATTTTCAGTTTTTAATGATAAAAAAAGGGGTGATGGGCCTTACGAAAAAAGTCTGCAAATGTATTATTATAGGTACAGGATTTATTATACCGAGCAGAAACTAACAAACAAGTTAGCAAAGTCTCTCTGTGGAAATCTTTATGTATTGACGAGTAAGTAAACAATTACGCATTTATATATACCTGACTTGATATCTTTTAAATATATTCAACATTGATTGCTCGCTAGCTTTAATTTGGCCTTACGAAATCTACTACCATCTCAAGAAACGTCAATTGAAATGATTATTCCTTTCGTTACTTTGAATGAAAATGAAAAGTTTTTAATCAAACTATTGATGAAAAATTTGAAGCCAATGAAAAGTACGTTGTCCTTCACAAAGCAAAGTACTTGTTTATGCAATGATCGAAGTAGAAAAAACAAACCAAGAACAAAAGCTACTTTAAAAAATGGCTGTTCATATTGTGTCCATGATCAATCGTGTACAATTTTTCCTGCTAAAATCACGTTATTGGTGATAATTTATTTTTAATTAATCAATGTTTAATTAAAACATTATTAATTATAAGAGGTATACATGTTATTTGAAATTGTACGTAGGCTGGCGAAACGGGTATTCTTACGATAGAAATATCAAGTGATACTTTGCAGCCATCTGGAATATTGTGGGATTTATATATTGGAGAAGAAAGATATATCAATTTGAGCATAAAACTTGAAAGTCGAATAATTTTGTCTGGTGATTACTTAAGTTTCAAGCAATTAAATCTAAAACAACATTGTATGCGCTATCAGGTGCTTATTATTCTTGTGTTTTTTAAGTCATATAAAATATCTTTAATCATATGCGGAAGTGAAATTATTGTCTTCATCATTATAGACAGCTTGGATATATAACGATGCCGAATGTAAAGCTACTTACACAGTGGACATTAACAATCTTATTATGATAAACAAGAAATATTATGGAATTGTTTTCACGTGTCTTAATCCACAAGGAATTATTAACGAATATACGCGCCAACCAATAATCTTTGGATTTTGTCCGAACCGATTCGGAATGATTAAAGTTAATTTTGTTTCTAATTTTATTTAAATATTTTTATCAGTACCAAAAACCAACTAAGAGTTGTATACGATTTCGCAGACGACTGTTTTAATAAAAGTTAACGACATTGAATCAGTTTTAAACATCGAAGCCGAATCTACATGCACTGCTCAAAAGATTGCTATTGAGCATCAAAATTGTCCACTTTCTGATACATTTACGACTCCGGAAATAGAAGTATATTTCAATAATGATTGTGTCATAGCTTCCCCTATATCAACCCACGGAAAATTGATTAAAATGATTATGGTTCATAATCATCACCCCCAAGACGTTTTGCAATATACATGGAAAAAGTATGTTATTTTTTAAATTGTTTGTGTCAATATATTAGGTACAAAAAAAAACAATTTTTCAGTTGTTTAATACCCGGGCTAGCGAAAATCAATATAGAGCCAACTTGCGGCTTAATACAACCTCAAACTCTGTTAACATTCATAATAGAGATAAAAGTTGGTTCTTACGAATGCTGTTTAGATATTGATTTATTCTGTGACTTTATAAACGTAAGCGAAAGACGTCTTGCGCAGAAAAAAAAGTCGGAAGAGGAAAAAGTTTTGCATCAACTGAAAGACGAATTTACTATTACAGAAAAAGGATTCATTCCTTCAGTACAATATTATTTTTCATGCTACAGATAATATAATATTCATCAAGTATGATATCATTTTGTTGTAATAAGTTATGACCTTCCCCTTATTAATTTTTAGAAGAAACCTATTTTTGAAGAAATAAAAAAACCATCAACGCTCTGCAAAACGTTGACGTTAAAGATTCATAGCTATAATTGCGAATTGGCTGATGACAAAATTAATTTACATTGCCAATTGAAAAATACGCCGAGTGAAGAAGTCGCAAGAAAATTGACTACCTCTAATAAAAGCATTTCTACAAATATCGCTGAGTTGTCATCTCATATTTTCGAGAATATAATATGGTAAATAGTGTATGCAAAAATTTATTTTTTATTGTAAGAATCGGCATTATAAAGTGAATATATCATACTGAAATCTCACACATACGTTTTGTTAGCACACGTGTGCATAAAATACCATCTTCCAAAATTTTAAAATCACTTTTACGCCCAGTGTCGAAAAATTCGTATTTTTAATTTCATAAGATATATAGCCAACATTTCATACATCTATACCTCAAATATAACATAAAATTTAAACAAGTTTTACTTTATGATTTACACAGGGATATTATCAACAGTCATAGTTTCTCAAAAACATTAAGAGAAAATCTAAATAATGTTCACGATCTCAAATATTCTCAACTGCCAGTCAACATTGCGAAACGAAAATATCAATCAGAAAGAACGGAACTGATCCCGCCGAAACGGCATGTTCAAGACATTTTGCATACGGTAAATATACACTCGCTATATGTTGATCAATTTCTTGTGTTCTCATAATACATAAATTATAAAAATATTGTATTTTATAGATGATATGCATGGTTGTCCATGAAGAATTTAATTTTGATACAGTTCACTTTTCTCACCCTTCTGATATTCGGCAAATATCTTACCAAAAAACGTACATGGAAGAACACCATCATCATACTAAAAAAAATGTTTATATGAACAAATAAAGTATACAAAGCATTAAAAACCAGACGAATGCATTACGAATTTCTTATTTGTTTTTACAAGATTGATTTTTCTGGGTACATCAAATTTTAACGCTCGTCTATAATCTAGAGGAAAAACGGATCTGATGTCGACAAAATTTGCGCGAATAATCCACGTATGCTCATCCGGTTATTTTCAACAGGGGGTGATACACAATATTGGTTCTAGCATAGCAGCAGTTTAGAACAACCTATCCAATTTTAACTTTTCTCCTGAAATAAAAGGTATATCTAATATTACGTCTATAAACTTACCCTTAATCCGTATTGATCATTTATGTGTTAGGTACAGTATTTAGTTTTCTACATAACGATATTAGGCAATAGAATAGTATATACTTATAGCTACTCCACATGTCCGTTTGACTCGCTAGCCACCACATAGTTATTCACACTAAAATTACTCATCTATAATAATAAACCTACCCACTTACATACACCGTAATTCTCAATTCAACAATTACACCGACACACAAAAAAAAGTAGTCTGTTCAAGAAACCAGACCTAACTATCCTTATGTATTTTGAATCCGAGGCCAGTTTTACCCGCATACCTCCAAAATTTCATTAAAATCCACAAAATTATGAAAATCTACATAAAAAAATATGGTATGAGCTGTAAATATTTTTGTGAGTGTACGATATATACATACATAGTTTTTATGTATTTTAAATGAGGTGGAGAAATAATCACTACGAGTAGTCTCTAGTAGTTACTACTTGTAGTGATTATTTCTCTACCTCATTTAAACCAAATACGAGTATTAAAATCACAATTAAAATTAATTTTATATATTTTGACGCGATAAATCCGAATTCAAGGTTTATTTTACCCGTACGCCCTTTAAACTTTGGAAAAATCGTGAAAAATCGTGAAAAATCGCTCAAAAATCGTGGGTTAGGAGTAAAACATTTGTTATGACTGCATATTATACGTGATTTTTGTGCTTTTACTCGCTTTATTTAAATCCAGGGTTTTTTTACTCCTACGCTGTTTAATATTTGAAGAAGTAGTGGAAACCCGTCAAAAATTGAGAAAAACTACGTAAAATCGTGACAATTTGCATATAAGAGCATAACTTATTTTTAATTTTTTGTGAGTGTCATATGTATGATTTATATGAATTTGAAACTTGGAAAAAATATCAATATCTTATGAAACTGCTGAAAAAAATAGAAGACTGTGAGGAAGGGAAAAACGTAAATGGTAGCATTTAAGAAGTTCTTTTTCTTTTTCTTTCGTTTTTTCCTTTTTTTTGTTACGCCAACTCCGCTTGCCCTAACTCCTATTTCCTCTTGTAACGAACTCTCTTTTCTTCAAAAGACCTGTGTAGAAAGTATTTCTTTTTCTTTTTCTGCTTTTACTCACAGTATTTTTTTCGCAATTTTCACAGTTTTTTGAGATTTTAATATAGGTCTGATTTCTTAAACAGACCATTTTTTATTTGTGAGCCGGTGTTTCTAATAAAGCTGTATTTTACGTAGGTATAAGCACACGTGTGTAATCGCGGCGTCATCTCCAGGCATTGCAGCTAAAAACAGTGAATACTTATATATATATATATATATGTACATATACATATATAGCTGTACGCGATCTCGTGTCATTTCCTTTCCCCTGTATACAAAATAGCCGTGTGGAAGCTGTATGCTCTGCACGCTATTTCATCACATTAATTGCTGTACATAATCAAGCCATAATAGAACATGGTAAGTACTGTCAGAAAGGATTTTCATTAAACTTCTATCGCGAAGCAAATCCGCTTCGAATTATAGAGTACTGATTGTCTAATCATTGAATTATTGTAAACCTAACCTCTTTCTTCTTGCACCTGCAAATTATTTGGAAGCTGAAAAGTATGTCAAAATTTGTACATTTTGAAAAAATGTTGAATATATAAAACAGCATGTTGAAGTGGAATGTGTTATTTGTTATATGACATTGTATTAAAATGATATTGCCATATGTTTCAGGGTACAGCTGCTGAAAGAAAAGGTACTTTCAAGGTACAGTACCTTCAAAACATTGAAGATGACGCACGCAAAAAATGGGAAGCTGAGAAGATTTTTGAAGCAGATGCTCCAGCGCAACCAAGAAAGAGTAACGATGAGAAGTTTTTTGCTACCTTTCCATTTCCCTATATGAATGGCAGGCTTCATTTAGGACATGCATTTTCATTGTCGAAATGCGAGGTATAAAAGCTAACATTTTGCAAGTTTAAAAGTAACAAATATACCACAAGAAATTATAAATTTTTATATTATTATTTTAGTTTGCTGCCAGATACAATCGACAATTAGGTAAGAAAGTTCTCTTTCCTTTTGGTCTTCATTGTACAGGGATGCCAATCAAAGCTTGTGCCGATAAACTTAAACGAGAGATGGAAACTTACGGATATCCTCCAAAATTTTCTGCAACTGAAGATGAACCTGTAGAAGAAGAAAAAAGTGATATAATTATTGTAGATAAAAGCAAAGGAAAGAAGGTCAGTTGTGTGAATTAATTTTACTTTATAACACAAACTAACATTTTTTTAAATTTTACCTATAAGTCAAATTTTATTAATGTAATGGGATTCCCTATTTAATATGAATATATCTTAAATATTATCCTTACAGAGTAAAGCTGTGGCCAAAACTGGTACTGCTAAGTATCAGTGGCAAATAATGCAAAATCTTGGGCTGAAAGATGAAGAAATTAAAAATTTTGCTGACGCTGCATACTGGCTAGATTACTTTCCACCTCTTGCTGTGCAAGATTTGAAAGCATTTGGTTTACATGTATGTAGCACAAATAATTGTTCAAAGACTAGCATATTTTCAACAATAATTAATTTAAAAGTTTACTTATTAGACAGACTGGCGACGTACCTTTATAACAACAGATGCTAATCCATTTTTCGATTCATTTGTAAGATGGCAGTTTCAACATCTTAAAGCAAGGAATAAAGTCAAATATGGTAAAAGGTACTCTATTTTCTCACCAAAAGATAATCAACCATGTATGGACCATGATAGGCAGTCTGGTGAAGGAGTTGGGCCTCAAGAATACACTTTAATAAAAATAAAAATGTTAAAGCCATACCCAAAAAAGCTTCAGTAAGTTTTGGAATTCACACTAAATTTATTTACAGCATTCAAAATATAATTCGTATGTTTAATACAGCTTAAAATCTCATAATTTTATAGGTCTATTCCTGATACAATGCCTGTATATTTAGTAGCAGCTACTCTTAGACCTGAAACAATGTATGGCCAAACAAATTGTTGGGTACATCCAGATATACATTACATTGCTTTCTCAACTGTAAATGGAGAAATTTTCATTTCAACTAAAAGAGCAGCAAATAACATGTCTTGGCAAGGATTTACCAAAGATGAAGGTAAAATCGACATTATTGTTGAATTAACTGGATTGGTAAGTTTATATATTATTCGGTTATCGGGTATTCATTATCAATATAGGTAAATAATACTAATGAGATAGTAATGTTGTAAGTTTATTTTAGGATATCATGGGAATATCATTGAAATCTCCGAAAACTTCTTACGATGTGATCTATACTTTGCCAATGTTGACAATTAAAGAAGATAAAGGTACTGGTATTGTGACATCTGTACCTAGTGATTCACCTGATGATTATGCTGCACTTGTTGATTTGAAGAAAAAACAACCATTTAGAGAAAAATATGGAATTGCTGATCATATGGTCTTGCCCTATGAACCGGTGAGAGAACAAATAAAATATTTCTAATACTATTTAATAAATTAATGCGATGTATATAATAACATTCAATACATTTTGGTACTAGGTCCCAATTCTCGAAATTCCAGATTTTGGTAAACTTTCAGCTATCGCAGTCTATGAACAACTAAATATACAATCTCAGAACGATTCAGTAAAACTTCAACAGGCAAAAGAAATGGTTTATTTAAAAGGTTTTTATGATGGCGTATTATTAGTCGGTCCATATAAAAATAGTAAAATACAAGACGTTAAAAAGAATATAAGAGATGATATGGTGAGCAACAATGAAGCTGTTATATATTATGAGCCTGAAAAGACAATCATTTCGCGTTCTGGAGATGAATGTGTGGTTGCTTTATGTAATCAATGGTACTTAAATTATGGAGAGCCTGAATGGAAAAGTTTAGCAGAAAAAGCTTTAGAAAATTTAGAAACTTTCCATGATGAAGTCAGAAAGAATTTCCAAGCATGTCTTGATTGGCTGCATGAGTATGCATGTTCAAGAACTTATGGACTTGGTTAGTAACTTTCACAAGTAGTTATTTTTAATTTAATGTCTACAACATTTTTAATTGTTAGGGTAAAATTCTAAATTCTTTTCATAGGCACCAAATTACCTTGGGATGAACAATGGCTGATTGAATCACTGTCAGATTCAACAATTTATATGGCATATTACACAGTTGCTCATTTTATTCAAGGAAATAGTTTCAAAGGAGATAAGCCGAATACTCTCAATATCAAGTATTAATTAATTCTACATTACATTTCACACAAACAATTAAATATTGTAATGATTATTTATCCATCAATTCTTTAGAGCTACAGATATGACTCCTGAAGTGTGGGATTATATTTTCTTTAAAGACAGTAAATTACCTTCTCCAAAAACTTGCAAAATATCAAAACAGTCTCTGGATTTAATGCGAAGAGAATTTCAATATTGGTATCCTGTGGATCTTCGAGTATCTGGAAAAGATCTAATCCAAAATCACCTAACATATTTTCTTTATAATCACACTGCCATATGGCCAAACCAACCAGAATTATGGCCAAAAGGAATCCGAGCTAATGGTCATTTACTTTTGAATTCAGCTAAGGTATTAAGAAAACTCATTGTTCATAAATTACCATAGTTCTAAAGTAATGAATTTTTCTTTACTGAATCACAGATGTCAAAGTCGGAAGGTAACTTCTTGACTCTATCTGAAGCCATAAAAAAATACTCTGCCGATGGCACGCGTTTTTGCTTAGCTGATTCCGGAGATTCAGTAGAAGATGCAAATTTTGTAGAGCGTACTGCCGACGCTGGAATTCTTCGAATTTACACTTTTATTGAGTGGGTCAAAGAAATAGTTACGACTTCGTCAAGCTCTTTCCGTCAAGGAAAGCCTACTACTTTTAATGATCAAGTATTTGATAGGTATTTAAAAATTGTATAAAATTTATATGAAAATTTGATTCAATAGAATATTTAGTGAAGAATAAACTTAAATAATTGACTCTTGATCTGCAGTGAAATAAATCTAAAAATACAGGAGACTGGAGATAACTATTCCAAAATGCTGTACAAAGAGGCATTAAGAACTGGATTCTTTGAATTACAATCGACGAAAGATAAATACTTACAATTAAGTTCCTTAGAAACCGTCAACTTGGATCTCCTAATGCGATTCATAGAAATACAGACGATCCTACTTTCGCCGATTTGCCCACATGTAGCAGAACATGTATGGGGATTGATTGGAAAGGTCTGTATTATAATTTTTTTTTATTATTCTTTGCTTTTATTAGAAGTATTCCAAAAACTGTCAAAAATACGTCTCTTTGAAAATTTCAGAAGGGCACCGTTTTGAATGCTGGTTGGCCTAAAGTGGGTAAAATTGATGAAATACTGATTAAATCATCACAATATCTTATGGATGCCGCTCATTCCTTTAGAGTACGTTTAATCAATCATTCAACGGTCAAAACAAAAAAACAGCAAAAAGTTCCACCACTTGCGATAGAAAAACCAACATGCGGTACTATTTACGTAGCTAAGACTTGGCCTGCTTGGCAAAGTTCAGTTCTAACAACTATGAAAGAAATGTACATAGTAAGTAATAATAAATATAACAATCCAAATATACATTAAGTAAATAATGTCTTATGTAAAAATTATTGTTTGCATAGAAAAATGGAAATAATCTTCCAGAAAACAAAGTAATTGCAGCTGAACTAGGAAAGAAGGCAGATTTAAAGAAGTACACGAAAAGAGTAATGCCTTTTGTACAAATGATAAGAGAGAAGATGGAATCAGTTGGTATTGGTGCTCTTAATTTAACTTTAGATTTTAGCGAATTTGATGTTCTCATGGGTAGTAAAGATTATTTGCGTAACACTCTTGACGTAAGTATGATTGTGAATAATAATACATCATAAAAAATTAACAAATTTACATGGATAATTCGATTATTGTAGTTAGAAGATTTAGAGGTCAAGTATGCAGATGAAGCAGAAGATAAAACGAAAGAGGAGTGTTGTCCTGGAGCACCATACATCACTTTTTCTGTCAAGCCAGGCTTATCAGTTCGATTTGTCAACTCCCAAATACACAATGGTTTATTTGAAGCATCAATTAAGATAAGTAATGGCGATACGGTAAAGCAAGTTATTACGAGACTAGCAAAAGAAACTAATATCAAAGGTGAATTGAAATTTCTCAATCAGATATAAGCTTTTTGCCAATGGTAATACTAAATATCTTATTCTTTCAGATTCCTCCACAGTTACTTTGTATCGCTATGAGGATCCAGTTTTAGGTCCCCGTATAATTCCAACTGAAAACGTTTTATCAAATAAGTCAAAAATATTAGATGAGGCAGTCTTTTCTTTAGACTTGGAAAAGGAAACCGTAAGCATTCAACTTGGAAATAAAACTTATAATATAGGTCGAGAACTTATATATTACGTTGAAACATAGCGGATGCTTTGAGTTGGAAAAAAACTTGCATTTTTTAAAAATGACTACTCCAAGAGCTATAAAATGTTGTATTATTTATACATTTAACCGCTATTTTGTTGAATATATTTATCATAATAAATTATAAAAAATCAAACTTCTGCGTTTTTCATTTCTTAATACTTAAAAAGTAGTTGATCATATTGTAAATCTAAAAGTAATGAACAAACATAGTATATGAAACATAGAAATTTATTATGTATTATTATTTGTCACATAATAAGGATCAGGAATTCGTCGAAATACTGCTAAAAACTTATCACCCTTGTTTCTGGTAACTTTTTGTCCTTCCTCAGTACTTTCATACAATTTTTCAATAATAGGATCTGTAGCCTGTAAATATTTATCATATACTTTAGTATCTAATATTTAAAAATTTATGTGAAAAATAATAAAAATTTACCAATTCTTCTTCTGGAATACGTTCAAACAAAGGATGTTCCGACAAATGTTGCACCATCCATTCATGTAAATCTTTGACATCGGTCATAGTATAAACAATAGCCTGAAAACATATTTCAATTAAATGATTTTGATCCAAAATAAATTATTATTATTAATTAGTTTGATAAAAATGAAATATTTTCCTTTACAGAAGTATTCAGAAATTATATTTACAGAGATTTCATAATTTTGTTTTGAATGCAAGATACTTACGTTTTCAGCTAAAATATATGCATATTCTGCCAAAAGACATTTGTTAATAATACGCCATTTGTGTTTAGCTCTCTTAAAATGTGGATCAGGATACAGGAAAAACATTTTTTTTAGTTGACCTTTATGAAAATAGTTTGGCAAATATTTCATGGCATTGGTCCTAACACAGGCAATGTTACCATATTGGCCCGGGTGCTGAGATCTCAGAGCTTCTATTCTATCCATAACATAGTCGGAAACTTTGACTCTTATTTCCATTCCAACAATTAAATTATCAGGAAACATGGTTGACAGCGTAACTAAAAAGTCAAAATATGTATATAAGAACAATACTACTCTATCTAGAACTAAATGATATTTTGAATATTACAAAGTTCATATGTAGACCTACCAAGCAGTCCACCATAGCCACAACCAATATCAGCAAATTCTACAGATTTAATTAATCTTTTAACATCGTTACTATTATCAGATTTATCAACAAAGTCTGAATACAATGTACTCCAATTCATCGCATCAGGCTTTACAGGACTGTAAAAATAATACGTAAATAATATTATATTTACAACTTTTGTGGTGTATTATTTTATAAAGCTATAACTTACTATTCTATGCAGTGATCTGCTATAGGATTGGAGTGAGCTCTTTGTCGATAGAACTTTTTTTGGGGTAGAGCTTTTGGTGCATTTGCCATGTTTACTTAATGTATATCACACTATGGACAAATTTATGTTCAAGTAACAATTTTATGTACTACATATTCATATTATTAAAAATCATCATATTAATATCATGAAATTATTCTCATTTGAAATTTTGTACTACTTTGTAAAAGTAGAAATAAATATAAGTTTGTGTCTTACTAAGTTTTCTATATAAAATCACAACAATCTGTAATACCCACTTTTATTCACAAAGAAATTCCTAATAAGAAACGTCAATAAATGGTATAAACTATTAAAAAATAACTAACCTTTCATAAAACCACAGTGTATTACACACATTAATCCACAGTTGCTTGGAGTAAAAAGCAGGCTACTAAAACAAATAACTACTAATCATAACTCTTTTTCTGTCAGAAATCGAGCAAAAACATAACTATAAGAAGTAAGGCGAAACGACTGACACGTGTTGTGTGCACACGCTGCATCGAGCGACGCGGACGATTACCTCTCTCGCGATAAACTTTTGCACCGCTATCCAGACCGGAGCCAAAAGTATACTTATGCACTATAGAGAATAAAAAGAGACAGCTATATATACTGTAATAACATACGAGATTCAACGTCGGTGGAAAAAGGATAGAGAACACGCGGTCGAGCCTAAAACGGCGAGTCTCGCAGCTGCGTGAGGCACGATGCGCGAGTTGACACTGGCAAATCAGCTGATCGCGACAACCGAGTCCTCTGGCGGTAGAATTCCGCGTATACACGCGCGGACAGCGAGGTAAAGCTTCTTTCGTTCTTTCGCTTCTTTCGGCCAAGGGAACAAACAGCACAACGAGCTAACGGACAAAGTAGTGCTGGCGACCCTAGAGTAGTGTGAAACAGTGACTTTGTGCTGGCTTTATTGCATCGAACGAATCGCGCGCATCGTCATATTGCACTGTGTGTTGTTTCCTCCCTTTGCCCCTCTCCCTCCGCGCCCTGTGTGCAATTTTTATTCGTTCTCTCTCTCCCTTGCCTCTTGTTCCTTCCTTCCTCGTCTCTCTCGTCTCTGTGTGCCAGCGCACGAGGCGCGCGTGTGCTTTTCTGCTGCTGCTGCTGGTGCACTTTCTTTCTCGCTCTGATGCAGTAGGCCTCGAGCGCGCGCAACAGAAGAAAGGAAAAGTGCAGTATTATTCCGTGAAGTGATTGTGTGTATATAGTGCGCGCGTCGGATATTATAGAAGAAAAAATAATAACATCGAGCTGCGGCGGGTAATAATAGCTATATAGCTTTCTCTTCGAAAAAGCAAGTGAGAGGGATAGAGAGATGTGACCGCGGAGGCTCAGTTCTCGCGCACGTATCTTTGTTTCGTCGATCGTCGTCGAGGTTTTTTCTACACTACTTACCATTGTGCGCCCCTCTGTCGAGGACAGCAACACAAAAGTACACCCTGCGAGCGAGACACTCGTCCTGCAGCTTCGGGGAGAGAGAAGGATATAGAGAGCCGCCCTTGAAACTGGTCAGGTTATGCCAGGGAAGAGCTGCTACTGCTACTGCTGTACTGCTAAGCTGCCGAGGAAAACGAGCTTCTGCCGTTAGGTGAGTCGACCAGAGGTTAATAATATATACATAACTATTTTGTCATAAATGCACTATGTTTTTCAACGTCGTCTTTTTTACTTAAAAAAATTTTTATTATTGTTTCGTTACACTTTGTTTTGTTGGTGAACGATAGTCAACGCGTTCTTTTGTCCTGTATGTAATTGTTTGCTTTTTGTATATACATACATATACATCATTTTTCAAAGTTCAACGTCTCCGTGCGTTTTTTTGTGTATTTTTCGTCTTTACTTTTTACGTCTCGAGAGTCAATTCTCTTGATAAGTATATGTACATATACATATACAATGAGTTGGGCTTTTGAACGATTGGAGACTATAGTTTTTGAGAGGTTATTTGTATTCATGTTGACATGTGATGGTGATGGAATAGATACAGCACCCAAATAAGCGATGGTCTCCTATACACCTATCACATAGTTATATATATATATATATATATATATATATATATATTACACTTTTTGCTCTAGCTAGCGCGGGTGTTTTGAATTTTTAAATCACCGTTTAATTCTATGTGCACGACGTTTTTTATTTCTCTTTTTTTTTTAAATAAAAAAGTCAACGATAGATCTTATTTCACATGTATTCAAGACATTTGATGCGACCGTATAAATCGATGTATTTTACCTTTTCGTACATGCGTAAACCTAATCCCTTCTAAGGTACTGATTTCATTTCGTTGCGAAATGAGTACAATCGATTTTTATATATGTATATGTAAAGGCTAATATTTTTAATATATACTCAGAAAATATTGATTATCACTATTGAAATAAATGCCGGAGCGTGTATTGTAGTGATATCCGGTAGAGTATTTATATTTTATTAATTTTTCACATATTATAAAAATCACTCCCAAGCGCATTAAAAATGAGGTAAAAAAATATTGTTTTGAATATAAATTGGCACATATAAAGTTATATAGTCATTCATGATGTTTCAACGTCAAGCCTCGAAAGATTTTCTTATTTTTAGAATTTAATTTGCGTAACAAAATTTTAATGGAAATATGAAGACTTGTTCGTTAAATATCCATTGATTAAAAGTAAAATTTAAATAAAATCGATTATAAAAAAAATGAAGTAAATATTTTGGCGAATGCCGTAATATATATAGCTAACCATTCTTAAATGTACAAATTCACGTTTAAAAAGAACCTTCGTTCTTGGTTTTATTCCACTGCCATCTCATTTGATTACCAAATGCTTGTTATCTCAGCAATTTGTTTAACTAATTTCGTAGAATTACCAAGCTACTCTAGTAATCATCATGACAATTCTATTCAACAATTTTCAAAGTAAATTATATTCTCGTTTATTTTCGAGTTTATTCTACTTGATAAAGATTTATTTATAGAATTATAAAACGTCTTAAAGTAAATAAATAAACGAGAAAATAAATGTTTTAGTTGAATCGCACATCATTCATACATTGACCTCTGAGTTCGAGGAAAAAGGATAAATACGTAGACGAAATTTTTTCTTAAATTCATGTTGAAGCGAAACCGCGGTGACGAATATAATAGGCAGCGATCAAATTAATAGTATGAGGTTGTAAAATCTAACTACTATTGTTGCGTTTGTCTGTCTACACGTTCACGCAAGTAATTTGCGTTGACAATATTCTTTAAAAATGTTAACTTAAAATATTTATTATATGTATTTGTATGTATTGTAAACGTACAAATTACATCCACTGCAGACGCAAATTTTAGGGATAGACGTGACCGGAAGTGAGTCAACTAAAACTTTTGCCAAAGTTCAAATTAGTGGACTCTATTTTGAAAAGTAAAACAGATTCATTCATCGCAGTTGTTATATATAAAGTATTACTTGGTATAATTTTTGCTCTAACGCGCATCATTGTTTATTTACAAATTGCATCAGAATTAATGTCTAAATACAGATAAAAAAATAAAAACATAATTTAATAGCTATGCGTCAGTACAAATTGATTATATAGTGCAAAATATTTTGCAAAAATTATATTATTAGATGACATTTTAATTGATCCTATAATTCGCTTAACTAATTATGGTGCGTCTTAGGTCATTAAATTTCTCGTAAAGTTTGTAGAAAATTATAGAAGCAATAAATCAAACTAATCTTCAAAACGTAGGTGAGAGATAAAAGAAAGTTTCAGTTCACAGCTTGACTGTACAAGCATCGTTTTTCAATCAAACAGTGCGAATCGTACGCTTTGCTCTGGAATATATCTTCTTTCCCCGTTGACGATAATAATTCAGTATTTCACTACAGTACAGAGAAGTGTACAAGTGTCTCATATAGAGTTGGATCGCGTGGATGATTTTGTCCGCTCGCTTAGAAAAATCAAGCTCGATGAAGGTCGCAACTTTAAAGCACCGCTCAGAATTCAAGTTTAATCTTCGCACACAAGAGGTAAATAGCAAGAGTATATATAGAGGGCAATAATACATTTTGCGGAGTCGCAGTCGGCCGCGCGAAGAAAGAAGCGCTGTCGTCTACACAGAGAGCTTTTTCAAGGGAGCTTTATCTCGCGCACTTGATCGAAACAAAAGAAAACGCGCGCGCAGAGGGGAAAAAAGTCAAGGGGATTTCTCGTATACGCAAATCTGAGCTTAGCCTTGAACCAAATGCAAAACCAAATGTATATGCGCGCGCGACTAAACCGCATGATCGACGGCGGCGCGGTTTATCAATTTCCGAGGTGAATTTTCAGTGGGTTACGCGTCGCATGCCAGCAGGCGCTGCGATGTTATGTGCTGCCTTTCGTCTCTGATTTTCGTTTCACCGACTAACACGATGATGACTGTCCGGAAAGTCATTTCCATCCGCTCGCGCTTGCTATTCGTGTTATTTCGATAAAACTATGCGCTCCTCGGGAGATATTGTACAGTGACGAAGCTTTCAAGAAATTCGCACTATATTTTATGCCGGCTTTTGTCATTCGTTATAATTGTAATAAAGATCAATTCATCGCGTAACACTTAGCTGGTACAGTATCATACAAATAATTTATTACTGCTACTACTGCTGCGAATCTATATGTAGTAGTATTTGTAATTGCCATCGAGACGCTACCGTTCTCCTTGGCTTGTAAGTGATAAAATCAATATTAAAATTACATTTGCCTTGACATTTGCGAAAATGATAAGCACAAAGTAGTCGTAAAAAACTCTCAGAGGATTACTAAAGAATTAATCGCCAAGTTGAACAATTTTATTGTATTTATATTATGAGTGTTAGCTTAGAAACATGAGACTGAAATATAGCAAGATATTGATAATACAATTAAATATATATATATAAGGTTTATAATATATATCATTGCTATCATTTGTCGAAGTTAATGATGGGATTAATCTTTTATAGCAAAGAGTAGTTGAAGAACTACGATTGATACGTATTATACGGATCGAGGAAATAATTATACAGGCCTTCGTAGTAAGAAGATTTTTGAAAATTTGAATCATTGTGTGCAATCAACAAACATACATTCTAAAAACCTATTATCATATATAATGATATCGTTATATGAGAGATGATAATATAAAAATATACATATATTTAATATATAGAGTTCAATATTTTTTAAAACAATTTAAAAACTTGTATCACCAAAAATACAGTTTTATTGATAAAACCATAGAACTATACGAGAAAAGAAAGAAATTCATTCATTAATATAGGTCTCTTAAGTACCTCCGAATGCCTTTGTTACGAATAACCGTTCGGAGTCATAAATCAGGCAGCAACAACAAAAAGTCGTAAACCACTTTGATTTGTAAGTATTGTATCTGTCAAAGAAGACATAGCCTTGTTGAACTATAGTCAAGCACTATCGTGTCCGCACAAAATCAGCTCTCAGGTCGAGTAAACATTACCAACTTTCCTCTGTCAATAGAGCCACAAACTTGGCTGCTTTCTTAGTCACTTTCGCGCTCGTTAGCGCTTCGGAACGTAAATCAGTATTATAGTACAGCGGTAGAAGTGCTCGTTCTACCAAAACGTCACTGTGTGCCTCCGGCGACGTTGCACTTTTCCGCGCGAGCGACGATCGATCGAACTTGATACGATACACGATTGTATGCACTAGTGCAACAACGGATACCGGCAGAGGGAGAAATATAGAAAGAGAAAAGAGGGGAGTCTCTTTACACGTGTAAGACGGCGCTCGAGCGGTAATAACTCGTCGTCGATTGGGATATTGTATATATAGATATTATATACCGTGGAAGAGTATAGTGTGCGCGGGCGCAATTATGAATCCATGGTACTTCCAGGATCCGAGGACATGGCTGTCATTCGATTCGGAATCGAACGCGGTAATTACTTTGTATATAATACAAAGAAATGACTTTTTATCTTTATCTGTTTGTCTTTTGTTTGCGCTCGTAATCTGCGCAATGATGTGCTTTTCCAATGATCTTGAGTATTTCAAGGCATGATGGAGATTGCTTCGTTGTGATGGGAAGTCCATCACTTTCAGTATGTATACTTTATTAATGATTCATTGAACGAATTGATAGCTGTTCATTATATATAGTGACCTACTATTATTACTTTTAAGGATATACCATTTTGTTTATACCTTAACGCTTCTATCGATTAGATGAGTGATTATATGTTATCAACAATAAAGTAATATTATATTTTTATAAAAATGTATAATTAATATTATGATATTTTAAGTGTTATGGATGCTTTTAAAATGTATTAAAATTGCTCTAATAAAAATAAGAAAAATTATGTAACTAAAACATACAATATATTAGTGATATTAATCTTGTAATTGATAAATGCAAACATTACTTATAGTTTATTGTAAAAGTTTCTTATTATTGATAAAATAGGACATGGTCGAGGTCACATGGTTGATATTTCAGGGTCATTTGAGATACAATGCAATAATTTTTATAGAAATAGAAATTTTTCGCGTCCTTCGCGCGTACAATGTACGTATTATATAAGCCAACTTAAATTATTAAATATAAAATAAGACTCCCTCACTTGCATGAGTAATAGAAACTAAATTGAAACAATTTTCCAAAAAATATAATTTTTTAAATTAAAATAAGTTTTATTCTTGTATTAACGACAGAAATAAACTACTTTTCATAACGTCTGGGAACTTTTCATGCGCCTAACATGATATTGGGCTATTTTCTACCAGTATTTATAAGATAAACTTAATTTGTAAGAAAACTTTAAATATGTTAAATTGCTTATAATCGATAAATGCTAAACCTCGCCTTAAATTATGAATGTCCGATTTGAAAGTTGGATAATAAGCAGATATCTATAAATCACCATTTTGGCACTCATACCTCTCACTTCGCAAGTGTTTTATATTATATGACACAGATAGAGTGAAATATTCGCAACGGACGATAGACGAGTTTAAAGTGGAAAAGCGGAAAAAATCACACACGCCACACGCAGCGTCGTCAATCTTGAACAAATTCACGTGGTCGAAGGTTCGGCCAACACGTGCTTCCGTGCGTAAGATTCCCTCTCAGGAATGGATCGTCTCTTTCGTATGTGCGTCACATAACTTGCGAGAGTGGCTTTGTCACTGAAACGGGACTTTTTCTCCGTGACCCGCTTTGTTGTTCTCGTATCACCGAACCTTCAGATTCCCTCTTTTATATTATATATATATATATATTTTTTTTTGCACGTAGACACCTTTCTCCGATAATTTCTTACGTTATCTCCGCTCCTTTCTTTTTTAATGTTCTCATAAGATGTGTGATACGATACCACTCGTGAATGCCTACTTTATTTTGCGGTTTTCTAAGCGAGCATGCTTAGATTACAAATAAAATGCACGGTTCGTGGTTAAATATAAGCTTCTTCTAGAAGTATTTGGTAGCACCATTTATTGAAATTTGACAAGTGGTTATCATTATAATTTAACTAAATTTATTATCATTTATAAGTAATATTTGTTTTTTTAATTTTCATTAAAAAGTATTGTTAAATTAAATATTTATGATGGCAGATACAAAGCGAATAGTATTTTTAGTAAAAAAATGAATGAGTAAGCCAACCTCTTAAAAGATCCGTTTATGCAATACTAATTACTGAGCAATAAGTATGCTTTTACAACTTCTGTGAAGAAAAAGCATCGGGATTGAACAAGCACTATACTTCCTGTATTTGTTAATGTTTTAGCGATGTATTCTTAAAAGAAAATGTAAAATAAGTTAAATTATTCTAATTAAAGAATTCAAGAATTCTTTTTGTTATAAAGCTTTTGTATAAACCACGCCTTTGAAATATCACAAGCGTATAGTTAGTTAATTTACCGAAAACAATTATTAAAAATTTTCTCATACATCGTAATATCATTTTTATTACGTGCATCAATCATTTTCCGACTAGTTGTTATTGATAGAGAATTTGAAAATTAGTTCTTGCTAGTGTTCTTTTCGATTCTTTTATGTACTATTAAAAAAAATTTTTGAATCGCTATCATCAACGCTGATTAAGCTTTATCTACATTTTGTTAAGCATTTATATAGTTGCCTAAGTTACATTTGATTGAACCTGTGAGGTATTTTCTATCTAACACATAATTTCGATGAAGTCATACAAGAAAATAATACTTTGTAGTTTGAAATCTAGTCTTTCCGCGAAATAACTACTATTAGTCCATCACTCAGAATCATACTACACTAAAAAATGCGTGTATCAGTGTTAACCGTGAATACCGGTTAGTCAAACGCGTGGCACAGCAATTAACGACATTTTCATAAGCACCAAACTCCGGAAAACGTTGCCGGTCAGTCACTCACTCGCTTTGACGACGATTTGTCATTTTCGTCTCCGGTGCGCTATAAGCTGGATAACACGTATCAGGGAACACACGCAAGCGCAAAACGCGACAGTATAGCAGACTACTATACGAGCGCAGCGCAAGTGTGTCACTGGGCTGGTACTTTTGTCCTCTTCTCCGCTCGCCAGCGCGCTCCAACGCGGCTCTTTTATCCTTGGCTCCAAGCGCGAGGCACGCTTAGTCCGCGCAAAACCTCTTCCGCGGCGGTATGTCTGCAACGGCTCTCCTCGTGTCGATCGTTCTCTGAGAGCCCCGGAGAGATAACGAAGACGTACTCGACGCGTTTATTGTTCGCAATAAAAAAAGTACTCAAGCTTGCCCTCGTTATATATATATATACATGTTTGTTATAATTTGCTGTTGATGCTCCGATTAGAGGAGCAGTCCGCGCTCACGATCTCGCTGTTCTGCTCCGTTATCGAGTGTCGCGCATGAGTAGCGATTTGCGATCGGAGTCGAATTTCACAAGCGCTCGGGAATGGCGAGTTTGTAATAGTGGCGCGCGCTCTCGCTTCATCGGCACTTTTTTCTGTTCTTCATTTACTCTCTGTTCTTTCTTCTTTGTCTTCTTCTTCTTCATCTGCTCTTCATAACATAAGTTTGTGTGTTGCTCAGTGACCAGTGTGAAAAGTTGCTTTTTGCATATGTTAGTGAATTGTGAATACGGTTCATGATATATAACGTAATTTGAGTGAAGATTTTTGTAAATTCATCGAGGAGGAATAAAATCGATGACAGCTCACACATCGCTGACTTGAATTTATAACCGGAAAAATCCAAGCTGTGCGAATAGCTAATCACTAGTGTGTGTGCCTGTGCGGTCGTAATTGTTCAAGACGTGCGCATACCTGATGAACCGCCAGGAAGCCCACCAGCTGAAACGAAAAATTCCATATACGAAGCGCAGCTCTAAAGCTCGAGCATCATATTATCCAAGATAAAAAAGCCACATTCATGTCTGTGGCAGCCTTGTCAGTTCTCGACGAAGATATCAGCTCTTCTTTTGCTCATTCGAACGAGACAGCTTGTTGCAGCTGTAGCAATAGCAAGGTTAAGGCCACGTGCGTGGAAATAGCCTGGAAATGTCGCACCTGACGAGAAAGAAGAGGGGTGGAGGCAGTGGTCGCGGATTCGGTAGGAGCAGAAATTATCGTCAATTCACTTTGCTCGGAAATGGCCGACAGAACATCGCGATCGTCCGGCTCGCCGAGCATCGTTTCCATGAGGTACATACGTACACGTAGTGCGTTAAATTATACTTTTTTATATGGTATTTTTTAAATGTTTGTGTAACTGCGAGTTTGACAGCGAGAATAAAAACAAAGACTCATCACAGACTTAAAACTTGGAATTTTACTGTACTGTAAGAAATTTTATTGATTTAGCAGGTGAAGCTTGGTTAAAATTATCTCTTCGTTTGCAATGCACATGCCATTGATTTTTTTATTCGAATAAAAAAGCATTATATTTATGAAAATAACTCTTCGACGTTCGATTTCCCATGTTTTTTATTAGCAACGCAATTATTCAAGGTTTATTACGTAAATAAATATTTAAAAATTTCACAAAATACCGTTTTTAATCGTTAACAGTTGCTTATTTTTAAATTTGATAAAATAGAAATTTTACATTATCAAAAAGATGAGTTTATAGAACTATTTTACGATAATGTCACATCCAGTTTTATCTAGAAACACGTTGAGCTTCCTTTACAGATCTATAGATAGATACAGATAAAGAAGTTATATGGATTATCCTCTAAACACTTCTTATTAGTATTTCATAAAATAGGTTAAGAAAGAATCTAAACATTTAAAATATATAGAATTTTTGTACTCAGACTATATGAAAATTGTTCTCAAATATGTGAAATATTATGATAAAAAAAGCAATTTGGTCCAGCCATTGTACTTATAAACGTTACTATTGATTTATAAAACACAACTCAAAATTTTTTATGAGATAATTTTTATGGATATATACAAACACTGGTAAAAATCAATTAAATTTCTTGGCACATCAGCCATGACAACTTCTTTGAGAAATACATAAGAAGTATGACTCGCATTCCAAACATTCAAAGTTATCTTTACAGGTGGATAAACAATCATTATTTTAGTATAGACTCTTTTAAATGGGATATTCTGAGTCTTCGGGTAGTTAATTCAATTATACCTGCACTTATTAATTAATTTAAATTTTATGGTTAGATAAACCGACCTGTTAAAAAATGATGCTTATTTTATTTTAATTATTACTACGTTTTTCTTCGCTATTGATATGATATATACAGCCTAAGCTTACCTTCACTGAGATCTGATGATATTAAATTATTAGTTAATTGATTTTATTCATTTCAATATATACATACATTACCATTAATTTACAACAAAGTTTAAATAACGAATTCTAATCAAATACATAAAATATGTTATACATGAAGTAATTCATGCCAAGCAAGAAACCGGTTGTATACCTATTCCCTTAAATCTCTTTTAATCATTTTAAGATTAAAATAAGCGATAATATCTATTTTGATTTTCAATTTATTAAAAATAATTGTTAGTTGATTCAATTTTTTTCACGATTCATGACGTATCCGCCGTTTTAATAATAATATTATCAAACTTTCGTACTATCAGAGTAGTTGCTCATAATAAAACTTTAAATCTATTATTAGGTAACAAATCATTGCGATTTTAGAATAGAAGACGGAAATGGTTATAATATTTATAATGTATAATAATTTTCGATATTTATTGCTCCTTCACAGTTTGACATTAAATATCTTAAGTTTTGTATTGTATAATCAGTTACTAAAGTTTTTCTCTTAATACGTCACGATATAGCTATATAGTACTACTGTCACATTGGTCGAAAGTCAGTAGCTTAGATTTGCCGTTGTACGTATTGTTAGATATTGTAAATTGAGTTTATTACTAATTTCTTTTATTTATTTACTTATTGCTACTGTAATTTACACGAAGAACCAAAATGCAGGTAGTCATTCCAAAAACATAATTATAGTTATGATTGAATTGCACTTAACAATCAATATTATCTAATGGTAGTTCTAGATGTTTCAAATTGAAACCGATATCAAATTGATTTTGTTCAATGAATGCAGAGCATACGATTCTCTAGGAACAAACATTTTCTATAAAATTAGTACTGTACATTAATTTGATATTGTTTGAACATTGGTTTTATATTAATCTAACCAAATTAATAATTACTCTTTTTAAACTTATATATATATATAGACACGCGCGCATGTGTATGTGTGGGCAATAATTAAAGCAACGTCCTTAGAGTTAGATCTATTATTATATATACGAATTTTGCAAACAAAAGAAATCACAAAACCTAATAAAAATGTAATGTTTATAATGAATACAATCCATAAGTCATGGAATTACATCGTACGTATTGTACACATGAATTTTCGTTTTGCAATTTACTGTTGCTATCGGAGTTTACGTCGCGCTACAATTGATTCGAGCGTTCGATGCTCATTTTTCCGCCTGTTGCTAACTCTTCGTTGTGTATATGTATATGGTCTGAGCGTAATTGTGTTCGCGTGGGTGTGTGTGCGTATGTGTGTATGTTAAGCGCAGAGCTCGATGATTTGTCGGGTTACGTCCTTGCGAAATTCATAGCTCGCTCGCAGCGCGCGTTTGTCAATCGGCACTCTCCTGTATTACTTATCTAGTGGGTAGTGTTGCACTTCTTTAGGCGCTTTTTCAATTTAAACGTTCCAGCTTTAATGTTTGAAAAGCTACTCTTAGAGAAGTACGAATATTTGTTTTTACCAAATACACATTTATTCCAAATTCGTTCATGCCAGTATTTTCAATTCAAAACTATATTTGGTAAGTGGATTAGGGAAGAATATAATTATAATCTCCACGAGTAAGAATTAGTATAATTCTTACTCGTGGAGATTATTTTTATTCCTAATTCAATTCAAATTGACATCAGTATTTAATTCATCATTTTTTAATCTAAACATTTGTTAATAATAAGTAGTAGAATATCTTGATGTTATGTCTACAACTATCTAGTATTGTTTCCTACACAGATCATTTTTTATAATGATTTAACTGTGAGAAACATGAATTGATACTATGATTATAATTATCAATTATTCAAATCCTATCAGAGGGGAATCTATTTCATATGAAAATACAAGTAAAAATACAACTGAACTTTTCAACTACACAAAGGCAACAGATAATCCAGTTATGTTCTATGTCCTGAAAAATTAATCATTTTAATCGTAAAAAGTTAATTGATTTCGTAATTTTGTAAGTTTTTATCATGTTACATATGCGTTGGATTATGCATATAACGCTGTCAGCTTGAGCTTGAATGCTGGTAATGCAACAATTATATCACAAATACATACATACAAGCATGTTTGATTTGTCATACTCTTATAATACGTGAGACTCATAATACTCTATATAGCCTTGTTCTATACCAATTAATATTGAGGCTATCGAATTTGATATTATATTAATGTGCATACTTAATGAATTTGTTGTTCTAGTTTTATGATTTATTTAAAACATTGATATCGAATAATTGATCGATACCAAAGTGAACTTCATATGTACATACCTGAAATAAATTTGTAATCTAGACTGTTTTGAATTTGGAAAATACGATAACTTTTCATCAAAGACCTGGAAAAAGTAAATTTAGTGCGAATATGCTCAAGCACGATCGCAATAATAATATATTATATTAATCTAAACATTTTTGTGAGTTTTTTCTTGTCCTTACAATGAAGGGTTATTTAATCGTACATCCAAAAAAACAAATCTGTAAATCTCTCTCTCTCTCTCTCTCTCTTTCTCTCTCTCTCTCTCTCTCTCTCTCTCTCTCTCTATTTATATATTTATATAAATATATATCTGTACACATATCGCGGACATGCGACAGATACATTAGCGTAAGGTAGTGCAGTCAATACAACCTTGGTCTCACGCGCCAGCAATCGCAAGTTGATATGACTGAACTATTTTCGTGAGCACTATACCGTCTGCATAGAAGCGCAAGGTGTTGTATGGCACTGCGCTGGGCAAGAAAAGTGTCTTCTATATAATGCTACCACGAACTACTGTCACTCGCAAGATTTATGTAGGCCGCACACGCGCGCTGGTAAGCTGCCGTGCGATCATAGTAGGTTTATTATTGTTTGAGCAGTCCGCAAGCAACGATCTTTTTTCATCGGTCCGAGAGTACACAGTATGTTTTGATGCATCTCCATCGTAACGAGCTTGGTTGAATTTGCTAACGAATTGCCGGTCAACGCGACAATTGTAAGAATTTTCTATAATTCAATTAAGAGAAACGGCAAATTCCTGTCTTTTCTATAAACGTATAATAATATGGCAACAATGATCAATTTATTATTTAATTTTAATTATTTGAAACCTCCTATAATTAATGCAATCAATATATTCTATTTGCTAATATGCTATACCTGTATTATTACATATGATGTATATTGATACTCTGATTATGTAGGATATTTTTAGAAAATTGTTCTTTACCTTGATACTAGCAATCCACATTTATATTTGGTAATAATATTAATGCTCAATCAACTTTTAAAATATTCAAGGTTAACTTAAAAGGATTCCATCGAAGTACACCTAAACTTTTATTCAATGGACTTTAATGTCGTATATCATCTTATCAGTGTATGTACGTACATATCATATATGTGTGATTTGCAACATAATATTTTGAATTTTATATTGCATTTCTTTGTCTACACGGTATATTAAAATAAATTCAAAATAATTTTTAATTCATGTTTGTTAATTAAAATTTTTAACAAAATCAAATGCTCTTATTAAATTTATGAATGAAGCTATAATTAGTGATAATAAAGTAACTTCAACGTTTTTAAAAAAAATCGGCTTTGAAACTCGAAAATAATCTAAATGAAGTATGCTAGATGGGTTTATAACGTCAGTTTTGAGAAAATACTTGCCAAAAAATTCTTATTTTAACGCGTAGTTTTATGGTACTTCTTATGAAAATTTATAAAAATTGATTAATACTCTGGAATAAAACCATGCATCCCCGCAAATCAAATATGTATTAATACTTTTGAGCCCGAGGAATTTATTAACGTTATAAAAATGTAAGACTGACGATTTAAATCAAAAGAAATATGAGAAAAATGTGTACCTTGGTAGAGCGTTAACGAGTACCATCCTTTAAGTTATTAACAAGTAGCTAGAATGGATAGAGAGAAACCCTGTCTGATTTTCAGCATATTGTCTGCTCTAAATTGAAGCTGACTTTTTGTCGTTACATTATCGATCGAAACTATAAACATTGCAAGAAACCACTGCTCAGTAGAAGAATTCTCACGCGCAGTGCATATAGTCGTCATTTTCACAAAACTATAAAACATTATCAGTTAAACTGTGTATTTAGTGCATTGATATACGTAGTCATATAATTTTGGTTTTGATGTATTATCCTGTTATTCCTCACGCGCACGGCTGCGAGAGTGAGAGGACAGAGAGGTATACAATATGATGGAGCCCATACTTATCACTTGTCACGCCCTGAATAAAAAAAAATAACGCGTTTATTAACAGTCATTAATATGCAATAACGGGTGCTATTTCGCCTATATTTCAATAAGCCTGTGTTAAACCACCTTAAACGTACTAAAATAAAAATTTATTTCCTTTTCTATTTCCTTAACTTTTGCAAAAACACACAGTTTGTTTTATCGCTAATCGGTATGAACTTTCCATCGGCTAATCTCATTGCAACTCCATATTGCGTCTGTCAGTGCTCACACTGAATGTCGTGCGTCAAACATGGGCTCATCTTATCTCCTTTTACATACTCTACCTGTGAGCACTAATCAGTGTCCACATGTCATTGGTTGATAACACAATTCTGAGGTTGATATAGACGCAAACCCGCCACTTCGTGTACGACGCGTAGGAAAAAATCCCAGCAGCGAGGGCTCTTGTCGATGTTATCTTGGCTGTGAGCGTTACTCGTCCTCCCGTCGAACGCGGCGACTTAGTGATAGCCGCTGGCCTTCTTATTCTTCATACGCGGGCGCTACCCACTTATTTTTCAGTCGATCACTTGGACACAGTTGTTCAATTGGCAAGTACTAAGCATACCAAAAGGGAGGCTAGCGAGTGCGCGAAGCGGTTGTGAACAGTTTTATATACGTGTATTGTAAAATAGTTGTGTAAAGTTTATTTATTGTGGAAAAGTGAAACTTTTTCATGATTGTATTTTAAAACAAATAAGGGTGCAAGTGTTACTTTTTGCAGTGATTTAGCAAATGTTAACTTACAAATCAGCAGGAACACGGAAGCTATTTAAATTTTAAAATACTTTATAATGATCAAAAAACTAAAACGCAGTCTTTCAGGAAATCGAATCGTTTAAAAGTAATTGTTTTGTATATTTATCATTAGTTATATTTTATTACTTATCATATATACTTTGGTTATGTAGTATATTTTCAGAAAAATTGCTTTTCAACTTTGGATATATTATTTGGATATATTATAATTAGCAAATGCAAAACTGTAATTCTATAAAGGAATATTCTACTCCGATAAGATTTTGAAGCATAAAAATAATTTATAATAGAACATACAATGATTAATTTATTTAAAATATGCGAAGAAAAAATATGATAAATCAAGAAGGTTGTTTATAACAACCAAAATTATTTTATTAAGGATCACATAATTAACTTTTTATTTATATAAATAGAATCTGCAAGTCATAATTTATACAAAAATTCATAAAATATATCTATATCTAAGAATAAACTTCAAGTGCAAAGTCCATCAAATTACTGTAGCAAAGTGGAACGTTTATGAAGATAATAAAGGCAAAGAACACAAATAAGCAAATCATAAGTGACGAAAGGAGTAAAACAGAAACATCATGCCACGAAAAGTGGGGACTATCAAACGCGCGAAATCTACAGAAATGCAGAAAAATAAAGTTAATTTGTCGTTTGATGATATTGGTAATTGTCACCAATTATAAATCGAACTCTGAAGAGCGAAAAATTAAGCAAAACTGTTCTTGTAATTACTTAGACATTTTATAAAGACTTAATTAAAAATTTATGACGTCAAACGTTGTATCTCTATACGAATTCCACATTAAGATTACTTTCGATATGGTTAATCATAGCCCACGCAATGTGAATACAATATAGTTTTCATATATGACAATGGTGAATTATTTTATTTACAAAATAGTATATACACAAATATATACTATGTTTAGTATATATTTGTGTAGTAGTGCAGTATATATTTTATATAATAAATATAAAAGTAGTAATATATACTACTTTTATATTTATTATTTAAAATAAGCAATATAACGATTTAACAACTTCAATATAAAATTATAAATACCTTTATGAAGTATGCACATAGTTACATTTCATAGTTTATTGAAACTTGTTCTATATGTCGATATATTTTTGCACTATTTCATTCAAATACTATCTCATTTGAATTTTATTAGAGAACACTATAAATTATTATCTAAAGATCTATTGAAAGATATACTCATTTTGTTTGTAATATTATATTCTGTGCATGCATGCAGAGATCCTTTTTATACTGTTCCTCGATATTTCGTAATTTTTTTATTGAATTTTTCGTGAAAAGATCTTGAATTATACACGCATTCTTTTTATTTAATGCTTAAAGATTCAAAAAATATTTTACAATATAATTTGTATACATGTCGAAGAGATATCTTAAATTATTGACATAGAACAATACAAATTTTACAAGAATAGTTATAATATATAGTAATTCCAGAAAGAAAAGCAATTTTTCTAAACATTATAGATAAAAAAATTATTTTCATGTTTTCAATTTTTAATATATATACTTTTTATATGATACTACTAACTCTTCTTAATTTGCTTTACAATAACCTAATATATATGAAATTCAGCAATTGAACGACTGTAAAAAAGAATGTTATTAAAAACTAACATTGAGAGGGAAAATAATGTTAACAAAAATATTAATTAGGCAAAAAACATGAGGGTTCCTCCAGATATTAAAATACACATGGCAGATGCTGTTAATGAAAAAACGGGACTATTAAGTCCAATAAACTTAAGTGCATCATCGTCTTCGCTTACCAGTAGCATTAGCAAATCTTATGGTTCTTTAGTCGACAACTGTCAGCAGGCTGTAAAGTCATTTTGGAACCGTAGTAAACAGGTATAAATGATAATCTCAAATATATTATTTCATATTCTTTATTATTATAATAATATCTTGAGCTAATATTGTAATTAAACTAATATTGTACAAAATATAAAACCGACTGATGTATATATTATTTTATTATATTGTTTTATATAGTTACTAGCGCCTAAAGACGAGCCTCGCGCGTTCTTATCGTGTTTTCTTTTATACGCACATGCGCGCGCACACACCCACACACACGCGCACACGCGCGCGCGCAGGCGAACACCTAATCAGAGAACGAATAGAATAATCAGCATTTCTTTTTTAGAGCACGATTACTTTTTGGGGTTAGGAATCCCATACGCAAAGATCGCACGTGAATAGCTCTCACGCCTGTATTGATACTAGCTACACATTATGTAGTTTCAGTAGTACATTGAGAGAAATGTTATATTAAATTTTGTTATAATATGTAGAACAAATTACTATATTGTATAGGAAAGGTGGGATATACGTAATATCACAAATTTTACTATTTTACATAGTAATTTACTGAACGCTATTTATTATTATCATTTGTAATGCTATAAAAGAAAGAATTATTAATTAAAAATTTTGTTTACGTTGACAGGATTTGAACCTTTCCAGCCTGGTAGTCGGGCGTACTATCCATTTACCTAAACAGAACCTTTCCATTCAAAAGTTCAGATCTTTCTGAAATATTAAGTACCTAAACATGTGCACTAAATTAATGACAAATAAACGGCAATTAATAAATAGTAGCATTGTATATATTATTAAATTATTGTTATAAGATAAATAGAAAATAATATCTCAAATTCATATAACCTCCATTTTTCAAAATCCACCAAAGCCGTTATACTATATAATATATTATACTATATAATATATTAAGTTTCATTAAACATATAACAAATTTTAATAAAATAATATCAAAATTTATTATATATATAATAATTTTTATTACAATAATAATAAAAAATTATTATAATATAGTAATTTTTATTCTATTTTTATACAAATTTTGCTATAGCATTTCTCTCAGTGTATATTCCGTACATTCAAAAAGAGTTAATTATGTAATATGTAAGAAATATTCTTACTTTCGCAGCTAGGGGCAAGTTAAATAAGATTTTTTTAATAGTCCGAATATACAACAATGCAAAACTAATACAAATGAATGGCGAACGTGACACATGTCAATTTGATTGTCGTTATATATTTGCAATCTTCCCTTGAAGGAAGATATATAATATATTGCTTTATTTCCATTAATTTGGTTCTTAGAAAACAAATTTTAAAAGTTGTTGATAGTAGTCGTGTAGAAAAATTAGCAACTTTCGTTCTAAAATTATAAGAAATATATTGTAATTATATATATATATATATATATATATATTGAATAAATAAGTTTAAAGTGCAGTTATATAATTTTATACTTTTATAATTTCTGTAATATCTTATATTAATTCCTATACTTTTTTAATATGATCAAACGTTATCGTTTACAAAGACCTCGCTACACAGCTGTGAGATAAAGACTAAAGCTTTTTCATCAGCAACTTCGATCCCCTACTCTATAACTTTCCTTCGTTACTATATATGAAAAGATGAAACTCATTAAATCTTACTTAGTGCTTTTGCGTCGTTCGTTCTAGGGCAAGTGTGTTCATGTTCTATTTTGAAGTTGATTTCTCAAAATTCTTTTAAACACTTATAGTTTCCGAAAAATATGACAATATTTCTAATAATTTATAATGCAAATAATCAATAACTGTTGATAAATATGAACCAATCTAAATTTAAAAAAAACAAAATAAATATATCATCCACTAATGAATCCGGTTCTAAAAGTCAAACAACTCCACGTACAATACATAAACAATGGTCCAAGGTATTTATACATATATTAGCTTAAAATAATTTATAAATACCTTCAAAATAGTTTATTTACCTTAACGTAAAAACGTAACGATCAGCATTCTGAACCTTATTATATTTACTCAGCAAGTATACAATGTGAAATCACTATTAGTTATTTAGCTCAATTAAACTGAAGATCTCATGTGACGTTTATTGTTTTATTTAATCTAGAGTTTGATTTGCTGACAATTTGATTTAGTAATCCAGATGTTTTCATGTTAAACGAAGCATTGCCATTGTGTGATTCAAAGTTTATAATATTGTTTGTTGAAACTACCATGTGCGGCGGTACGTACGCTTATTAGGAAGAGCATCGCTATTTATGATATATTTGCTTGCGCATGCGGCAAGTAAGGTAAACACATCGTGATGTCGTTTACAATCGGAACAAGACTGCACCATCCTATGGTTTATGTAGTATTCTGTGGGTAACTGTCGCAGAAGCCGAGGCTTCTTATATTAGTTTGCTCAGCAATTCAATTGGCTTAAGTGCCGTTATGTTACGCTCTTTAGTCATGAGTCGCAACTCTTTCGACAGTGGAAACATTTATTTTAATGCTCATGCGGAAAAAGAAACAGTGAAGGCGATCATGATGATGCTGTCCTCAATACAAAAGTTGTGGGAATAATTTCTTATTGTTTTCGTTCTTATATGATTGGCTTGCCGTTTCAAGTCCCTTCTTACGAAGAAATTTATTTTTCATATAAATATTACGTTCAGTGTGTATTTTCAAGATTATATGCAAAAATTGCAAATGAATATAAGACTGTTTTTGGTTATATGTTTCTATTACTATGATACAAGCAATTTTTTCTGTATTTCTTAATTACAGTCTCAATTCTTGAGTCCATTTGCTGAATATTAAAAATAATTAAAAAATCCTAAGATATTAAAAACAAATATACCAAACTTAGTACTATCATTTTCGTAACATGTTGCATTTTCATAATTTATATAAATCGTCAAAGCAGTCAAAAAGCGTTGAACGTAACGTAGGTAACATCAATAAATTACCAAACGGATGATTTAATAGTCATTCAAGAAAACATAATATTTGCCATGGGAAAATGGCGGATAAACAAAAAAGGATTCAGATAAAACGCTAAATCATAGTTTGTAGCGGCGCAATTGAAGAACTTTATAAAAAAATAAAGCATATATGGACAACGTGGATGTGTGTATAAAGCCAAACGATTATATTTTATTTCCAAACAAAGTGTCGTGACTGCACGTAAGCAGTAAAATAAAAAATGGCAGTAACCAGGCGTGCTAGAACATACACCTACTTCATATCTGACTTCTTTTTTTTATACATCGCACGCTCTTGTGTACATACATAAGTTGCATTGCGCGACTCCTAGAAAGCGATATATATCTCGAGAGCGTCGAGAGTCCCGCGACTCTTTTAACGTATCCCCAGTTCTTCTATGCGGTCGCGATCAGGCAGTCGTTCTTCGGACATCGCGCGTTATTTGGCCTGTTTCATTTTTTCTTCAGAGCGAGAACAACAATCGGTTGAGAATAAGAATATAGTATAACGCCTCCCCTAATACTGTATCACAATGTCGTAGGAAGTATGAGTATATTTTTAATTCGTGATGAAAAATTACATAGTTTTTATTGAAGTGCATAAAGTTTTGGTGGAATGACAGCTCGTAATTTGGAAAAGATGCTGAAACTGACGACTCTCACCAGGGTCCGTATAAATTAATCTATTTATTTCTTTATTTAGAACTTTTGTTGTCGCCGATTACTATTCTTTTGTATCAGAGAATCTTGCGAATTTTACTAATCCTATCGTTTAAATTATCAGCAGCTAAATCTTATCGTTTCGAGAAATGTATCGATTGTATTACAGATTGCATTGTAGATATACGATTTTCATTTTTGTCTTTATTGATACAAATATTAAAGGAATCATACAATTACATATTTAAGTAAAATTATTTATTTTATGCAGTTTCTAATAAAATAATAATTTTTGTAGCTATATCGAGTCAAATTTTATTCAAATATCATTACTATCAAACAAATTGTACAACCTTTATACGCTTGGATCAGCATATCAATAATTATAATTAAATAATTCTATTATAAATAACAAAATTATCTATTATGATCCGCACTGTTGAACTTGAAACTCAATTTGTAATTATAAAAAATCATGTATCTGGTGTAAGTATATGTATTAGTCTACAGAAAATCATTTTCTTTCAACAATGGGTAAGCCCCGAATACTGAATGATAGAATGCTAATACGTATTCATAACAGAAATCTCATACACACCCAGAAAAGAAAACAGCTGTGTATACACCAAATGATCGTTTGATATAAAATTTTAACGCGTCTACAGCTGACGACGTAATCTACAGCCTTGCAAAGTCACAATTAACTCACTTATCTTTTTGTGTGCGCAAACTAGACGGTCGCGTGCAATGTAAACTTTTTTTACGAAACATTAGAAATAGGAGTACAGTAATAAGTAAAGGGTTTGACTAATTGCTACATCATCTTTAAGCGAGGTACTAAGGTTAATTTTAACTAAATGCATTTCAAAAATTTCAAATTAATCATATGCGTGGAACGTAAATGCAACCCTTGCAATTCTTCAAATAAGAAAAAGTTTCGTGGCATTTATAGGAATAAGTTATATACAACATAATATTACAAATTCCTTAATCTCTCAATGTTGTAAATTGTTTTAATTTAAGAATTTATCAAAAACGCAATATGACTATGAGCATTATTTGAAATTCAAGAAAATTGTTTTTTCCTTGAGAAAAGTATAAAAATTATAAATTGGTTGTCCAATAATTACAGTGGATGTTTATAGCCATATGAATGATTTCCTGTTACAAGCATTATTAAGCTAGTGGTTTTTGTTCTCACTATATTCTTGAAATATTTCTTGATGTACAATATTATTGAGAGTGTTAACTGCACTTAAATTCACAAATTTTAATACAATATTTTTTTAAACATATGCTCCATAGATATAAATAATATATATATATATAATTTATCATCCATCTACTACTACTGCTCAATATACCTTTTTCCATAAATTTCCACTCAAAATATATCGTGTCATTTTATTCATATCAAGCCAAAGGGAATAATGCGATGCGGAAAGCAGCATTTATACCTCATCGTTTCCAAATCGCATTTGGAATCACCGAGGAAAACGAAGAGGAAGTCGAAGCTGCCCAAGACGATAAGTCAGAATCATCGTATTCTCAAGACAGCACCATCATACGTATTCCAACCCTTATACATTCGGACAATGCAACATCATCTCTCTCAAAACCTGTCGTAAAACAATGGAAAGAAATTACTGTAAATGTAGAACCTTCGGATCCAACGGTACCAGCTTTAGAAAATATACTTACGCAAAATGGCAATATTGCTCCAATTCGTCGTCAAACCATGCCAGAAATATCGAGCGATCAGCTCTCGATGCTCAACGGCAAATCATCGCTTGCGCCTATCGAAACAATCAACGCCAGAAGATCCAGTATCACAAATGTGGCAATTTGCTCGAGCATTGGTCCAAGCCTTGCAGGAATTTTCCCTGGTGCACCGAGCGATCTGTTCATGGACAGCCGCATGGCGGAGTCAAATCCAGCACCTCAACTGCTAGCCTCAAGTTTACGAAGGAGCGTCACATTTTCGGCTCTGAATGAACCATTGACTCTAGAGGAAGAAGTCAGAGATGCCAGGGGTCGCAGGTGGTCTTCGAAATTGCCATTCTTGAGAGCCTTGCAGCATCAAGACTCGAGAGAATCTAACGCAACTGATAACAGCGAGCTACAGCTGATCGATACCCAACAATTGCATCGATCCAAACATCACCATCATCATCACCATCACCACCACCACCATCATCATATGTTGCCACATCTGCACGTGCCCACTTTTTCGATTACTGGCCCGGCAACCGATGGTAGTAGCGGATCGGGAACTGGACGCAAGTTCAGCTTCGGAATTAGGAGGCACTCCCAGACGGTTTGTCTTGGTTTTGTTGGGCAATTTGTCTTGCTGTTTGCTAAAGGTTTTAATGTGTTAATACAGGGTGCGGGAACGCGTGGGTAGGGTTTTATTATCGATTTAGTTTATCTATTTTTTCGTACTTTATTTTTCTTCAGAATAGAAAATTATATATCAAAACAATAATTATTTCCTAAGTATCAAACAATTTTTTTAATAAGTATACTTAAAAGATATTTAGTATAGAAGTAAATTGCTGTAAACTTGTAATGTATTATCTTCTCTTTAAAGAGAAAGAAACAAATAAATAAATAAAAATAAATATTTATTCAAACATCGTTTCAGTCGGAACAAAGTTAGGAAAGAAGAAGAATATAGGAAAGAGTGGAGGAGTTTTTTTTTCTGCACTGTTGCTATATACCAATTTTCAGTGCATTCATGCTTCTACGTATTTTTTTTTCTTGTATTATTGCGACCGAACATCTCGAAGGCGGGGTCAACGTACCCCATTCTCTTTGTTGATCTGAAAAGGCAAATGCTTCGTTTGAACGATTTTTTAATTAGCAAAACATTGGCTTCTAATATTAATAATTACCGTTTGAATTATATGAAGTATTTTTTAACATTAACTTTCCTTCTATTAATACAATGCTTAATTTTTCAATCTTGACGACATTTCAATATATCTTAGCATCAGCGTTTCAAATACTTTAATATACAAATGAATACACATTTATTTTTTTTTGATAAAAAATAAAAGTTTAATGATAAAAAATACTTCTTGCCAGTATTTTCAACACTTAGTTTCTTTCTTAATCACTGAACAAAAAACGTTTTATGGATTCTATCATTTTATGTACGCAATATATGCTACGGCGTAATTACGTTCATTGCGGCGTTGTGTGCCTTAAAACGCACTAAACTGTATAACTTCTGAGACCTATTTTCCCGTAGTCTGAATTATTTGTCACAGCCAGCTGTTTTCTGCCTGTGCACTCAAATACCGTATATTAACACTGCTTGTTATTCATAAGAATTGAGTGATATTGCAAAACATAATATTTATAACAATCCTATTTATAATATTGCATTAAGAAACTTAAACGTAATTCTTACAAGTAGTAAAGACGGAAAATGACTCTATTGGTCCATACAAGCACAATTAATTTTGTATATACCAATAGAGTAATTTATATATATGTATAAGCTGATCTCGCAAGTAATGTTTATCAAGTATTATTTCTGTGAACAGACCTTGATATTATCAGATAAATTGCGTACGCTTAAATTTTAAAATTAACATGAAATAATAATTAGCAGTAAAATACACTTGCAAGCATGAAAAAATTATTTGGTATATTCAATAACCTCGATCTTACAATTATTTTCAAATACATTTTTTATAATTTACAAAATTTTCCGTTGACGCTTTAAAAATTTCTCAAACATGAGCAAGTAAATAAGTAAACAAAGAAACCATCGCAGTGTACCTCTATAATTACTCCACTTTCCTATAAGTCATTATCATCTCTTTATTTTTTGTACGTCATAAGAAACTCGTAAAAATTTGACATTCCTGATATTTCTAATAATATTAGTGTTTTGTTAATAAATTGTTTACTATGATCAGCATATCTAATTATACCGATAGAAAATTGATTATTTTCCTTAAAATCAGAGAGTAAACAATACTAAATTATAATTATAAACAAATCTTAAGTAAATAGTTTCCAAAGAATAATTAATTCTATTAATATTAAGAAAAAAATTCCTGACAAATATACCAGATTTTTTTTCTTGCATATGACGAATTTGGCACACAGCTACATTGTATATTTTAAACATTGCTTGCCTCGCCTTGCATGTATCTCATGAATTGAAACAATTATAAAACTCTTTACTTTACGCAGACCGAATTTTTAATATTCAATATATTCGTGTATACATATATATCGATTATAATATCCGAAAGCATGCAATAAAGATATAAACTTGCACTACTAACGATCGTCTTTAAGACATCAACGCATTATCTTACTGACGAGTGACTCGGCTTCGACCTGTACAGACTGTACCGACGAGCTCCCGATTCCGCGCGCTTCTCTCAGAAGAAGAAGAAGAAGTGTAAGAAGCAACAGCAGCAGAAGATGCGCGCACGTACACTGTATATATAGGTGTGCAGGCGATCGGTCGCGGCGCGGCGGCGCGCATTCCGGTTTCCCGCGGTATCGCACAGCCGATGCTTATTCCTCCATGAGGAGGAGGCATCAGCTTTGCCATATGAGCCTGTGTACCATGCCCGTATCAGCTGCTGCACGCGGCCAGTCCTCTCGGGATCCTCATCCGTTGCAGTAGACTTACTGCTCGCTCCTGCATTTCTGCTGCTCGGACGCGAGTATTATTATAGATAGAGAGAAATAAGGAAGGATTGCAAGGAGCGATTCACCTCAATAAGAGCAGATCTTTGTTTCGCGCCGTAGACGCTACCGGTGTTGTTGTTGCTGCTGCTGCTGTTGCTACTACTTTTCTTCTCAGCGACGATTCTATACTGGATAAAGGAAACCATGCAGCTCGCCATTATATCCTGGCTTAACACTGTTGCATCGACCTACAGTCTCAACGTCTCCCTCACTGTATATTGTTTACGGTTTTTTTATTTGATTTATTTTCATTTCATTTAATCACATTCTATTGCTCATAATGACGATTTTTAAAAAGTCAACGATTTGAATATTTAATTTTTCTTTCATGTGAATTGACGCATAATCATAATACCTTTAACTTGCCGTCGCTTTGATTTAATCTTTGACTTTGATTGAAGTGTTTTTGCGATTGCCTTAATTTTATTTGCGTCACTATCTTAAGATATTGCTGACACTTAAAATCTCTGTTTATTCTTTTACACATTTCCCTAAAAGTAATATTTGGCCATATTCTGATTATAATTGTTGTCACGCATCTCTAAAATTCGATTAAGTTCTTAAATTAATTAATGATCATAGAAATTGTTCCTTTGCTAAGCCAACTTTTCTTAGGCATTAGAGTCGCCGTCTTCCTTTAGTCTGTCCATCGCGAATCGATGGAGCAGTCGATGCGCACAACAACCTTATTCGCGTAACATTTATTTACAAAATACACTAAAAAAATTACGCAATATCATTTTGTATACTTTTTTTGCAATATTCAAAATCAATCTGCGCTTGCCTTTGAATAATTCAGAATATTTTAGAGTTGGGGTTTTCCTATAAAAAAGAGAGAAGAATCTTATTATTAAAGATGTATAAATAAATTGCTCAATAACTATTAGGCTGCAAAACTAACCGTAAAACAATCAAATCCCTAATACACACATAATGTATCGCAACAGAAGCGAAGAACAGCAAATACGACACTAACTATAGAACGCTATATACCGTGTGTGCGCAAATTCCTTATCACCGTAAACTCAACAAGCTCACCGCGTCTATTTTCGTTACTCGCATCACGTGCATAAAAAAGCTGCAAAGTCTATAAATAGTCCGCGAGTACTAGCGCGCGGCGCCCAGCGCGTATACAATTAGACTTTTTGCGAAAAAAATAACTAATAGCGAAACTCGACGTGCAGCGCGAGAAAGCACGCGGATATCGGCAATCGAGGACTTTCCTCCTGATGTAGTCTTTGATTCGCCGGTCTCCTTACCCGCCGCGCAAATAAAAGTCACATGAGAGCGCATCAGCTGCTGGTGCTGAGAGAAAACACATTTTTTCCCGCACTCGAATAATATATTAATTATAATTAACCGATCGGAATTAGCACGTACGACTGATTCAGCTAATCGAACATTTCTTCTATGTACTTAAACACGCCGGTACATTTTGGACGAGAGAAGAGTACATTGAGCTCTTTATTGTACGAGAGACATGTGACTTCGATATCGATTGTAAATTCATGTCTTTTTTCGGTCCGATGGCTAATCCGAAAAATGTATAATGTATTCGTCGCGCGACAAAAAACTTGTGCGCATATACACACCTATACAACATTTTCTTAACGCACGCAGAGACGGCAAATGATGAAAAGAAAAAAAGGCTTCAACGACAGCTGAGGAATGCTCGATTATATGAATATAACACGGCCTTTGTTACCATTAATTCGTCACGTTTTTTTCATCTCGCCTCTTATATTGTTTGGCCCGTTTTCGTTTTCCATCGGCTATCCTATCACGTGTGTCTATATATATTATTAATATGCGAGTGTGCGTGTGCGTATTAAAAAAAAAAAAGATCACAAGTCAAGCTAATGCTCTACCTTTTTTTTTTTTCGATTGTTTCTATCTCGCTGTATAGACTCTGCACCGGACCGACTCGATGGTATCGCTTTGCTACCGCACATTAGCCAGTTACGTCAGCGATGACAACCTTACCGGCTTGCAGAACTTTCTCGAGAACAAAAGGGTCCAGGTCGACGATCGCGACGAGGTGAGTCTTATCGTCGGTCTTATTTTTCGTCATAGTTACTCTATGTGTACCCCGCATATGTGTGTGTGCTTTTCAGCGACATTACATAGTTATATTTCACGCAGCGCGCGCGCGTTGACGCAAATTATTCAGACGTCGTGGTTTAAACTGTCGCTGTGATTGCTATTTGTAATGAGAAATTATAAAAACAATTTGAAATTCATATACGCATTATTTTAACGATAAGAGAGTCTTAGCGTCTGTATTTGCACTGACTGATTGTATCTTCAGTGGCCAAATCGTCATCATCTAATATTAAAATTGTCCGTATTGTGCAAATATATAATTCAAAGAATAAATGATCCGTATGTCAATAAAGTTTATATAATGCATTACGATGATCGATGGCGATTGCTAAACCGAATTAAATTAATCTGATATACTTAAAAATGACTTTTCGCAGAATGGCAGCACAGCTCTCATTCTTTCAGCGAGTAGAGGCAAAATTCACTTTGTCCGCGAGCTCATCAACCACGGGGCAGATGTCAATGCCGAGGACGCGGTAAGCGTTTTTTTTTTGTTTCTCCACATTTCAAAAGTCGATCCCAGACTCTTATACATCAGTTGCGTCACTCGTTCTTCTAGGACAATTGGACGGCACTGCTTTTCGCAGCCAAGGAGGGCTTCAATGACGTGTGTGTCGAGCTCCTCGAACACGGCGCTGCTCTCGAGCATCGCGATGCGGTAAGAATAATATTTTTAATTTGTATGCAGAGTATAAAATAGATAAAAAAATCTGCAAGTTGAACAGAAGCAACGATGTAGAATCTAGAGTTGGTGAGTGTGTCGGATAATTCGACAAGCGGTGCGTGGTACATTGTTTTAGTCAAGCGGAAAAAATGTAGCGAAGACTTGCGTGCAGTACTTACGCATCTTTTGAATGTATGCTATTGTATGATTATATATTTATTACGGCGACGGACTATACGTAATCAATATTCGCATAGGGAGGATGGACGGCTCTCATGTGGGCAACGTACAAGGGTAGAACCTCAACGGTGACGTTGCTGTTGTCTCGGGGCGCAGACGTCAATGCTCACGGAAACTATCATATATCCTCGTTACTGTGGGCGGCGGGTCGAGGCTTCACCGAAATAGTTAAGGAACTGCTTGCATATGGCGCTAAGGTCAACGTCGGAGATAAGGTGAGATTCTTCAAGGTTTTGCACGTGATTTTCTGTATACGTTATGATGCATCGTTACTTTCTACGAAGATTAGAACGATCGAGAGAATATATATTACTTATGCTACTGATGTGCATATACGATTATAATTTATATATATTTTTTTACATGACTTTCTCAAATTTTAACTTTTGTAAATACGCATTGTTGAGAATATCATATCGTCGATATAGAGCAAAATCAATTAATATTTCAGTATGGCACGACGGCTATCATATGGGCGTCTCGAAAAGGCAGCCTGGAAATCGTCGACGCACTCCTCAAGGCCGGTTCGACGGTCGACACTGCGGGCATGGTAAGTCGCATTATCAATGAACCCATTATACCAATAATAAGTTAAGGACGATGATAATCTGACGATCCGAACAACTGCGCGCAGTACTCGTGGACACCGCTTCTGGTGGCGACGCTGGGCAACCACGTGGAGGTGGTCCTGCTGCTCCTGGAGCACAAGCCCAACGTCAACGCGGTGGACAAGGACGGCTGCACCGCTCTGTCGATCGCCTGCCGCGAAGGTTACTTCGAGATCGCCAACGCCTTGCTCAACGCTGGTGCCTACATCAACATCCAGGACAAGTCGGGCGACACTAATCTGATCCACGCCGTCAAGGGTGGGCACAGGGGCGTCGTCGAGGCTCTCCTTAAGAAGTACGCCGACGTCGACATTCCAGGCAAGGTGGGTGTACTTGCATAGCCTCCGAATTTCCCAAGACTACAGCGTAACGCTCTCTATACTGACACTTCAGGACAGAAAAACGGCGACGTACATAGCCGTGGAGAAGGGCAACGTGTCGATACTGAAGATTCTCCTGACGGCGAATCCGGACCTCGAGATCGCTACCAAGGACGGGGACACGCCGCTGCTGCGCGCTGTCCGCTCGCGCAACGCCGAGATGGTGCAGCTGCTGTTGGACAAGAAGGCCAAGGTCTCGGCGACGGACAAGAAGGGCGACACCGTGCTGCACGTGGCGATGCGAGCCAGGTCCAAGGGTATCGTCGAGATACTGCTCAGGAACCCGAAAAACAGCCAGCTGCTCTACAGACCGAACAAGCAGGGCGAGACGCCCTACAACATCGACATCAATCATCCCAAGACTATACTCGGACAGATCTTCGGTGCTCGTCAGTATTCAAGCTCGATGCCGCTTTAGATCGCGCGAGACCGTTGCATTCTGCATTCTTAAAATATCGTTGCTTTCTTCCAGGCCGTTTGAATACCAACGAAGATAACGAGAACATGCTCGGTTACGATCTATACAGCAGCGCACTCGCGGACATACTGAGCGAACCCTCGCTTTCGACCCCTATAACCGTTGGTCTCTATGCCAAGTGGGGCTCGGGGAAATCTTTTTTATTGAACAAGCTTAGAGGTGGGTGTATACACGGAGAGGAATTAATGAATTCACTTTTACCCCTCAACTATCGCTCTTACGAATGGTTTGCGTTTTCTTTTTGCAGAGGAAATGAAAAATTTCGCCCGTCAATGGCTTGATCCGTCTTTCCAATTTTCCTCCTTGTTATTTCTCGTTGTAACGCACGCTTCACTCCTGATCGGTGTGACCATTGGTCTCATCTGCCAATCGTGGATGACTGGACTCATTTCCGGAGCGAGCTTAGTTGTTATCGTATATGTCTTCCTACTCTTGGTCTGGTATGCCAACAAACGGTGGGTATATATAGCTTTGTAAGACTGAAAGTTAAATCGCGTACGCGTAACGGATGCATCTAATCGCTGTCTTCTTTTTGTTACAGGTACGACTGGTACTGGCCGTACAACTTTACCGTGGCGCTAACCACGAAACTCAACTCCCTGAAACTGCTACTGCAAGTGACCTTCTGCCACCCGCCTGGCAATCAGACCCACGATGGCATCACTATACAGCCGATAAAGTTCTACTTCACGGACCAGACGCGCGTCGGCACGACGACGGCCGGCGAGAACGCCGTTGTCCAGATGGTCGGCTCGCTCTATGACTCGATCGAGAGCGAGTTTGGCTCCGTGTCGACGCGGCTCTATCGGGCCTTCCGACCCAAGCCCGTGAAGACCACGGCCTCCTGGAAGTGGAGACATCTCTGCTGTCTGCCATATGTAGCAATATTCGAGTTCTGCTTCTGCAGTCTGCTCGTCGGCATAGCCATACTCACGGTCCATCTCATCGATTCTTCGCAGGAGAAAGAAAAGTGAGCGACGCGCTTTGTATTGCTTGATTTGCGAGAGCAAAATTGGTTGAATAATCACGCGATTTATTTTGTTTAAAGGCCAGCTATCGAACGCGTCACTGCGTACATAATCATGATTAGCATCGCTGTGTTATTGTCCGTTAGTGTAATAGCAAATTTGTACACATGGAGTAGAACCCTTCAGTCACTCATATTCTCACAGCGAAGACAACTTAGGCGTCGTATCGCTCGATTAGAAACTCTGAAAAGCGAAGGCTTTTTACAAACCCTGAGGAGCGAAGTTAATCTAATGACCGATATGGTGAGCATTTGTTATTTTCACGATCAAAGCCAATATTTCATAATGTTGCGGATTAATGTTTCTTTCATAATTCAACAGGTTAAGTGCCTAGATAGTTTTACAGCTCAAAAGAGTAGATTAGTAGTAATTGTTGATGGTCTTGATAGCTGCGAGCAGGACAAAGTGTTACTGGTGCTCGACGCTATCCAAGCCTTGTTCAGTGATAACGGGTGCCCCTTCGTTGTTATTTTAGCGATTGATCCTCATATTATATCTAAGGTAAAATTTAAATTTCGTTCAAAAACAATGTACTAGAACTCTTTCCATATTTAATCTCATCTGTTGCCCTATTTTCAAGGCTGTGGAAGTGAACAGTCGAAGACTCTTCACAGAGTCCAACATCGGCGGTCACGATTATCTCCGTAACATGGTGCACTTGCCCTTCTACCTGCAAAACAGTGGTTTACGCAAGGTAAAGATAGCCCAGCAAACGGCTCTGCATAGCAATAAAAAGACAACGTGGAACGAGGCAGAGGAAAGCGTCAATTATGCAACGACTAATCCACTCACACGCTCTGTTTCGAATCGTCGTCTAAGCACGGAATCCGGCGTCATGAACAGCAATGAAAAGCTGAAGCCACCGAGCCGCAAGGGCAGTCGGAAGCTGAGACTCAGCGAATCCATAGCTAGTAGTATAGGTAGCAATTTAAATAGGCTGGGAGGAGCTCAGGATCTCAATAAGATGCTGTTGACAGACGACTATTTCAGCGACGTTAATCCGCGTAGTATGCGCCGATTGATGAACGTAGTTTACGTTACAGGTAATTTTGCATTTTATTAAACGAGTTTTTTTTAATCGAGACTTATTGTGCTTATAACAGGTACTTTGCGTATTTATTAAAAATTATGACCGACGGTCAAATACATAAATACAAAACAAGTTTCATAATGTATACCGTGAGTGATATGCACCTTTCGTAGTTTCTCGAACATACATTTAAATAATTATTTTTTAAAACAAATATCAAGTTTCTTAAGCCTTGATTACGTATTCTATTTTAACCTATTATCACGCTTACAGGAAGATTATTAAAAGCATTCCAAATCGATTTTAACTGGTATCACTTAGCTAGTTGGATTAATATCACTGAACAGTGGCCATTTAGGACTTCGTGGATGATTTTGTATTACGATACAAGCGAGGATAGTCTTGATGATTCCATGTCGTTAAAAAGTCTCTACGATAAGTAAGTTATTGAATTGTACTTGGCATTACACTTTGACTTCAGTTACTTCAATGACGATCTATTTGCAGAGTACGCCCACAAATTCCAGTTTTCAAAGACGTCCAGCCTCTGCTCGAGATGGACCGAGATGAGCGAAAGCTTGACGTCTTTTTGACGTTCCATCGATCGAGCTTACTAGTAAGCGATATGAAAATCTTTTTACCATTCACAATTAACCTGGACCCTTATATCAAGAAGAAGATTAAGGAGGAACAGCAGACCATGGACGAGGAATCGAATCACCCCAACATGTTCAAATGGAACAACTCGATATCGGCAACAGGCGGTACAGGTGTCGCGGAGTCCGGGTGGATTAATCGTAGTGGAGCGTTCAACAGACCCTCAAGAATGCAAAAACCAAATAATTCGCAACTACCAGCAGGTTCAATGCCAGGTTTGCCGCAATTACCACCAATTCCAAATATGTGGCCACCGAATGCAAGACCTCTCTATGATTGGCAAATGCCTCATTGGCCCAGCCTGCCGCCAACGATGGAGCCCACACAAAAACCACTTTCTGCCGTCACTAACTTACCGGTTGGTTACTTTGAGCAATCGTATATTAATCAAATTTTATATTCATTACTGTATCAACAAATCATCTAAATTTCTATTTTTATAATCCGTTATAGTCGGACATTCTGGACATCAAGCTTTCAACGCTTTCAGTCGATGGATTATGTGATTTGCTTGATAAAATTCAAGATCTCAATCAAAACCAAATTTCACACTATAAAGAAATTATTAAAGATAATAACATCAGTGGTAGGGTGCTACTTCATTGTGATTTACAGGAATTGAAAAACGTTAGTTCTAAAATACATTGCACTAAAGTCAAGTATTCATATACATAACAAGGATTAATATAAAGTTATTTGTCAACGTAGGTACTTAAAATGTCGTTTGGAGATTGGGAATTGTTCCGCATGGTAGTTGTTTCGTTGAAAGAACAAGAACTGACTACTTTTACAACTCAGGAAGAAGGCCCTCGTAGCGTCAGATTTATTGTTGGGCCAGATGAAAACATTCGAAAATGTAAGTTTTATATCAATTTATAAATTTTTCCCTGTACCTTCTATGCTAACATTGTTGTGGTTTCTATAGCGGAACATACAACTCAAAATAATCCTATTAGAGTTCCGACAATTGTTGAAAAAGATAAGGGTTTGTCCAGAACTGATGGCCCTCCAAGAAGAGATCAAGCTAAGCAATCAATTATGGAAAAACAGGTGAGCACCAAAAGATAATGACTTTTGATGTTATAACACCGAAAAGTATAGTTGTAAGAAGTCGAGATACGAAAAGAAAAAATAATTTTTTAGATCATATTATTAATTGTATAGAAGTATTTTTCTATTGTTTAGAGTATATTTATTATTCAATAACATTATGAAAACAGTATTAAACTTTGAATAGTATTTTATGATGCTTATAAAAATAACAGCAGAAATCTGTTTTACTTAAATTAACTATATTACTATATTAATTAATTTAAAAACTTCACTGATCACAAGTTCTATTTATCACATGCACGCATGGACATACTAAAATAAAAATCGCTAATTACAGCTACAGGTAAGAATTCGCCGTGTGCACGTGCTTGTAATTCTTTTTACTCGGTGTGCATTTTCGTAGATCCCCTCGTTTAAACCGATGTTTTTGAATGCCTTATATAACAAAAATTAATGGGAGCAAGTCAGTAATACAACAAATTTTTTAATGAGAAATGATTTGCAGGTGACGCTGGAAGAGCAGATGATTTGTGGCGCTCTGCAGACGCTAAATGAAGAGGCATGCGAAGACGTGCTGGATGTGCCAGTTTCGCCAGCAATTGTCCCTGCAGACTCACTGCCAGGTGAGCCCAGTTCTCTACCGCTTACAGTGCCCTTGGTCATAGTCCAAGAGCCACCGAGGTCCGACCAAAGCCCTGACTCCGTTACCGAGTTCGCCACGAATCTTTAGATTCGCAATTAACAGAAACAATCGAATAAGCACCCGTGACGCATCACATATTCGAGAGACACGCGTGTTTTGTTCCGTGCAAGTGTGCTGCCATTAAAAAATAATCTATAATAGGACATTGACTTATACACGATCGCTTCGAATGAATTATGCGCAATTTCAAAGGAGAATTATATTCTCAATTGCTCTTTATAACACTGCTGTTTGCCATATGGGAATGTCAATAGTTTTTTAAGGATTCGAAAGACACGTAATTGAGTAACGAGTTTATCATATTGTCCGAGCCAATCAAAACTTTGACACGCGATTATTCACAGAGGTATTTTCATAATATATAAGTCAAAATACCTACTGTATGTATTCATTGCATGTATATAAAGCATTTACACCGTGTCTATTAAAAAAAATTGGCACTACATAGTTTCTTATTATAATTATAAAAATACTCAATGAAATATATACACTATATCTATATTTTTTTTAACTCAGTGCCTCTGTGTCTTAACCTGTACGCAGTTGTTGACGTGAATAAATTAAGACTGCAATTACACTTTATATTATTTCGAGTATTATTTATTTCGAATAATTAAAAAACTATTGATTGCCTCAGACGTATTTTGCGTAAAAGTAATAGTGCCATTTTGTGAGATAATAACAATTTATGTAGCATTGATAAGACCTTTATCAGCTGGATTCATAAATCTATGTACTCCGTATGCTACGAATGCTGTTGGTTAATTGTTGCTATTATGCATAAAAATAACTTCGTATACAGCATTTCATAATTTAGTGTAATAGATGAATAATTTATACATATAATTGAACGTATATGTAAGCTTGCCTGAATATATTATTGTTAAAGTTATTAATTTCGTATAAGCAAACAATGTTATGCGATAAAAGATAAGAACGTTGTCTTTTATATAATGTTCACTTTGTAATAGTGAACTATCAGGTTTCTTTATTGGCCTGTTTAGATAACAAGAAAATACTTTGTACATATAAGCGTTAGTTTTCACGCCCTGTATATGTATAAAATACTGAGGATACATGTTTTAGCTTAAGATGGAATGCCACACTAATTGACGCTTTATGGGGAATTTGTATAACAGTTTTAAATTAATTGAAATCCTGTACAGATACTTGAGTAAATATGTTTGGTGTTAAAAACAAAATAATAACGTTCATGAAATGTTATAGAAGATTTTACATTCGTTTTATAAGAGTGTATGCGAATTCCCAGTACAGTATTTGCATGCATCCAAGCGCAAATGCGCATTGAATGTCTTAGAATGTTCCTGAGATGGCCATTGAAGTACCTAAGTAGACAGTACAAGCTTGATAAAAGCACTACGTTCATTCAAGGAACTGTGATATAAAAGTTGAGCGACAACAAAAAGCCTATTTGTCTTTAAGAAAAAATAAATTATCTGTTCCTTTTCTTGATCTCTGCACCGCTGAGACCATACGAAAAGATGGTGCTGTTTAATTATAGATTTGACGGAGTGATTGTGTGGTTTTTTTAATGATGATTTATCGATTGTTATGGCTACGAATAATGCAATCTTGGCACGTTTTTTGAACCTTTAGTTTGTAATAATGATTTTGATTGACGCATTTTTTCTCGTCGATTATATATTATTATAGTACGATTTGTAATATGAATACGCGGTCGTGCAAGATCGCCAATGGAACGAAGTATTATATATTATAACTATTAACAAAAATGGCAATAAAGCATTACTTAAAAAATCAAAATAGATGCTCGAGTTTCTTACCGTACTCTTTCGTATACTCATTAAAATCGACTTCATTATACTCCAGTGATCCGAGATACGACGGATGTCAGGGCAGGTCTTGAAGGCAACGGACTTGTAGCATATACACCTAGTTAGTTTAGTACTATAGCATAGTTTTGTCTTCTCTTCTTTAACGAAATCTCTTTTCATTTTAATTTATGTTTATCTAATAAAATAACACTTTTACTAGCATGACTAAGTAACCAACTAGTACATTTTAAAAATATTTAAATCTTGAAATTTGCACACTTTTAAAGAGTTGAAATATATCCACTACGCACTATATACTAGAAATCTAGAGCTATGCTATCATTAACGAACTAATAAAATTCTTACTGTTCATTTCTTCTTCCCACACTCGCACCTCTACACCTATAGTAAAAAAAGTAATAAATACAAATTAACTCAAGATACCAGCCAAAATAATAGCCTCCCCCTCTCTCTCTCTCTCTCTATTTGTATACGTCTGAAAGCACAAAGCATGCAGTGCCTCTTTGCACGAGTATCTCTCGAGAACGGAATGTAAAAAAAATATGCATCCCTAAAAATGATAGCACCGAGAATACAACAGTGCAGACGATTGATTTGCAGGTGACCGGGCGAGATCGAGGGCATCGAGCGTTAGCCAAGACACGGACTACGTGATTCTCCAGTCCAACCCACTGCTACACTGGGTGCCGGTATCGGATGACCCGGGCGACGACGAGACCAGCTCGGACAGCTCGCTCGACTCCATGACGATGCCGCCGATCCACCGCACGAGCTCCCAGCGCAGCATCAGCTCGCGATGCAGCATCGCCTCGAGCTGCTCCGTCAACCACTATCGGAGTCCAGCCGCCGCTGCCCTGCACCAGAAGAACACGGCGGTGAAACCGGCGAAACGACCGTCTTCGCTATTGGTCTCACCACCAGCTTCGCCCCGGCCCGCCTCCAGGTCCAAGTCCACCGACGAGTACGGCTCGGACACCCTCGGCACTAGCTCCAAACGCTCGCTCGGGCCGCGACGCAGCACCTCTTCCCTCAGCGAGGAGATCACCATCTCCATCCCAGTGCCCAACACCGCTGCTTCGGGCCTCGGCAAGCTCACCAGGTTGAAGGAGCGACTGCTCAACAAGTCCCCGCAGCAGCAGCAGCCGCAGCAGGCATTACAGCAGGGAGAGACGGCCGTCGTGGAGGACAGCGACGGCGAGTCGACGCCTCTCGTCTCTGAGCTGTCCAGCCCGTCGCACTCCAACTCGGACAGCGTGTTCAAGGGCGCGAGTCCCGAAGACGAGAGCAGCGACTCATTCTCGCCCGACTCCACGGCCATCAAGAATTTACATCGTGGCGGCAGCCACTCGAGCACCGAGGTACTCGAACACTACGTTGACTCGGTCGGCCTGGTGGTACACGAGTCAACCTCGTCGTCCTTCGGTAGCCGCTCGCTGTCCAGGCAGAATGCCCAGGACTGGGAGAATCCCGAAACGCCGGTCTGATGGGGGACCAGTGATTTTATGCTAGGAGCATTTAACGAAAACCACCTTGTATATGTAATTATGTACACGCGTCTACCTAGGAGTTTCAGCAGGCACCCGGTGCACTCTGAATGTTCCAGGAATTGCTCGAATCTGTTTTTCTTGGCTTTTTGAACAGAAAATATTTTTTTTATCTCAATATTTTTTGATAGATTTTATTCAATACAACTTTATCTTGACGTTCACATACTGACATTCCTGGGACATTCCGCTGATGTCAGATGGGTGGCTTTTTATCATTAAGAGAATTGGTTTCCCTTACTTATGGAAATACGAAACGGGATTCTGTGGAAAGCATTTATTATTTGTTAAATGTCAAAACTCGCTATAATGGAAAGGTATGCATTTGACTCACTCTCTCTTTCTCGCTTTAGTTAGATCTGTAGCTCCATGACAAAATTGCATTTGTGTAAACATTGTTCTTAATCGAAAGATATATTGTTTTATACAGTGAAATGAACAAACGTTTTTAGCTGCGTACGCTTTTACTACTGCTTTCTGCAGAATTCTTAAATGGATATTTTCATACTGTAAATTGAAAAGCTTTCTCTCCAGATGCTAATAGAAAAATAAGCTTTAAACTGTCCAGTAGAGTATTCGAGGAAAGACCGTTGATCATTAGATGCATGTCTTAATCATCGGTGAATCGAAGCTTTGTAAAGTGGAATTAAAGTCGAGTGAACTAATTCAATTTTTAGATGCGCAAATGACAAATTGTTGTCTTAACACAGCGAACCGCAAAGACGCATTGTGATCGGATCGTTATTACGGTTTGTAGATACCGATTATTATTTTAGATTTACGATAATGGACGGCAGTATTACTTATTGTTAGTCAACAGTTTGTGCCTTAATTAACGAATACGATTGATTTGCGAAATATTTTTAATTTAGCTTTTTGATTGGCTTACTTTTTTTATTTTACAAAAAACGATATACATACTTTTGATAATTTATTCTTGTAAAACATTGGGCTAATTAATAAGGTGGATCAACTCATTGGTCATCAATCATATATACATATTGCAAAGGAAAACTATTTTTGGTATTTTATCAAATTTGTGGAAATAGTTTGTATTTAAAAATGCATGTATTTCATTTAACAAACTATACATATTTCTCATTGAGAAACTGTAATCCTATATTTTTACTGCATCGAACAAAAATGAATTTGTATTATTAGTCATAATATATACATTAATAATAAAGATATTTTTTGAAAGTTAGTTAAGTAATGCAAAGTATTCATAAAAACTGTAAAAAAATGTAAAGTAATAAATAATTTGAAATACAAAAGATCCTATCTGCCTCTGGTCATTTACCCACATTAATTAGGGCATTGTAAGCCTATTGTATAAGGGATTTATGTTACAAATCAGCTACGTCGTTTTATGACCTCATATTTGTATATTTATAGGTTATTTTATAATCCTACTATATAATTGGGTTATATAAAGTTTGATTGTAGACTATCTTAAGAGAGCGAGTCTATATCCTAAGAGCGCCCTCTAATCTACATTTTTACTTATTTGCATAAACTTTTAATATTCACAGTCCTTAAAAATATAAAAAAAGTTTCCCCACGTGCACTGACTATTCAAGAATATATTAAAAAATATTATTCGGATATTTGCAATAATAAAATTATAAGACGTCGAGAAAAATTGTAAGTTTGGTGGTGGTTTAAAAAATTGGGCTAATTAGGACGTCATAACTCATCACTAATTGCATGCTTTTCCAAGAAGTATACGTCATTTGAAAAACCCCGCCGAAAATAAGAAAACCGCCGCGCGTGGCGCAGCTGTCGCTGAAAATTTTTAAAGGATTCTAAAAAACGGCGGTTGCATTTCCCGGACCCAACGATCATTTTTTATAGAAGCGCTTTTGACACCGACGGGTACACTTTGAATAAATAAATTATAAAGTAAAAAATGGCAAACGTATCGCGACAACCGATATGTTCTCTCGAACCAGCGATGCAGAATACAGTGATTATCGGTGTTATAATCCGAAGTCAAAATTCTAAGATAATCGATCCAACCAGAACAAGATGTAAGTTTCATTGAATGACTCATTGCGCTTGATTATTTATTCGATGTATGATTTCACGTTATTATAAATTATCAATTATAATCAATGAAACCCGGCAAAGCGAGAATTCGCATACGTTTTCTTAGAAAGTTTGAGACGAAAATAACCTGTAATTGCAACTTTACTGTAGTATACTGATATGTTGTTTCTGGCCGTTGAGTTTGGTTAAAAAACAAATTTTAGATAACATGGGATCGAGAGCTGTATGGAATTTCACTTTGAGAGATTCGATTGAAGATTTTATAAACGCTACTGTTTGGGGCACCGTCGACTTCATCAACAAGTTGTTCACCACTTTTACTATCGGAAGCGTCGGTGAGATTTTCATTTTTTATTTATACACGGACGTGATATAAGATAATAATACCTAAGAATCTATATACTTTTCCAAATTTTTCATTTAATAATTTTTGCTTTCAATTAACGTGCAAAGTTGAAGTGATCAATGCCAAGATAACAGATCGAAAACCCGACGATCCAAACGAAGTTTACGTTCCTTTCGTCACGAGCCCTCTAACGTTGACTCTGAATCAAAGTTCATCTTTGCTGCAAATGCACAGTAGTCCGGGCGCCGCTCGTTATCGCGAGTTGTTGCGAATGCCAACTAAAAATCCAGCAGGAGCCTACAATTTGGCTTACATTTTGGATAACTTACACGCACTGAAAAACGAATACGTCGATGTCATTGTAGCTGTAACTTTTGTGAGAATTATTTTTATTTAACATACTACGTTTTCAAACTATATATATTGTGTGTGTGTGTGTGTGTGCGTATGCGTGTGTGTGTGTGTGTATCATTATACATTGATATGCGGAGCGTACATCTTTAATGAACCATCATTGTTATATAGGTGAGTCAAACGCGGGAAATAGTTACTCGTTTAGGAGAACTCACGAAAATTCGTGAATTCGAGGTTGGCGATGCGACGACGGATCAAACGATCTCTTTGACGCTCTGGGACAGCGAATGGATAAGGCTTGCTGATAAATGGGAACCGAATCAGACAATTCTTTTTTTAGCAGACGCTCAAATTACTTACAATGAGCGCATTAAAAAGTCAGCGCTAACTATAGGTATGTATACATATATATTCATTGCAGTTCCGGTAATCATTTTAGTAGTAGATGCTTGCTGATAATATTTAATTGGCAATTCCGTATTTTCAGTAAGAAAAACAGTAATAACGGAAAATCCTGATATCAAAGAAGCTGAGGATATAAGAATCGCTTTTCAGGATAAACCAGATTTAGGCTCGATGTCTCCCTTTGCCATTCCTAATCGTAATTATTTTAACTAATATATTATATGTTTACAAAAATGCAATTCATCTTGATGAAAAAATATTTATTCACTGTATCCATTTTAGCGAATTCCATCACCAAACAAATGACTATTCGCGACATAACGAATAGATTGAATCGAGCTGTGGCTACTCCTTCCGATGACAGATTACAATTATTGGTACTTGTCTGTGCAATGGTCGACGATATGAATATCGATAGCAAAGACCCGACATTAATCAGCGCTCGATGGTATGTATATAATACGAAACTACTTTATTTTATATTTAGAATTTCCATAAAAGTAGTTTTTGCAAGGTAAATTGTTTGTTTTCTTTGAATTAATAGTTTCTCTACACTTATATTTTTAGTGCTAAATGTAAAAGAATGGTAGCTAATGGAAACGATTCTTGCATGAATCTGGAATGTCCTTTCGGAAGCGGAATCAAGAGCCCAATGAACCTCATCAGCCTTAACGTTTTAGTAAATTTAAAAGATGACACTGGCTATTTGGTCGGATGCCGATTGAGAGACGCTGCTGCGGAAGCGGCTTTTTTGTGCAACGCTGAAGCACTAATGGTGCGCTTTTTTTAAAACATAAAATAAAGCACCGCGCTCTTAAACAATTTAAAAACATATATTTTTCAGGAGATGCCTATGCCAGTGCGTACCAAACTAAAAGAAAGGTTTTGTAAGAAAATTTGTAATGTACGTATGCAGATTATCGGGCCGTCAACTTCATACCAAAAACCGATCTACAATATTCTCGCTATAGATATAGCAGAGACTGATAATCAGTTTGAACATCTTAATGTGGATGAGCTGAATCTGGATTATGATTAAATCGTTGCCTATAATTTGTAATATTATTATTATTAAATGATTCACTGTTACATGTCAACTATATTATTAATGTCACAAGATAACTGATAAAAAAGTGGTCTAAATTTAATATGTTGATTGTTGAATCTGATGAAAATTTTAATGTCATTAATGAAATAATAGCTATACCGCTATTTAGTTTTGTACAACAATTAACTTAGCTGTTATAATTCTAACAAATATATTTTTTAATTGTATACATAATATCACCATTTTACGGTCGCTTTCACAAACTGTATTTTTTCTTCCGGAAGGTCAGGGAATCCTTTTATGCAATCAGGTGCACCTACGTAAAAGTATAAACTTCCAATAACTTTGGCTGCCCACCCGTTGTCTCTTTTCAAACAATCATGAAAATTTTCATCGCACCCACAGTGGGATCTACATAAACAAAACATTAAATTTCAATCCATGTTTGATACAATGACAGGTATAGTAGTATTTATCTTTAAAAGTATCAAGTATATTACTCACTTAGTGTATCGAGCCGAGTTTGTAATATTGTAACGGTGGTCGTGTCTACGCACTTTGATAGGACAAAGATCATGAGCTCTACAGCACCTTGAATTTAAAATTTCCTTTTAAATATCTGATGTTCGTTCACCTTGCAGGCACAATATACATAATAAACCATGTTGACTATAACTAGATCGCAATTTAAAATACCTGTCAACATTGCGGATTCCGCTCAAATCGTGGTAGCTCTTAGCTATATCGCCCAAACCACACCACTTCGTTCCTAAATAAAACAGTTAACTGTATGGAAATGGTAGATTCAGACCGTCATATGTAACGCTTGTTTTCATACCTGGGAAAATCCCGTTAAATAGGGGATTCGGTCCATGCTTTTCCGGTACTTCTTCATCAGGAAATTTAATATAATTTCGGCCTCCAGACTTGTCTTTATCAAATTTATCATCAATTGAGTCGCAATCTTCCATGATCAACATAAGTAACTTCATATTAACTTGTCGCGGCACAAAATTGAATGACGAAGTCAGATTTTGAAGAACCTCTTTAGCCTTATTTTCTTCACTATACACATATAATGTAAAAACATTTGTTTTTCTTTCATTATTGACGCACAATTTTGAATAAGCGTTTTTGCTAATATTTATCACTTATAAATAACTGAATTCAAGATACTTACTAAACTTCTATAACTTCGCATCGACGTACTTTATCATCGAATCCAGAATCTTTTATTACAATTATTTGTTCGTAGTAATAGACCTCGCGTTTCTCATCGTTTGAAAGTGTAACAAATTTCGGTATTCCTTTAAAATACGACTTAGCTGATCTGACTATTTTAAGGGGAGTATGTTGCTGACTTGGCGTAACAATGAATAATACGGAAATTAATATCGTGAAGAAAAACATCGTTTAGGTCAAATGTATCAAATACTTTTGTGTTAAACGAATAAAATGAATATATCACGAAAAAAGGATATCGACTTAAATATATACTGCTAGACATTCAATAAAGAATCTTTATCATGTTTGACTTCTACGTACATTATTTTCATTCAAATTGAGTTAATGTTTGACTTGTAGTTTCGTTGATAAATTAAATCGTCGCAACGGATGTAAACCGAGGTATTTTCAACTGTGCAAACTCATTACTTAACACTTTGCTTTTGATCAAAGTTTTTTTACGGGTGGCTTTTTGTATATATAAATTTTGTAAACAGTAGCTTTCACGGCTAGTAAAAATTATCTGAGGAAATAAATAAAATTTTATCAGGAGAATGATGTATAGTAGATAATGTATTTTTTTAGTAGATACTTGTTATACATCGCAAACATAACTTGTTCTAAACATGTTTTGTGTTTTTTAAGAGAATATTACTACATATCCCGGTAGCAATGAAATTATAGAATTGTTTTACGATATATAAGATAATTCCACAATTTTCACCTTAATAAAATGTTACGGATGTATAAATTAAGAGTGTAAAGTAGATTAATCGTTAATTAATTTCTACACAGACTGCGAACCTTCTTTATTCTATATAGGTTTGATTTTCATTCATGTATATACTTGAATGGAAATGTGATAATTTATGTATTTCTGACGAAACCTTATAAATAGAAAATTTAATGGTTGTGACGCAAAATTTGTATAGATAAAAGTAGGCGTAGTTCATGCTTAATCGAATAAGAAATTCTCAGTATAAATGAAATCATTGGCACAAAAAAATCCGCAAAACATGAATAAAAAGATATTGAAAAATGAATGTGTATTGTAAATTCACCAGTAAAATTACGCCAATAAACTAGTGCACCACACGCGGCCTTTCGAACCTTAGAGGCCCCTAGGACGCTGTAGCTTGCCGACTTGCATCGTTAAGCGTTGAAAGGAACGCAAAACGAGAAAGGTACGAGCGGGGATATACGTGCGCCCCGATTGCCTCTTTATAGCTTAGCTATTACAAATTTGCAAAGTATACTTAGTATTACTGTTTACTAAGTATAATAGTAGTATTAACTGTTTAAATATAAACTTTAAATTATTAACTCTTTAAACAAATTTTAAAGAAACAAAGAATGTTTAACGTCTATTTTTAAAATTTGTGAAGACTTTTATCATTTTTTAAAGAAATTTCATACAACTAGAAAATAATAACCAAAAATATCAAAATTTTTTACTAACGGTTAGTCTAATATTGCAGTTTTTCTAGTTAATCATAAGATATCCCTGAACAAATATTGGATATGATTGAGCGCGTTAAAATCGTTTAAACATATATAAAGTCTCATACTTTTGGTTAATGTATTTAAAAAGCATATATGCCACAGTAAAAATTTGTTTTTTGCAAAGCTCTACAACTTTTTTCTTTAACTTTTTTTCATACAATGCTTGGAATCAAAGTTACAACCCAAAACCCGTTTTTAGGGATTTTTGAGGTGGCCCCATTGTACGTTTATGTTAGGATCCGGTTTAAACTATAGCCATCAGCTTACTGCTATGAGAGGAGATTTTAGATAAATGTTTATACCGACTGAGTAAAATCTCTCAGAGATAGTTGCATCACAACCAAATTTTTGTTCAAAAATACACATAAAAATCAAACGAATCGTTCCCAATGTCTCCTAATTTTTCAGACCGATTGGTAAAGAATTGCACAAGATGTCGCCTTTCACACATTTTACGCGCGCAAATGTGTAAAGAACATCTGTGTTACGGTCGCGCCTAACGCACAAAATAATTCTGCTTTCACATTTCGAAAAATATGACTTAAATTTTATTGAGAACGATAGGATAGCCAACAAAGATATTACGGTACATATAATATTGCATACGCACGGAAATTTTCTAAAATTGTCTAATCTATAAGAACATCCAAACGCATTTATTCAACTACGACTTTTAAAATTAATTTTTATTATTTTTTGCAATTATTTGTGTTAACAACCCTGCTTTAGGATGAAAAAAATAAAAAGATGAAAAGATGCAAGATCGGGGTTGTTCTGCACGGTATTTCGAGCTGGCTCGGGGTTTGCAACCATGCTGCTGCTGCTGCTGCTGCTGCTACCACCGCTGCTGCTGTTCGATGACATGGATGACGGTCGTGCTAAGTTGATAAGCTCGCATATTCCCTCTGGAATGGGCAGTAGTACCGGTATGTCATCATCGGCAATGCTGTCGTCTGAAAAATGCAAGAAGTCGAGAAGTTTAACGGCAGAATATCGAATGCATTGCGCGTTAACTTTACCTTTACGACGTCCTGTATGCTCATAGAAAATCTCTTGAATTTACGGAGGATTCGAAACGACCAGCGAGTCAAGGAATTTGAAGTTCCTATTTGACTCCTGATCGATGAGCTGCCATGCCAGCTCTTTCTCCGGGTTAAAGTAAACAAGCCCGTCGTAATAGTCTAAAGAGCGCGGTTCGTCCAATTTCAAGCAGCTGGGTGTCGGTGACCAAATGACATTGTTTTCGCTGTCCACGTACTTGCCTCGCGTAATATTTTTTTTTAGCAAGTTGCGAGGTCGTTTCGCTGGTCGCTCCGTGTCTGCACTAGCCGGCTGTCTTCTTTTATCTTGCCATGTCACCTATGGCCGGTTCCTAAAAGATGGTATCCTTTAGGAACCGGCCATAGGTGACATGGCAAGATAAAGTCGGAGAAAGGACCTCTCCTCTCCAGTCTCCTGCGAATGAGAGGTACACCCACCAGTAATTAGCATTCACGTAAGTGTCCTCCACTGGGCATAGTGGGGATTATGCATATAAATAATTGTACATGAAGAATAGTATGAATAAAACTATTCACAAATATTTCTGTTTGTGCACAATACTTTTAAATTGTGCACACGAATTATGCGTGGTATTTGTGCACAGAGCTGTTATGCACAAAAGATCGACGTGCAGGAATTGTTGTGCACCCACGATTTTGCTCAATGTCATCGTGCACAAACAATTTATTGGAAAGTTTTGATTCTGCACGAAATTTTGTTTAAATATTATTATGCACGTACGAAAATCAAGATCATTTTTATGTATAATAATCGTGCACAGATCATACGTTGTTGCGACTTGGTTGTGTGCACAATCATTGTGCACAATTTTCATATTGCAAATTACGAAAATTTAAGATCAATTTAGAACTATAGATGGCGTAACAAGTACTGAATATTTCCTTATTATAATTTACGAGTACATATCATACAGACAATGGGAAATAAAGTTTAGCATATATATTTAAACACGATAACGACTCCAGTGATCCGAGGGTGTGTCTAAAGCCACACTTAAAGTCGCGTTTATAATATTATAAGAGGTACACAAAAATGTATTTAAAAACTGGCTTTGCTGTATTTTTTCTCAGCATTAGAACAGGCCCACAGAATTGGTAACCGTGCACAATTTACAGGTTGTTGCGATGCGGTTTGTGCACAATAATACAAACATCTAACATTAGTGAACAGCATTTCTTTTGTGTAGTAAAATGATTTACTTTTTAAACACGAACTGGCTAAAATCTAACGATAATTTACCGCTAAAAACGATATTTCGATTACAGCATGCCGTTCTTAAAGAAAATTTATATTATGTATTTATTATTAGATCGAGTTGTATATTTTTGAGACTATATTGATTAACGGTAACATGCGTTAACGATAAAATATCGTTAATATTTTAGCAGGGTCAGACTGAAATTTTAGTCTCCTCTCATGATGTAAGAAATAATTTTGCTTCCTCTTTTTTTTAACTTACGGATTTTTTTAATAATTACGACTCGATTTTAAAGTATTTTTTAACAAAAAATCGTAGTTATTATATTATCTCTGCGAAAACGTATTAAAATTTCTGTGACCTCTCGCCACATCATGGTTTCATTTTCAGTATTAAAAAGGTATTTATGCTGTAACTCGAATTTTAATAATTGTACCAAATTAACACTCAAAACTTGTCGGACCGCCTGTCACGCACTAATTTATAATAACGAACAATGTAATCACCGTATAAAGTGAATCGCGAAAAAAAGTTTATGAGAATACGAAGTGTCAGGTGCTCTGCGTTGGTATTTTATTTGGGATTTAGGATGTAGGATTAATAAATACAACATTTATGTTAAAAAAAATCAAATGATGTGAGATTTATTGAAATGTTTAACTAAAATATAGGAGGAGATAAATTTTTATTTCATAACAAAGTTTTTGATTATAAATACATTAAAAGTCCCTAGCAATATTTCCATCGATTTTTTAATGAATATATTTAAATAATATGTGAATGTTACAAGAAAATGATATTTTTATGATTCTGAAACAAATTAAAATTAAAAAATAATTATATTTATAAACAAATATATTGTTAAAAATATTCTAAAACTCCCTAAAATAGTTGATTATTCATTCAATTAATCATTCTTATGTAAATCAATAAAAAAATATTTTAATTATAATAAAACAATCATAAAAAAAGAAAAATTTCAAATATAAGTGTATTAAGGAGTTAGTCTTTATTTTCCACGCACCCAGGAGGTATATAGATAAGCGCGTTTTTTTTATGTAGTATCCCTTACTTTGTTGAAATATTTTTTTAAACTATAAACATATTTATATAGACTATAAACTAATCAATTTAACTGAAATTAAAAGAAATAAAAAATAAATATTTCACACATTTTAACCTGTTTTGTATCGGAATACTATTCTGGACAAATCGGTCTTCGACATTCTATAACTAAGGCTTTATGCGTTGAAAAAAATGGAAAATAACATATTCATATAGTTTAAGATCTGCCATTTCTGATAATAAACTTGAAATTTCAAAATTACTATTCAAAAAGGCAGATCTAAAACAATAAGAATATTAACTTCAATTTATTTAAGCGCGTATAGTCCAAGTTATAGAGCTTTAAACAGCGATATTTCTAGAATGGCAGTCTGAGCCAAAACAGGTTAAATATCCCGCACACTCACTCACATTTATTCATAATCAGTCAGACGCACGTTCACTCTCATCTATTCATATTTAGTCATACGCGCATTCACTCAAATACCAATTGGCTAATGATTTTCTTATCTGCGGTCCTTGAAGTCCTTTGTTGTCCGGGATGATGTCCTCTGATGTCCTTGGAATGGATGAAGAGTTATTATCCTTGGCTTAACAAAATACGTTATTAGACGATATATTTAAATTTAATGATTAAAAAAATATATATTTCATTTTTTATATCTTGCTCACCGGATACAAATTTTTATTAATGACCATAATGATAAGTATTTCCATCTTGTATTCCATTTTACATTTCCTACTAATTGTGTGAGTGTCTACCAGTCCTACTACTGTTTTTCTATGTTACACTTTTGTTTCCTTTCCTCTTACACAACAATTCGCTTTTAACGCTTTTTTCCTCTTTACACAACAATTCGCTTTTAACAATTTAAAGTTTCTAATCTCTCCTTTAATTTCCTTAACTACCTCTATACTGTCTAAATTTACACCATTTATATATTCTTTGTTTTTTTTCGCAATTACCTGAAAGATGGCCCCACGTACATAGATCCTTTCTGCAAAGTATACATTCTCTCTCTTTCTCAGTTAACCAATACTTGTTTCTCCTTTCAACACTACCGCATCTAATCCTTGCTACATTTCTTATATCAATCTTACTACATTTTTAGTTCCCCGTAGATTTTATTATACCTTGCGCCCCTGATCTTACTGTAATTTTCCTTATTTTTAATGTCTCTAGCCCGTTTCCTGACCTCTTTAACTCTTTTTTCGCGTCTCTCCCCAATTCTCTCAAACTAACTATCTCTAAGCTACTTAGCCCTATTGTAAATTTATTTTTCCATGCCTAGAAATAACGCAAACTAATTGTTTTAAAGAAATTACTAATTTAAAAAAAAAGATTTTGTGTCGTATCAGTTACAAAGTTTATAGTTTATCAAATAATTTTGGATTATATCACATTTGTGTAAGATAATGAGATACTTGTTTTTAATTAAACAGTCTAAATTACAAGAAAAGGGGGTACAACCCGCGAAACTGAGTGTTTAAGCGTTCACATTCTAACAATTATATAATGAAATTAGAAGAATGATAAAGTGATCAATAACTTACCTTTTGAAATGCATGTGCCTGGATATCAATATTGCGGTCCTGGAACTGACTTGAAAAAACGATTGAAAAGAGGTAATAATTCCAAGCTGATAATTCTGGGCGTTGCAAGCATGCAGTAGGTGTATTGTTATTTTTACAAAGGTAGGTAATAGTGAATCATATTTTTGAAAATAAATTGCAATGAATGGTTTCTGGGTTTTAATAGAGAAACTAGAGAAAGTATAACGCAGCTTGGAAGTACGGATCTACGTCAACAGTGGGGAAAAGTCAAACAAAAAGTACACTTCCTAGTAAGCTTTTTAACATCTTCCATTGTTAAATTTAATATTTACATTTAAAAAAAAATAACGTACACAACTGTTCAATTGCTCCGATTATTTTTAGGAGGTTATGTACGCAGGTACTCCAATTTGTCTGCTTGTTATAACTAACTTTCAGTGCTTTCGGATTTCGCCACCAGATGTGCCACTTTTGCTCGGACGTGCGAATATTTATATTATTGACAGCTGATGCAGATACGTAACGTATTTCGCTTCTTTAGCTGACGCCATGCGCGTGATTGGCGCGATCAGCTGTTTTGATCACAAAAATGTTAAGGTTATGTCCATCTATACGCCGCTCGTATGTCTATGACTGCGCCTCCCGTACTTTTATGTACTTCTGCCTGTTCGACGAAAATTGTAACGACTTAATTTTGTTTATAGTTGTAATACGATTTTAATAATGGAAACAACTTGTGTAACCGATGAAATTATCGTGGAAGTAAAAAATGAAGAACAGAAAAAGCCGGTCAAGGATATGACCGTACAGTTGATTCGTGATGAATTACGAGATGTAAAATATTTCACCAGAAAGATACAACGGGATAAAAAGTTGAAACAAAATCGTTCTGCCCTCGGACAATTTGCCATTGACATTGCTTACACAGAAGAGTTTGTTACAATGACAGCGACGAGTCTCAGAAAAAAAACACTCAATATTCAAGATTACAGAAGACTTCAAGCAGCTTTGATACAGGTAAGTTATATATTTACATTTTCATTGCAAAGTAATACAATACATAGAAATGCAGTTGCATATATGACGAGGATAACTTTATTTCAGAGTGAAAATCATATTAATGCATTTTTCAAAGCCGACAATGCAATACAAGGATTAAGTAGAGACCTTTCAGGTAGATCCACTCAGTCAAAGTTGGCAGCTGCAAATTGCTGCTGTAATTTATCTTTGGGAAATTCAAAAGCATGTGTCGTTATAAGTAAATTCGTTGGTCCATATCTCATAGCTGAATTAGAAAGTACAAATCTACCTTTAGTTGTAAGTGGATAAGTTGAAAAAAATCATTCTAGTACACAACGTATATAAGTAGATATATTCGTCATAAAAATTTCTTATTTTTCTTAGGAAGTGTGCGCTTGGACAATAGGAAATTTGGCTTATGAAAGTGAAAATGCATTCTCAATTTTACATGCTCAAGGTTGTATGAAATTATTAATTAATCTTGCACGACAATGCTCTGATGCGCTTCTCCCAGCTGCAAGTTATGCATTATTACGATACATGTATACAGGGTTCAATTTAATAGAGTAAGTTTATTTTTAAAAATATTTTTATTAATTAAAATATACATTTAATACAATTATAAAACATTATTGCTTATTAGAGAAACAGACATTGTACAAGTTGGAGAAATACTGGCTGCAAGATACCCAAAAGTTTCTGATACTGATACAATGTGGTTGTTAGCATTACTATCATCAGAATCAAAAAACATAGATTTTTTATTAAAGTGTATCCCTGAAGTTTCTAAGTATCTATTTGAAACTTCTTTTGTAGAAGTTAAAGAAATTGAAAAGGTATGCTTGTAATATAGAAAAAAAATTACAGATTAAAAGAAATTAAAATAATTTCTAATAGTAAAGTTATTTGTTTGTGTTTAGTTTTCAGCTGCTCTGAGAATTATAGCTAATGTTGTAACCGAACCAACAGGGGAAGCGGCACTTCATTTATTGAACCATGATTTTTATGAAAACCGTGCTTTTATGTACAACTTATTGACTCATGAATATTTTCACATTAGAAGTGAAACACTATGGCTTATAGGTAATTATGCAACAGAATTTTAATTCATAAAACTGTTTATAACGTTGGTCAATAATAAATAACAACTACTATTTAGGTAATTTGTACAATCATACTTTGGGAACAGTTCAGGAAAAGGCAAAGATGGTTATTTACTGTTTACGCCCTAATGTTAAGCATGCCGTCAATTCTTACCAAGAATTAACTTGCGAAACTGCTCCTTTTGTACAAGTAAGTATTTAAAAATAATAAATAGCACCACACTAACACTTATATCACAAAATGTAATTATAAAACAGAGTTCTCATAAAATTAAAAACTTTTTTTTACAGGAACAAACTTCTTTGAGTTCTCTTGAGTAGTGGACGGATCATCTTCTATGCATGATGGTTGTGCAATATTAAAGTATATGTTACCAATGATACTTGCCGATACATGATTAATACTTTTCAAGCATTCATAGAAAGTATCGTCACAAGTGCAATGAGATCTGCAAAAAAAAAAGTCAATGGTGAGTGTTGCAAAACTTTAATACGCGTATCTTGCACAATCATTCGGCATACTTACTTGCTGAAAAATGAATTGTTTACAAGGTTGTATCGTCTTTTGTATGCCCGTATTTTTACTGGACACAGATCATGAGCCCGACAACATCTGCAAAGTTTTGGTACATGACGTAAAGCAATAATTAATTTTATAACGCCGTTAAATTATAAAGTAAACATTAATTATTCAGTATTTGAACTTCCATACATGAATTGTATTTAAATGTTGTATAATTTAATACAACCGATTGACGTCAATTATGTATAACCTACTAAGGATGAAGTAAAGATTCTATGTTATTATAGTATTCCATAAGTGCGTGCCTTCCGACAAATGTTGGTCTATAAAAGATTTCCGATATTATTGATAATCAATTCAGATACGAAAGCAGTATTAAAAAGTAGAGCATAAATATTGATATTTTTTAAAATATACATTATAATATCGTTAATTTATTTAAATACTTTTGAAATAAACCTCGTCATGGAGTATAAATCTTTTGCAAATAAAACTACGTTAAAATTGTATGTCTCATTATACAAACCACATTTTGTATATACCTGTCGATTCTAGTCCTAGATCCCAGATCGTGATAACTTCTTGCTATGTCTCCAGTTCCACACCATTTCGTACCTAAGAATATACAAAAAATATTTTAGCGAATAATTTGTCTAGTAACTGGAAAATGATTGGAAGCAACATAAAATTTTGATAGTTATACTTCATGTCATACCTGGAACTATTCCAGCAAGTAAGGGATTACCACCTTTGGATTTTTCAGCTATCACAGTGGAAATGGTTAAAGCTCTCGACGGATTTTCATCCAACTTATCACATTTATCCATTAATTTTATAATATCCTTGAATGAAATCCTATGTGGCTTCAACGTTGTGGACAAATTTTTGAGGATTTCTTCGGCTTCGCTTGGTTCGCTAAATTGAAAGTTATGTCGCAATTAAATTAAAATTCCGTATGGTATAATTTTCGCGTTTCCTTTTATTCTATTTTTAGCGAATCGCAAAATATCTGCGTTCAAAAATAATACTACTTATTGTTGTATAAAATAGATACATGGTAATTAAACGCAATCTTTGGTCGCTTGTACGTTAAATAATAGTAATAACACCGGCGCAAAAGCAAGTTATTTATACGAGAAACTAGACCTTTAATATCCTCATGTATTTTGATGCGCTGAATCCAAATCTGAAGTCCGTTTTGCCAGTACACCACCAAAATTCTTATTAAATCGTGAAAAACTGTGAAAAACGCTGAAGATTGCGAAAATTTGCACTTAAGAACGTTAGTTAATAGCAATAAATTTGTTTATGAGTGTATCATACATGATTTTCATGTATTTTCACACGCTGGATAAAAATCCGGGTTTCATTTTACATCCACAAAATTTAACAACGTTCTTGAGTTCAAATATTCGCAATTTTCAGCGATATTCACTGTTTTTTACGATTTAACAAAAATTTTGGGGGTCTACGGGAAAAACGCACTCCGAATTCGGAATCACTGCGTCCAAATATATAATGATGTATAGGTCTGATTTCTTGTCCAAACAACTTTTTTTTGCCAATATGACAATTAAATAATACTAACAATAATTGTTAGTATTATTTAATGTATGAACGTTCAACTCGCTAAATTCCTTCGAGTGAAAAATCACTCAGAGTCCAGAAAAAAACAGAGCTTCTCGATTTTTTCTGGACTACGAGTAATTTTTTATTCGAAGGATTTTCAGAGAGAAAGATTGCGTTTCAATGCAATGTATATTACACAACGAATAGTATTATTTTTGATCGCCAATATTTTGCGATTTGCTAAAAATAGAATTATTCAAATGTAGCATAGTAAAATGTTTACTGCTATACACCTATGTATACGATATTGCCACTTTTGCACTACTTTCCCCGATTTTTACGCTAAAATTTTACTAGAATTAGCCAAAAAGTAATTTATTTATCTTTCAAAATCCAAATGCACACAAAGTGCTTTACAATCAAATTCTTACCCAACGAAAGAAAAACGCATTTCAATGCCAATAACGCAAGGCATCATATTATATACCCGCGCACCATAGTAGAATAAAGAAATCGCTAAAATAACTTTCGCTAATCGAAAGTCACGCGCATAAATATATATATATATACACACACATACACACTCGCACACATATGTATATAAGCGTATAGGCAATCTCTACTCACTAGACCTCGATGAGCTCGCAATGGACCAGCTTCCTTTCGCCGCGGACGTCGATCACTGCGACGATCTGATCGTGATGGTAGACGGCTCGTCTTTCGCCGGCTGTTTCATTCAAACCTGGCAGTTTTGGCAGACCCTTGAAGACACTCGATGTCGTCGTCGACGTCGTCGTCGTCGTCGTCGTGGCCAGCGGCAACGAGAAAAACTGCAGACTCGGACTACAGGCCAGCAGCAGCAACAAGACACTCAGCAGCAGCATCGTTTTCGTTTCTCAGCTATCCGAGTCTCGAGGTGCACTGCGTGGATCGACGCGACAAAGACTGTATCTCTGTATGATCCGGCGCTAAATTTATGGGAGCTGCGGGGACAAAGAAAAAAGTATGACTTAATGGATTTTCTGATTCAGGGAGAGGCCGATCGGGGGGAGAGAGGAAATTGTTTTGGAAAAGACAAGCTCGCGTGATTTTCATTGATGTCGATCGAGATCGTTTGGAGCGCAGCGCCCGGTGCATTGTTAGCGGCGCCGCTTTGTGTCTATCCTGTTACTGTAATAGACTTGCCAGCGAGAGAGAGAGAGAGAGAAAGAAAGAGATTCTTCAGACAGCTATGCTCTTTGGTTTTACGAGTGACTTTTACGAGTGGCTGCAGGCCGCGCGACTCTCCTTAAAATACAGTAAATCTCGACGGAGAAAGTGTGTACAAGCTTGATCGTTTACTTCTGCCTGATATAACTGTCGAATTATATCGTAAAACAATTATACATGACTTGTTTGTATAGATTTTGAAGCTATTTGCCGGATATAATTATACGTGGAAAATGAAGTATCATTATGTAAAATTAATGTATCTAAATGACTCAAGGAAGAATCTTCGATATCGCGAAGAGAAAAGCCATTAAGTAATCGATATAACATATATAGCGATGAAGATTTTGTAATGTAATTTAAATTATTAAGATTAGCCTGCATCGATGATATCTGGAATGTATAATCAAGAGTCGATTTCTCGTACATCAGCTCACATTACAAGAATCGAGAAATTTCCAAAGAATCAATCTCGAAACGCTCGCAAGAGCTGTCACAGTTAGTTCGCACGGGTCGCGCAATTATAGCCGCGCGCGTATACATAAGACATCCGCGAGTAAAAAGGGGACATGCTCACCTCGAGACTGCAGTGCGAATCGGCTCGGAAAATCGTCAGGTTGTTTCTCCTCCGCTTCAGCGATGAGCACCGGCTGGATCCAGCGGCTTTCCCATTTCGCGCGACCTTTCTATATCCTATACTGCGCCGATCGTCATCGGTGAAATCGCCTAATTATCATCTCGATCTCACTTTTCGCCCCCCTCTACATGCACGCGATCTGCTGTTTATTTTTCTTTCTTCTACTGGTATAGTAGAAGCAATTATGATTTTTTCTCACTCCTGAGCTATTGAAGAAAATTAACGATTTGTATACGTACGCGTATGGCACACTTGGGTTTAAAAAGTTAATTGGCTCGCAGCAAACAGCTCGAGCTCTCAGCGAAAGAAACCGATCCAGCAGCGCTGAAAACTCCCGTGCCAACTCGCGAAACGTGCGAAATCTCGAATAAAGACTAAACAACTCCGCGCAAATATACTACATGTCCTTATCAGAGAAGAAAGAATTTTCCAAGTCCTCCTGGCTGTTGTATCTCAATATTCAGCAGGTGCGATTTTCCTCTTTAGAATATGCAATGTATAATGCAACAAGCGCGATACCGCACGGACGCGAGATATACTATATAATGTAATGCGCGCGTTCCCTGTGCGCAGCGCGAACCGACTGACTGCTAGCTGCGGCGTATAGTATCAAAGCGACGACTCCTTGGACATACCCGCGGAGCTGCTCTTTCTTTCTCTTTCTCCTGCCCCTTCTTCGACTTTTTAAAGCGTTATGTTTGCTGCATAGCGATATCACACGTGCGGCAGCGTTTACGAGCCTTTCGCCTATAACTGCCCCCCCTCCCCCCATTTAATATGTACATATATGTGCATATGAATATATGAGCTGGATTCGCGTGTGATCCCGTATGGTTGCGGTCGCGTGAACTGTGACTATATGTGTGAGCGTTACGTTGAGCGTGTGTATTATGCCATTTATTATAAGAGCGTTATTATGTGATGCGCAGCTTGAAAATATTTACCTTTTTTCGTGTACCGTCGTTATCAGCTGCGGATACTGTATTTATATATGCGTGCTTCAGATCGCAATGGATGACTTTTTGAAGCACGGATTATTAAAGTAGTATATAGTCGTTTAATCCTGCGATGATACTACACTGCAGCAGTCTTAATATTCGAAGTAAAGCTTTAAGACGATATTCAGGTGTTTATTGTTCTCTAAAACGTTCATGATTTCTGCAAATACGAAAAGATTGCAACTTTTGTCCACTGCAAAATTTGTGATGCAATTAACGTTAACAAATGTGGAAATCGCTCACGCAATCGTCCACTACTATACTACCATCATATTATATTGTATAAAAAAACCTACGAAACGACGTAAAAATGTTTGCTGAAACGCCGTTGCATAACGCCTTAAAATCGCAAATTGATCGTTATTGCAGCACGCGCAACTTTGACCCAGACAGTATATATACGTACATATAGAACGTTTATATAGTGTACGAAGCAGCTTCTACTCTCGCAAAAAAGGCGCTCACAGTTCTCGATAAGTTTCTCGTACATGTGTTTGTAGACCCCGGAACATTTCTCATCGAAGGAAGCGCCGACATAGTGATAGAGAGAGAGAAAGAGAGAAAGAGAAAACGATCGTATACGCGCGAGAACCTACTTTTGTACGTACGTGAGAGAGAAGACTGGGCCGAAGAAAGTGGGACGTTTGTCGCTCGCCGATGCTCTCCTCCTCGCGATGCGGATTATCGCGCAGGTTCCAAACGATGACAAAAAGTACGAGGATGATGATGGATATACTTATTTACTCCATAACATATAGCACCGATTTTACGGCTACGCGGTCTATAAAGACGAGCAGGTGGTAATTGCTTTCGCGCCGCCGCGTGCCATTTCTCTTTCAGTATATACATCGGACCGATAAGTGCAGTGTATTTATCTTGTCGTTGTATTACATAGTGCAAAAATCGGTTTCTTGTATACGTATATATTTATTTTTTAATATAAAGTTGCTGACGTTATAAGTGTGAATTTAGTAACGTCGCGCGAGTACAAAAAGATGTATAAGAAAGTAATATCGCAAAAAAGGGTAGGTGTAAAAAAGTTACTCGGCTGCCTCGTGTATAGCCGCATCGCGTGTTCTTGAAAACTTGTCGTGAGCAAAAAGCGATTAATAAAAAAAAGATCGGTAAAAACATCGTGAGAGCGCCAGTAATTTCGGTGGCCGTAAACCGCACTCGTAGCATCTCAGACAGATGGATTGGATCTCTGGGTGGTAGCCGGTGCCGAGGCGTTGTTGGCGGTGGCGTTAGCTCCATTGCCGGTTTTTCCTTGAGGAAAAAGCAAATGGTTCGACGGCGAGTTGAACCGGTTGGTGCTGAGGGTCAGGCTGACCGGCGTCGAGTTCAGGAGCTGCAGACGCACGGGACACTGACGGTATCCTTGAACGATGTGACAAAAAAATGGTCGTTTGAGTGGCAGAATTTGATTACATGCGCTTTTGCGCGAGCTGTATCTAGAAGACACTCATAGGAGAAAAATCGAGAGTTGCCGATCTCGTAACTTTCGCTTATCCCTGCTAGAAAATTGTGTTAGTTCTGGGCAGAATATCTCATTGAAAAAAATCAAGTACACATGATCAATAAAGCGTGTACCAGCGTGATGCGGTCCGGAGCAATGACAGCATATCGGATTGTTCCTCGGTCGGGGACAAAAATCGACGCTGTGGTACTCGCCGCAACGAACGCATCGCGGCAGATGACGACAGTTGGCGGCGACGTGCCAGAAGCCCTGGCAACGGTAGCACTGGAGAACGTCCTCGGCTGGCGGCTGGTTGGGAACGGCTTCCAGGATCTGTGGACCAGCCCCGGAATTACCGTTGTTGCGCCACCAGCGCTCGGGAATCGCCGCGAAACTGGCGCCGTAGAAGTTCAGACCGTCGCGCAGGAGCTGCTCGTACTGGTTCGAATCGAGGACCTGGAAGAGTTTGCGCGTGCTTATTATACGATCCGACCAGCGTTCACCATCCCGACGCGTTTAAATAAAATACTCACGCGCGTTACCATTCCTAATTAGGTTCTATACCTAAATATATCTTACAATAGCATATTCATATACAATCAAGTTTTTCTCTCTCGTAGACTTACCTCGACGCGCACGTAATGGCGCAGTCGTTCAACGTTTCCGGTAGCGATGCCTTGTCTGGCCAGCGCCGAGTTAACATCCTGAATGGGAATGGCCCAGGGAACATCGCGCAAGAGTACGGCTTGCCGATAGCGAATGTCTCGATCGGAAAAACGAGCGACCTGAGAGAGCACGTATTTTGCGAAATTAATCAGCATCGTCATTAGGCATATACCTAACAACCAACCTGAACAGTGCAGCCGAAAATCCCGTCGAGATCTCCGCGCTGCAGAAGTTTGTCGGCGTCGGCTTCTCGCGCGAAGCCGGCGATTAGGCCGCATTGGGTCTCGGATACATGCCAGGCTGAAGTGGGCTCGGCCGCGCGTATCGTCTCCTCGAGGCTGACTCGCGGTAAACCATGATCCTGGTGACCTGGTTCGCTGCGCGAAACGTATAGCCAACAGGTCAACGCTTGCTCCTGAGATTTTTCCGGAGAGTCGGCGATGCTTTCGTTTTTTATATCTGTGTGCGATATATTGTCTTTGGGTATTATGTCGACGGCTTATTATGGGGGGAAAAAATGAAATTTCATACGAGGAAAACCGTGAAACAGGTTATATTACATGCAAATGCGTGGACAATCATTTTTGTATATATATATAGTTGATTTACAAAAATATATACTTGCTTACCTTGAAGATCGCCGATCTCTTGATTTTCCATCATTTGATTACGGTATTATAATAATAATAAACGATGGCCTGCGTGTATCAGTCTCAGGGACACATTTTTAGCCCCTAGCGGCTGCTGCGGACCGAAAAGCCGCGAGCTATATATATATATATACACACATGGTTGCAAATATACATAATCGATTTGACTCTCGTGCAACTTCAATCGGCGATTTCCCATTGGTCGGCTTTGAATGTGAAATTCTATGTGATATTTCAGATATGCGATGTATAGTAATATATTTACTGTATGTATATAATGGGGCTGTAATTATGTTTGTGAAACTACTTGAAAATTTCAAAAATTTTGCGCTAATTTTTATCCAATATTGAGATATAAGTAGCTAGATAATGATTCACTGAATTTAAAAAATATAATAAGGAGGGTAACGCAATTTTTACATTATTTGCGGAAATACATGTAAATAGCATTGTTCAAATGGTGATTTTACCTTAAGTTCAAGTGTTTGGTTATACGCCACAATGTTCGTCATTTAAACACTGCGCGCACTTAACGGTACATGCAATATATAAGTATATATGTGTGTGTGTGTATATATATATGCGTGGCTATGGTATTCTACAAACTGGCCAAGGTAAATTACACGTGTATAGCAGACGCAATATATGGCAGCGCTAACAGCAGTAGCGCAGTGGTGTCACGTGATCGTAATCAGGCACCAATCGCAGCTCTGTCGGTTGATGCTTGCAAAAGTACGCAACCAAGGCAAACAGCCGATCATCAGCAACTCGTCGTCGTCGTCGTCGTCGCCGTCGCCGTCGTCGTCGCCGTCGTCGTCGTCATCGTCGTGCGAGCGATCACTGCACAGATACAGAGCGAGAGAGAGGGAGGGAGGGAGGGAGAGAGACGACGCGTTAACACGCGAGAGAGAACATATGTGCGCAAAGAAATCCGAGTATAGAGCGGAGCGACAGAGAAGAGCAGTCGCATCGCAGCAGCCGTCGTCGTCCGGATCAGTTTATAACATAGGCAGAGGTGTATAGAGATGAGTATGTAAGCTAAACGGAAGAGAGAGAAAGAGCAACATAGTTCGCGCGCGCGTGTGTCATCGCTCTTCGCTTCTCTCTGTACCTACGGACCTACCTATCTCGCAACGACGATCGTTTTTACGCGTGTGCAGGTGTTGGGCATCTGTGCGATATAAAAGTACAGCACTTGTATGCGAATACGGTGCTGCGCCGCGAGTGTGTTTTCGTAGATATAACCTCGTCGCCGTGTATCCTGTAGGATTAGGATTAATCTGGCGCCCGCAGCAGCGCAGTAGTAGCAGCAGCAGCAGAAGCAGTAGAAACAGCAGCGAAAAGGAAGGTATAGAATTAACCCCTCGCCCGCGGCCCACGAGCTGTCTCGTAGCCGCGGAAAATGGCCGAAGCTCATGACTCCAAGACGACCAACAGCACCAAGAGCCTCTACGAGCTCAGCGTGTCGGCGGTCGCCGCGCAATTCATCGCCTATAAAAAGTATCTCAACTTTCTGCCAGAGAGCGTGCTTTTTGACCTTTACTACCAGGTGATTCTCTCGTTTATTATTATTCGCTCTCTTCCCCCCGTTATCCTCTCTGTAATATACTATACCTACGTATCATCGAGTAATTTAATACGGACTCCTATATCAACGTCGTAGTCCTCTCTACCTATCTCGTTATCGTCTTGTCTCGCTCGCTCCTGCAGCTGAAAAATCATGCTGTGCACTGAGCCAGACTGTCATTTTGCGCGTATATTCTTCTACACATTATATATACTTACCTACTCTGTGCGCATGTTTTGTCAGAGCCAAGCTATATGCTGGCATACATGTATGTATATACTTAGAGCCAGAGATACAAAACATAACTTTCCTTCCTTTCAGATGACTCCTATATTGAATTGTCTTTTCCTTATCTCTGCTACAATGCTGAATAGCTTTTTCTTCTTCTTCTTCTTCTTCTTCTCCAACGATTACTCCTCCAATTTGTGCTTCTTGCTTGCTAACTGAAATTACAAACTATTCCATGTATTCGCTTCATTGTGTAATTGTTAGTTTACAGAGACTCCGAGTATCCTTTAGGCAACAGTTGTACGATGTACATGAATCAAACGCTTACTGATTGCACTTTCCAGAACACTTATCTCAACCATTTCTGAATTTTTTATATTTTGCTTCTTGGAGATATATTATATCCACTGATTGGCATAGAGAAAGTTGACTTCTGCTGATAAAATTAATCTAATTAAATGTTCTCCGTAGAGTAGAGGAAAAGCAAGCATTAGACTTTTCTTATACCCTCTTTAATGATATATTTCAAGATAAGGTAGAATCAGAAAGAAAAAAGTAAAATGAATAGTTATAGAGATATAACTTTATTGTCGGTGACGCGTGTTAATATTGTTTGCCGTAAGCAAGATATAGGCCCCCACATATGCACTTACAAATACTAATGTATACGATGATTATATATACCTTGTAGGATTGTATAATTTTTCATCCAAAACTCACTGTGTTCACTGTGTTTATATATTTAGTACTATTGCTTGGAAGAAAATTTAAATATTGAAAAAAGTCTTTTATAATTATATTAATAACAATAAATCCAGCTAAAATATCAATCTTATTTTAGCTCTACAAAGATCAAAAACTACTTCTCCTTGGAATTGAATTGAGCGATCTCAACATACTTTTGCGGATGCTCAAAGTAACAAACAGACGTATTCATTTACTTAAAAGCTTTCAGGTAATCTTTTTATTTTTCTATAAGATAGTCTTATCAGAATTTTATATTTCAATACAAGTACCAATTTATGTAATCGTATAAAGTGAGCGATTCTTATGATCTTTATTTAACAGGCTTTGATGGACAATGGTATAAAAGTTGGAAATGAACTGGCCCTTAGCTATAATGTTTGCTGTCAGACGAATAAAGATAATTTAGATGCACAAGAAAGAATTATTAATTTAGGTCTGCGCCTTGGAGGGTTTCTCAGTGATGCAGGATGGTATGTAGAAAGTGAACAAGTTTTGTCAGCTTGTAAAAACCTCTGCACATCAGGCCCACAAAATCCTGACAGTTGGTGCCGTACATTAGACTGTTGTCACAAGTGAGTTTAATAAAAACCATATAAACACTTACAAATTATATATATAAATTTTTAATATTGATTTTAATCTGAAATTTTTAATATACTCATAAATAATGTTAAATATAAACGATGGAAGAATAATCAAAGCTTATTTTTGTATAGATTACTTCATGCACAAGCAGCTTACTGCGCTTTTACTGGAGCAGCTGAAACACACCAACTTGCACTAGAAACTATCGAAAAACTCAAGAATGCTGGATACACAAATACTAATCACGCTGCTCTTTATGCTGAATTCGGTGTACTTTTTTTCATTCGAAGCGAATATGACCAAGCATACAAGTAATCATTTTTCAGATATTTGTTTAAATCAAAGCCATCTTATGAATTCTAATTGTTTATTTATATTGCAGGTGGAGTGTAGAAGCATTAAAACAATTAACGCCATCTATTCCCGGTCATATTGTTATTAACGTTCTTCGCCAAGCTGCCAAATCTTGCGTGGTCAAGAGAGAATTTCAAAAAGCAGGCTTATTGATCAAGCAAGCGGTATACCTTGCCAGAGAAATATTTGATACTGACCATCCTAAATATAGCGATGTTCTTCTTGACTATGGGTTTTATCTATTAAATTCCGATAGTATTGTTAATAGTGTAGCAATTTATAAGGTTAATAATTTTTAACTGAATTTCCGGTTTTTCAAATTATTTTTATTCAAAATCTAACGTTGATAACTCTATAATTCTACAGTTCGCCTTGGGCATAAGAAAAACAATATTTAGTCAATATAATCTTCATGTTGCAAAAGCTCACGAGGATTTAGCATACGCGCTTTATGTACAGGAATATAGTTCAGGGAAGTTTCAATCAGCAAGGTATGTTGACACATGATTCTTTTTTTTAATTTTGACTAGCATATTTGTTGATATGAATTAAAGATGTTTTAGTATAAATGGTGTAGAAATCTTATCGATGTTTTCAACTTTTCGACAGTCAATGACGTCATCATCAGAAAATTGTCGAAATATTTATTAAATGTAAAAAACTATTATATATACACAAAATATTTTACAATAGTTGGAGCATCGCCGATATATGGGTGTCGTAATTACAACAGAGAAAGAAAGAGAGAGAGAGAGAGAGTGAGCGATATGTGTCTATCCGCTGCTCGGTTTTAAATTCTCGCGAAAATTAATGTATCGATACACTGCTAAATAATATGTTTTGCAAACAAAAAGGAAAGTGTGTAAAAACGTATTGACGAGCACAAAAAATCCCAGAATAATGTAATTTTTGATCACACAAAAAACAATAATGACACCTTCAATTTTAACAAATTTCAAATCAAAGAGAAAGGAATTTAAATAAAAAACTAAAGTTTCAGAAATGCTACACATACAATTACAAGACAACGGAATTGTTAAGAAAGACACGCAACAAATAAATATTATATATACACACACCTTATATACCAACCCAAACATCAGAGACAATAGCTTGACGTCATAAGCGAAAAAAAATGTCAACAAACCGCGCAAACCTCTCTGCGCTACGAACGATACATTAATTCTCGCCAGAATTTAAAACCCAGCACCAGATAAACACACATCGCTCTTTTCCTCTCTCTATCTCTCTCTGCCTTCCTCTGCTTACCTGCCGACGCTACGACGGGGATAGACTGTTGTACTTACGATACCCAGGTATCGGCGACGCTCTAATTATTATAAAATATTTTCTGTATATATGACAATTTTTCTCATTTAACAAATACTTTAACAGATTCCTGATAAAGATGGCATTGACCGCCAAAAAGAAAAAATAGATTTTAAACTATTTATTTTCTTCACACCTAACATGTCTCGGAAAGACCAATAACTTTTCTACACCATTATTTTTTAATACCAAGGGATATAATCATTGGAGTGGAACAAACATTCTCTCCGAAAAATCTTGTATTTTAGTCTAGTCATAAACTTGTATAAATGTAATAAACCTTTATTCGCAGCCTTCATGCTAATAAAGCCATTGAAATTATGGAGAAGCTGCTACCTGCTGAACATTTAATGTTAGCCAGTGCCAAAAGGGTGAAAGCCCTTCTTTTAGAAGAAATCGCTTTGGATAGTGTATCGACACCTGGACCAGAACAAAATTTATTATATAAATCTGAATCTCTCCATTTGTCAGCGCTACAATTAACTAAGATTGCATTCGGAGAAAGGAATGTACAAACTGCCAAACACTATGGAAATCTAGGAAGATTATATCAAAGCATGCGAAGATTTACCGTTAGTTGTGATTCTATATAGACCTACAATATTTACTGTTCATGTATATTTTATTATAATAAATACGATTGTCTTTGCAGGAAGCAGAAGAGATGCATCTGAAAGCTATCAGTATAAAGGAAGAGTTGTTAGGTCCTGACGATTATGAAGTTGGTTTAAGCATAGGTCATTTGGCGTCACTTTATAATTTTCACATGAATCGATTCCGGGACGCAGAAGAATTATATTATCGAAGTATTGCAATAAGTAAGCGACTTTTATCGATACAATTATTTATCGATCAAATTTTGAATGTAGATATTTACTACTATTTGCTTTTTTAATAACTAAATATTGCATTTTATTATAGGTCTTAAGTTGTTTGGCAAAGGCTACAGTGGTTTGGAATACGATTATAGAGGTTTATTACACGTTTATACAATACTCGAAGAAAGCGACAAATATTTGGAATACATGGACGCGCTAAATCACTGGAAAGAACTGAGAGACAGACACGCCGAATTAGATGAGCCTCCAATTGATCAGAAATGTCCACAGCCTATAGAAGATGTAATAAATGCGTTTTTTTCTATGTGATAACGTGAAAAGCAGATTATTTAAAAACGAATTATTTGTTGGAGCGTTTATACTGGGACGCATTAGCGAGCCTCGTGATGACCGAAATTGCAATACTTTCGAGCTAAAGTAGAACAAGCGAGTTGTGATTGAGTATTTGACCTTGTATTCTCTTATGACACTCAAGAGTTTAGTCCTTTGCCCCGAGACCTTTTGATATCTCGAGTATTTCATTTTATCTTTACACTTTATATAGCACACGCATTTTTATTATCGAGTTTGATACTCAATGACGTATAACCATTTTTATTATTCTCTTTGCTTTGGAGTTATTCCATATTTCATGTTCATGTAAAAAGAAAAATGTACGCCCAAATTTGAGTAAGCAACGTTCATTTTTTAAAAGAATAAAGCGATTATGAACATGGGATCTTCAAATGATAGTTATAAGAGAAAATATGAGTCAAGAATTATATCAATAAAAGTAAAGTGCATTATCCACAACTCGTTCATAAACAAAAACATATACTTCGTCAATCTTACGTGCGTGAAAACTCCGTTTTTTATGAGATGCGAAAACTCATATCCTTTCGGTAAACGATTATATCAAATATTTTTTATATATTTATAATGATATGCTAAATTATAAAGAGATTATTATCCTTCCGAAAAAATATTAATTCTGACAATTTGTAGCAAAACGTCAGAAATTTTCAGCCGAACAATCAAGGTAGATTTTTTCTGTAATAATCTGTACAAAATTTTAAGTATGTAAGAGTTGGTGTATCTTTTGCTATATTTTTTTAAGGCTGAAATGTCACTTTGAATTTTGTCCAAAGGATAAGAAATATTCTCTTTATATATTATGCATAACAGAAATTCGTATAAAAAATATTTATTTTAAACCTATAGGTTGCACAAAACAATAGTGTTTTTAAATAGAAATTTTCCGCTTAAAGTTAAGATTTATTATTATTTGTATGTACATATATTGATTACTTTTTAAAGATACGTTTGTAATTTAATACAGATTGCGATCAATTGCAAGGCATTCATTAGCGTTTGTCACATTTGTAAGTGGTTTTTGTTATTTATCGATAAAACCAAACTTTCTTATCTAAATAAATATAGTCGAGTCATAGAAAGATGCAAAAAAATGGTTTATATTTTTCTTTGTGTTCAAATAAAATACTAAATGGATTAATTGTTGTAACAACTAGACTGTGATGTGGAATTTGAAATTTTGTATAGCTCATTGAATAAATTCCATACATTTTCATTCTATGGAGTTTATAAAATCTTTATACATCTAATTTTCTGGATTCCTTTTCTGTGACCCATTATTATTATATTTATATCATTCAACTTATTTTCTTTTAAAAATTTTGATTCTATAAATGAAGTAAGTAGGTAGAAGAAATAACATCAAACATATAATATACATTTAAAAGCTTTAATCTTTCGAACGACATTAAGCTTTAATTAGTACAGTCTCATATTTACAAGATACTTGACAATTATTTTTTTATCACTTGACTCTGTCAGATAATCAGAATAAACCTATTATTTTTTTTACTTTTAATAATATTAAGAAGTCGTATATATTCTTTGTCGTCCAAAAATTTCACAAACTTGATTGATACCTAATTCACTGTACAATCGAAGAATTTTTAAGAGAACTATGAAAATATATGAAAAATAGATATTTAAACTTCTTCTTAAAATTAGTTTCAATGGTTCTATTGTGCAAAATGATTTATATTTAAAGATTTTTGCAAATATTTAAATTATGTATTGTGTTTTTCATATATTTTCATAAAATCCTGTCTTCTAAAACGCTTAAAACCGTTAATTTTTAATATTAAATTAGCTTTATTAGTCCACATTAACCGCATTTAGAAAAAAAATGATGCGTGAAGTTTAAAAAAATAACTTATTCTTGTAAGATTCCTCGAAAATCGTTATCTGCTCTAGCTCTTTTGAAAAGGTATTGCACTTATTTAGCTAACTAAGTCCAGCACTAGTTTCTGTGAGCGTTTAGGGAGGATCCCGACTGAAATACGGAGCAGTTTCTTGCACCAACAGAGTGTGGCATACATTACATACTCTTGATGGTCTTTGCTTTGGTCCACTTTTCACAACATTATTTAGGCACGACTGACAAAAAATTTGACCACAATGTCGACAATGCATCTGCAGGGTATGAAATTAATTAGAAATCGGATATTAACCACTTTAAAAGTAATAATAGTTACCTTATCTTTCTTTTTGGCTAAAGTGAAAGTGGCATGACATGTTGGACATTCATCAACATCGTCTTCATACTGCCACCTAACTTCTTTTTCCGAATCTCTAATTTTTTGAAGTTGAACCTGAACAGTGATTTATTTGTATCGTTTAACATTTTTGTTTTTTATAATAAAAAAAAGTATAAGCATAGTTATAATGTTTATACCTGCAATGATTGAGTAAGACGAACGAAATCCTTTTGAGTTTGTTCACCCGTATTCAATTCTTGCTGCAGATTCGTTATTTGTTGTTTCAATTCTGCTATGACTAAATCTGATTTAGATGCACTTTCAATCATACTTTGAAGTTCAGCTTCTTTCTTTTCTTTCTCATGATTATCCTGTTCTATTTGATCATGCAACAATTCAAGTTCACATTCTAGTGATCTGCACTTCCTTTCAGCTTCTTCTTTAGCAATGGTAGCCACAATTAACTCTTCGCGAATTTGAAGGATACTGACATGCAATTCTTCTACATTATTTGGCATATTTATATGCTCATACTGATAGTGTTCAGAATGTTTACTGTGTTTACCCATCAAATATTCATTTTGATTTTGGAGTCTGCAATAAATAAGTTGACGTTATTTTTTGACAGATGATTTAAAAAATATCTCCTGTTTACTTAAATTAAAGTACTTACTGATCTAAATGTTTTTGCACTTCTTCCCTTTCTTTTGTCAACCGCGACAATTCTTTTGTTACACTTTCTTTTGTTTGGTTGTACTGTTGCTTTAATTCGTCAATAGTTTGCTTTGCTAATTTTACAGATGAAGTAAGATTTGTCACTTCAGCTTTGTGTTCTTCTTTCTTTTCATTCCATTTTTCTTCCATACCTTTACGAAATTCTACTTCTTTCGATAAATCTTGTTTTTGAGTCTGTAACATTTGTTCAGCTTCTTGCAGCTGTTTCCTAAGATCTTTAGCTTCCATTTGCATTCTTTGGAGTTGAGCTTCATAATTAGAACACATATCACACATGTTTTCCCAAGAACCAGATTCTTTTGCTTTTAATTGTTTATTATGTATTTGCTCTTCTCTCTCTTTACATTTTTGTAATTCATCATCCGTCGTCCTTAATTTTTCTTTTAAGGCTGTAATTTCTTCCTCTAATGGCACAACCAGTGAACGTAATACTTCAGCATCTTCATCAGCCTGAAATTGTAAAAGTTTTCATTATGCTCATGATACAGGTTCAGAATTTAGATACTCGAATAAAAATAGTTATAGTTTTTTGTCAAATTTATAGAGAACAGAAGTAGTTACGTGTCTTTTATTTTTCGATGAGTTATCTTCACTCTCGGAACCAAGAGATAATGAATCGGCACCTAATTGAGATGCTACTTTTTTCGCTAATGTCTTTGTCATTGTTGACAAAGAAATTTGAGGTCCGTCAAGACTTGAACTTTGCATTAGTTGTAACCTTAAATTATTATTTTCCTCCTTGAGTTTGCTAATTTTACTCTCATATTCTTTTCTTGTTGTTGAAGAATCTTGAACAGTAGAAGTAATTATTTGTTGCAAAGAAGCTATCTCATCTTCAGCTTTACGCTTTTCCAAATCAATATCATTTTGGGTTTTTATATCAACTATCACCAATTGACTCTTAACTTCATTCAACTCATGCTGCAGTTTTGAATTCTCCTCCTGTAGCTTTGAATTCTCTTCAATTTGCTTCTTTGCATCTTCTACTTAAAAGCATTTTATACAGAGTTCTTTAGTAGAGGTACGTACTATTAGTGCAAAATAATATTTTATTAGTTTCGTTTACCTTCTTTCTGCAAGAATAATTCTTTCATTTTTGCTCTTTGAACATCAAACTCTTCCCGCATTTGATTGTTCATAGCTTCCAATCGTCTTACCTTTTCGTATACATCTTCTGCAAAAGATTTGCAATTTTAAAATTGATTTTATGCTTATGAACTTGGTAGGAATATAATTTAACAAAATTCATAATGAATGCTCGTGAAAGCTGAAAGAATACAAATAAAAGTAGCCACTGAATAGCAAATATACCTGCAGCATCGGGAGCATTTTTAGTTTCTTCTTTGGTATCTTGATCTGGCTGAGTTACTGACTCTGTTGACTCCATGTTAGCGTATTCAAAAATATCTATACAAGATTTAGTCAAAAAAAATGATGGCACTATAGTGGATTGTAGAAACCCTGCAACAGTACAAGATGGCATTACTTGTAATCGCTGAGAAGGAAATCTCTCTAATTTTCAAAGTAAAGGATGTCGAAGGTATATGCATATGTACAACGATGTAAGAGGCAGTGTATTAGATCACCTTTGAATCTGTCGATGCAGAGCAGGTACCTGCAGGTTTCGTTCTCGGCTAATCGAGTGTGGTGTTGCTGAAGCTCGAAAAAGCAACTATCACTCGACGATTCATCGTGACGGCTTCCTTTCAGGGACACGCGATGACGACGACGTAGCCCACGACGACGTCCGTCAGAGTCATCGCTCCCGGCAGCGGAGGTCTCGCGTGCAGGCAGTGACGGTGACGGGGCTGCTGGGCATCTTCCTCGAGCAGCTGCTGCGTTTCTTTTCTCCGTCACTTAGGTGCACACGCGATATAATTGATATACATATATATATATATATATATATATATATATATATAAGTATGACCGAGCGCGTTGATGCGAATAAGAACTATACTTTTGCTAAGTCTAATCACACAGTGTCGGATCGGTCGATGTGTCAAAGGACGCGCGATTCGCGAAAACTCGCTAATGCGCGACAGTTGGCGCTGATGATGCGAGGCAAGCTACGCGTTGAAAAGGAGCTTAACTTGGACTCTTGCAGATCAGCAAAATGTATGAGTCATGGTGGATAAAACGAAAAGAATTCCGTGCCAACGGACAGATATCGCTCTTTCAGGGATGGTGCGATTATAACCTCACTTTTCTCGGCGGCTCAAAACAGACTGACTGTGGCTGTACAGTGCACGGCCAATACTACTGGCGATTTGCGGCCTGCGCTATAGTATCTATACCTATATATATAGGCAGGTGTATAACTATACATACATGTATATACCTATTATATATGTAAGGTAAGTATTGTGCAGCCGTGGTAGGGAGAGTTAAGATTTTTAAATAGCGCAAGGAGAGCAGGAGCTTATTGGAGGTGGAATTATATACACATAGTGTAATTCGTTTCACTAAATTTATATTATAAATATATATTACGCCTCGTTATGTAGTTTTTGTTTGAAAAGTGAGATGCTTAATAAACCTCCTAAAAACCTTTTGGGTCCTCTTCTCCTTCTGTACTGTTATATGGGTTTTTATACAGTAGCTCTCGCTTTACAGCCATTAGGTATATAGATATGCAGTTTTATTATTGTAAGTATATTAGAAATGATCTCGCGTGACAATAATTATACTCTTTGTAAGCGCATACATTTTGAGATTTGCGTATGTTTATATATGTTACGTCACATACATACTACTCTAGTATACCTATCAATGCGGTTCCAACAACCACGTATTGCCACTATGCTTATATACCTTGTTATTTATATATATATATACTTTTTTTTATTTGGATAATTTCGGCCAAATAGGCCTAGAAATTGGCCCAGACTTGGTTTACACTATTTCTTACCACACGCATACCCCATACCTGTACGTACTCTTACAAATAAATAACACATTTTTTTTCTCATTCCATACCTAGTTACTTTAATTGACCCGTTACATTTGTCTTTGGCTTTACTTCTCTCGGTTCCTTTTAGATACAATATTTAGATTCGCCTTTTTTTCTTTTTTTTTTCTTTTTTTTCTTTTTTTTTCTTTTTTTTCTTTTTTTCGCTTTCTTATAAAAGAATTACAATCTTAAGAAAAAGCCATGTGTACTTTCTACTACGTGATCACAGATACGTTTCCTATTTATAATCTAAAACACTCTTTCGGCATACACACATTCATACTCCATACCGGCATCGTCAATTGTATCCTATTTTCATACCGCACCTATTTACTACTTCCTACTTTGTTTTCAATTTCCTCTGCTACTTTTTTCCATTTTTAAACGCATTTACAATTTTTAGGCTTCCAAATTCATTTACATACTTTTCCTTTTTATATTCGCCGCAACCTTTCACGCCACTCATAATCTCATTACAATCCTCGCAGTTAGTAATTATATGCTCCAATGTTTCAGTCTCTTTTTTACATATTCTACACATTCTTTCTTCATCTTTTAACCAATATTTATTACTATTTTCCATATTTCCGCATCTAAGTCTCGCTATAATATCTATTTCTATATCCTTTCTGTAATTTCTTAAATAAAACGGCTTCCTGTCAGTTACAATCTCGCCGTACCTCCTATTGTATTTTGCCTCCCTTATTTTACTGTTCACAATTTGTTTTGCCATATCTTTATCCCTCGCACTCATTTTTTCCAGAACCGGTTCCTCCCTGTTTCTCAGATTTTCGATTTCTACCTCACTAAAGCCTAACCTGTTAAAATACGCTTTTCTCTCGTTTTTTGTCTCCGCTTGGTCAAACTTTTTTATTTTTTCTAACCAGCACATCTTTGTTAATCCTTCGTTACCTAGTTTCCTAATTTTCTCATCAAACTTAATCGCTCGACCGCCCCAATCCACGTTTAACTTTTCTATTTTAGTCTCCGCGTAAACTATATGTCTCGGTGTACAGAAGTCTAGCCTTAAAATCCACCTATAGTAGTCTAATTGCACCTTTTCTAATTCCTTCCTTTCTTCCCACCCCCATATTTCACAACCGTATGACATCACACTTTTGACTAAATAGTTAAAAAGCATTTCCCTTCTTCTAAAATCGTGTTTACATTTTGTTTCTCCTAATCCCCATGTTTTTTTGGCCGTAGCAATTCCTTTTTTTTCTAATTCACTAATCTGCTCTTTATAACTACCATCTTTATTGAAAATAAAACCCAGGTATTTAAAACTCGCTACTTCTTCTACCTTACCTTCCCAGAACCATTTTTCCTTTTTATTGGTTTTTCCTTTATTGAATACTTAGACTTTGGTTTTTTCTTCACTTAAAATCAGCTCTCTCCCTTTCAGGAACTTTTTCAGTTTATCCATCATATCAATCAAGGCTTCCCTATTTTTTGCCAGTAAAACAAGCAAACCAACATCTGCGTATTCTAGTGACCATATTCTTGTGCTTCCTATTTGTATGCCCCCTACCTTCCTGTTTTTCATTTCTTCCTCTAATTCTGCTATATATAAACTAAACAACAACGGGCTTCACACACAACCTTGTTTAGACCTTTAATTGTCCAAAATTCTTCCGACGAATCATCTCCTGTTCTTACTTTTACCCGCGTTTCGTAGTAAATTTCTTTTAGCCTTTCTATTATATATTTACTTATACCCAATTTCCTAAGAATTTCCGATAGTTTTTTCCTATTTACTGTATCAAAAGCCGCTTTTAAATCTACAAATATAGCTTCTTCACTCCGAGATATCACCTGTTCTACTAAACTTCTTTCTGTTTCTAAGCCTATCGTACTTTCTCTTTCCTTTTCTTTTTCATAATCCTCTAATTCCATGCTTATATTAGGTGCATGATCTGACTCGATTCTGTCTTCTACTTTAAATCTGCAAACTTTTCCTCTTATTTTTTCATTCACTATTATGTAGTCAATCACTGTACTTCCTCTAGCCCCTGTAAATGTATAATTTCCCTCTTCATCCGCTATAATTCTTCCCATTTAGAATTGACCAATTTCTTTTATTACAAAAATCTATTAAATTTTTACTACCATTGTTTGCTGTCGTGTCCTTACTTGATCTCCTATCCATTTCAAATTCATTGTTTGCTGAGCCTATTAGACTACCTTCCTTACCTATTCTAATATTAAAATCCCCGCCTATTATAACATTTTCTTCTTCAATTAAATCTTTACTTTTCCAATGCTCATAGTACTTTTCAATCTTTCCCGAGTTGTACACTGACCATATCACTGTTTTTTCTGTCCCATTACCTATAACCGTTTTGATCAGACCTTCCACCTTGTTATATATATAGGAGATACGCGGTTGTTATTTGAAACCATCGATTATATATATAAATATTATTATTATTATTATTATTAATGGGAGGGCTCTATCCGGAAATGGATTTTTTTCACCACCAACCGACGATCTATACAGTGCGTCAGTATACATATTCTCTATATAGAGTACATGTTTTAGAGCCGATAACTCGTTAAGGAAGAAAAACAATTCTCTGACCTCTTTAAATCTGAATAAAGTAGAATTTGATTCGGTAGTCTGATTAAAATCTGTTGGAATCATTATTTTATACAATTTGTTATAACGTGCATTTTATTCTATAAATAAGTATATAGCGGCACTAATTAAATCAAACCGAAAATCTAAAGATGATCTACCCATTTTTACTATACCATCAGAAAACAATAAGCGTCTGCATAGCCTTTGAATTTTTTTTATTATAATATATGTCCGTGTCGCGACAAAGGTAAACACTAGTGCAACGCTAAAGGAGATAAGATATTATGCGGCCTCGTGCAACAAGTTCGCTGAGAACTTTCCGACGTTTTACTCGTAAATTCGCTATATATTTTAAAGCATTCAAAATTCCGTGCTTTTTTTATTAATCATTAGGGCGAATACAATAATTTGATACATCAATGAATATTATTATCTGATATATATACAAACATTCTTTATTAATGTATTTTTGACCGATAGTAGATTTTTAATCTATGGAATTTGTTTAAAGAATGACATAAAATTAATAAGACCTCCGTTCTAGAGAGATGAAAAATAATTTTCTCAAAAAGAGGAGGAATTGAAGAATGTAAAAATTGCTAACGCATGCATATTGAAAGATCAAATCATCGTATTAAAGTTTTCCCATTTCTAAGTAGCAAAGTTCCTACTTACTTAATTCCTAACATATTAGAACAAATATTTACTGTCGTGAGCAAACAATTATTTATTATCGCTGATTCATACATTTAATAGAGACAAAATAAATGGACACATATAGACGTAATTCTACAAGCGGCTAGAACGTGTGGAGACATAATTCCATTTCATTTTTTTTCTCCCTCAACGCGAGCAAGTCGCAGAAAGTGTATTGTACTACTGTATATCGACATGGGATACTCTCAATCATTATCTTTATCTCTGTCTCAGACGGGTGCCTCTTCTCTCTCTATATATAAGTATAAACGCAGAGAGTGAGGGAGGGAGATCATCGGTGGTTGTATATGTATACACAATACACATATAGAGTGTCCGAAGCGAGTAAATCGTGGTCGTGCAGGACAGCCCGCCGCGGCAGCATGCCCGCACGAAATAACAGACACGCAGAGGGCGCAAAGTAAAATATACTGGCAGTTCGGCAGCAACGTCATCCGTTATCGGCTGCGCCCACGCCGATTAATTTTCGGATGTGTTGGTTTGCTCGCGGAGATGTGGCCGCGATATATATAGGTATATATATATATGCATTGCGGAGGGATGAGCTGATGCCTTCTATATACCCTCCACTCCTCTTCTCGCTCATATCTATCTGCATCGCGATGCGGTGATGATCCGTTTTATAGTTTTGCGCGTTAATTATCGATTTACTCTCGTCGCGCGACAGGCGCTGGGGTATGTCTTTGGAAGATATATGTGCAGACTATTTTTGTTTATTATTTTTTGCCGAATAGATTCTTTTTGAAGTATACTGGGGCAAATCACTTTATTTAACGTCGATACATATGCCGTAAATTTTCATTACTAAATTAATGATTTGTTGGTCATTTGATTAAATTCAAGTTATTATGCCATAAAAGACACATCTATATAGCTTAAGCGGTTTGTTAATATAAGATTTTACTGCAGATATCCCTCCAGACTACTTTTTTGTGAGGAATTGTCATGGTTTCTTGATAAGCAATCTAATGGATAGAAGCTAGTATTATTAACTCGAATGTAGAGAGTGATTTTAACGTAATTCATAGGCGTGTATGAAGAAGGAATTTTTATTATTATTAGCCGCCAAAAACATCTCCGGTAAATATAATCTTTTAAATAGCAAAATTCTTAAGTTAAAATTTTAAGTAATTGACGTTTACCAAGCAATGATCGGCTGCCAATTTGATCTACATTTGCAAAATATTAGTAATAACATTAGCGATGGCTATTATCTATAATACACTATACACATTACAAGCTTGTAATTACATATAAAAAGAATATACTATTTTGCAACAATGGAAACTATGCATTATTACAAAAGCCTACCCTATCAATTTTTACTTTTGACAAATAAATTACATACGAATATATAGAAGACACGATCTTCATTTTCCACTAACACCATAAATAGTACGCATATATCACTTTTCTATATGATATTAGAAACGCTGGATCGACTCGCGAATCAAAATGCTCTACGTACATATAATGCCAAACGCGTATAATATACGCGACGAGAGCAGAAAAGCAAACAGTAGAGGGAGAGTAGAGGGAGAAAATCGAGCAAGCAAGCAAGCTAAAAATGCGACAGCGAGTTTCGGCGGAAGGCGTATATAGAGACAGAGACGGAGAAAAGGATGGATGGCTCGGCGCGCGCTCGGTAATTATATGCCTGTTAACGAATGAATAATCGTCGCGCGAGGAGACAATCTCTGATTTACTGTCGCGCCACTCTCGACTCCTTGCACTATACTCCCGCGCGTCTCCAGATATATATACATGTTTGAACTGCGGGGGGGGGGGGGTGGCAGCGTAGTTTGAGAGAGACGCCGCGCGCCTGCCTCTCGATAAGACTTGCCGATAATATGCTAATAATGATTTGTGGTGACAAGGACTTCCGCGTTAACCCACCACCTAAACGTCTTGCGGTGACTCGAGAAGTCGCGATCTCCGCTCGTTTGCACGGAGTATCCCGATATTCGACATCCAGGAAAATTCAACGCTGCGTCTGTACCAGAAAAAATTAATTTTTGAATATATCATTGTTTATAGACTAAGTTATAGCCTCGTCGATTTCATCCGGAAGACGCGTATATTTAACTCGATCTGTAGGCTGCACATTGTAATCGAAGTCTTCCGCTAAAAATTAAAACTATCAATACACGGCTCACGCAATATAGAAAGCCGTAGTCATAACTCAAGATCACGTCGTCCGATGCAAATTCGTTGTTCATTATAATTTGATTTTTCAACTCGACTCCCCTATTACATTTCGTATATACCGGCTAAAATCCCCTTTCTCCTATATATACGTATATAGCTCTGTTCGCGTATAATTTCACACGTTGTTGCGCGCAAAGTAAAATCTTAACGTAGGTTTGATTTATAGGTGCGCAGTGTGTAAACGCGTCATCCGCGAGAGATGCTTGCCGAGTCTACCTGCCCACGCGCGATTATGCGCGTCGCGGGAATAGCGGAATTCCGGGGAAATTTATTGTTAACGATGCGCTGCGTCACAGCGATTATATTCAGCATCCTATATTCGGTGGTGAGCGAGTCGTCTGCGTTTCTTCGATTGAAATTAAAAACGTTTGTAGATGAAATTCTCGCAGATTTCGCGGCCCCAGCTCAGTTGCGTGTATATTATATACTCTCGCGGCTGCACAATAATAACGAGCGACAAATGTTCAACGATTAATCGAGCATCTCACTTGCGCTGAAACTCGGGGATGCGGGGGAACGGTTGTCCTTCTGGCTCGTGTATATATATATATATATATATATATATATATACGGTATACAATCGGTGGCATCGAAAAATGAGCCGGTAATGGAATCCTATTTAAGCCGCTGACGGGCCGCGTAATTCTCGCCGCGTCGTCCGCGCGCGAGTGTCTCGTGTACACCAGCAATATTTCTAATTCGTTGAAGAAGGAGGGGGGGGGGGGGCAGGAATATGAGCGAAGAGCCGATTGCTCGCTCGCCCCAGGGGTTCCCCGTGTTCTCTGACTTTGCTGCGCGGCTCTCCGTCATATACAGCACGCGTATATATGTGTACTATCTCAGCGTTTTATCTCGCGTCTCCCTTGCGTTCGTTGCGAGCTTTTTTCTCTTTCAATTAGGCTGTACATATTACACGGCTGCTGCTGCTGCTGCTGCTGCTGCACGCATGAGCGTATGTGTACAATATACTTTTCTATATAATAAGTCGCGATGCTTGTTTTCGGCTTCACTTGTGTTTATTATTCGACGCTCTCGCGGCTTAAGTCCTCTGCAGATGTATGGTTCCAATGATTATTTGTCACTTCGCTCACTCGCTCTGTTATATGCTGTACGTATATTCTTATCAGATTCGCCGGGAATTCGACGGAGAGATCGTTGCGACTTGAGAATGTGTGTAGCGTTTCTTCAAAAATTACACATTCAAGTTGATCGAAATCGATACACGGCAATCATTATAACATAATTATCATCTCTCGATACATAATCAGACGCGTATACGCCCCGAGTCATCTCTTTCCCATAAAAGCAAGCTCGCAGATTTTTCTTCCTTTTCTTCCTCGGATCGCTCCATCTTTATGTACCAGCTTCTTCGCAACAGCAGCTCTTGTCTACTTATTCTTTTATCCTCGCGTGGCGAACTTTGTATGTCTCGGCGGTCGCCGTGTGTGCGTTTAATTCTCAGCGACTTGCTGCAGCAGCGCAATATAGGCTCTCCCTCTCTCTCCCAATTAAATGAGGTCGGGGCACCGGCTGTCTTTCATTATCAGAGCATTATCTTGGCCGCGGAGGCCGGGCGCGCGCTCTTCATAGGTCGCGCCGACATAGGTATACACGAGCGAGCTACAGGTGGCTCCTGGATGTACGCGCGCGCAGGAGAGATCCACGATTCCGTGGAATCGCGAGCGATCCCGGTCGATACCGAGCCTCCAATTAGAGCGGGTATATAGCCCGTGTGTGTCCGAGTCTGTACGTGCCCGGAGTCGCTCCACCTACGAGAGGGTTCGAGCACCGGTTTGTGCTCTTATTCGAGGCCGGGATGTATGTATATATATATAGGCGCTTTCTATATGTACATATAACTATATGCACACGCGTTAATCGAAAGAACATTTGTGTAAACATCCGGATCGCTCGACTCCTGGAGGGTGTGCACGATTTTGCTATTATATATACGTATATACGTATTATGGGAATCGCCGCTCTGTATACAACGCTTGACCCTTTGTCCGATTATCTTCTTTTAGCTCGAGATTGGTAATTGGAATTTTTTTTCACGGTGAGGATAATATACGCGTAAACTTTGCCGTCAATCACAGAGCTGTGATCGGTATGTACCGCTGATAGACAAAACCGAGGAATATAATAAGAGCGAACTGGGCGATGCAGAAGAAGAAGAAGAAGAAGAAGATAAGAAGATAAGAAGAATAAGAAGAAGACAACCGGTCGAACTGTAAATCCCGCGCGGATTGTACATCGGCGACGGGGTGGACCCGGGCTATTAGGGCCATCACCGGGATACTAAATGACGTCGGACCGAGAGCTCGAGCGCTTAGCGTGTCCCGCGGCCTAAGGACGACATAAAGTTGCGTGTACGAAAATGAATGTTTGCCGGAATTTATTATTGCCCGGTCTGCCTCGTAATTCAAACGAGAGAGAGAGAGAGAGAGACTCGGCCTGGCGTTATCTTCATCAGCTCTCGGCTGTTTCGCTCGCTCATGAGCGGCGGGTCTTCGATGTCTCTCCCCATATACGTACCCATATACCCCCTTTATTTTCCTTCTACGTATATACCGACGACTACGTCCTTTTTTTTGTTCTCTAATCATCTGTATATATTCGATCTATATACTATTGTTTTTGTTGGAACAGTTTGGCTTTGTATTATTGTACTTTTCGTATTCGTTAAAATGGAATTTCTGCGTAAAAAAGAGTTTTGAATTGATATATTCACTCTAAAATCGGGAATTTATTTCGGTTTTAATGAATCGCACGCGTCGACGCGCACACATCTCGAAAATATACCTTTATATATATAAATTTCCGAGTAAAATTTCGAGATATTCCCCCAGGTAATAATTTATCGGCCGAACAAATATATTACGTGGAATCTAAAGTTCCGCGTCTCTCATAACTCAGACCATGCGGCGGCTCATCATAAAAATAATGACAACGTTCCGAAATATTTTTATTTATATACACGAGCGATCAAAGAAGTCTGCGCTTATTTTATATAATGAAAAGGGACAAATCAGCCGAATATTTTTCAAATTATATAAACACAGATAATTCAGGCGATATTTATTGGATCGTGGACGTCGAGCCAATGACATCAGGGAGATCGAGTGGGTTTCCCATCTTTCTCTCTCTTTTGAAAAAAGTCCCGAGGATTTTTGTTTTCTTCTCTTCGGCCACCTATGGACAGACAGACATGCATATATAGTTGTCTCGATATAGTCACTCTCTCCTTCCCTCAGAGAGTGTAGTATCCGATTTCGTTGGATCTGGTTCACGCGGAGCGGAGCCGCGCGCTGTATTATACATTTATATATATAGTGAAAAGAAATGCCGGCTGTGGCACGGGAACTTAGCGCGGCACGCGGGACTGATTTATGGCGATCTGAGGAATTTTTAGAACGTCTTTCGGACATTCGTCGTATACCTACCTGTCTCCCTCCCCCCTCCATCCACACACACACACACACGCGTGCGCGTTCGACTTTGAGGGGGAAAACAACACGCGCGGACTGTACTGTACGAAATAGATTTACTACAAATTCGAGTTATTTTAATGGAAGCTCGCGCGCGACGAATTGCGCGGGGCTTCCTTCTTCTCGTCGCTCGGTAAAAAAAAAGTAACTCGAACGTTTTAATTGGCAAAGCATGCGTGCACCGATGAGTGACTTTGTCAAACACTATTAATCAATCAAATTTTTGCAAATAGCGTGTATCATTATATTATTATCATAGGTATTATTTTAAGCGCTAGTTATCAAATGCCGAAAAAAAGGTCACTCTTATCCTTGCTTCTCGGATAAAGCTTGGGGCGGCGCCCGACAGATGGCGCAGAGGGTCAGTTTTCTCGATATAAGCGCGCGCACGACTTAATTTTCGGGGGATCCCCGGGGCTTCTTCTTCTTCTTTCTTCTCCGGCGGTGGCGGCGATAAACGGGCGCCTACCTTTATATATAGGTATATATACGAAGAATAAAAGAGAGAGTGAGAGAGAAAGAGAAGGCTTTTTCAGGGCGGGGAGATCGCGCCTAAATCACGGCGGCGTTACATGCGCGCGAGGCGATAAAGACGATTAAAGGGAGACGCGAGTATAAATCAGCGAGCGACTAGAGAAAGCTCTCTTCTCTTATCGGCAAAGGTCCGCGCGACTTTCGGCAGCCGTTGACGCGCAGATTTTTACGAGCGTACATTCTATATACATATATATAAATTTATGTATATACATATAATGTGAAAGATGTCATGCGTCATTGATGTATGTATATAATATACAGCTGTAAGAGGGAAAATATAGCAGTGTGGAGAAAAAAAGTAGAGGCAAATGAATGCATCGTAAAGAGGCAAGAAAAGACGAGATCGGGTGAAATGCAAAGAGCGGGAGAAACGGAAGAGAGAAAGAAAAAAAGTACGGCCGCGCAAAAGAGCAGTAAGCCGTACGGGTGAGGGGGCGAGCGTTGCATATACGCGCGAGAGAACAATGGGGATAGCCGGGCTTCCATATCGGCGTGCGCGCGATAAAGGAATACATACACACACACACACACACACTAGAATATAAGGCGAAGAAGCCAGAACAGCAGCAGGTGCTTTGTCACCGCGCCAATGAATCCAATGGCCGGCTGTTCTCGAAAGGGAAGAGAAAAAAGATCCTCTCTTCTCTCACTCCCGCTCAGAGAGAGTGTGTGCAGTCTTCCATCTAGCGCGATTTCCACCTTCCACGGGTTTTATATATGTATACACACATACGCGGCTTTTGTGCAGTGACAGATGCGCTGAAATATAACGCACGAGCCTCGGCGCTTTTTCATTCAATGCGTTATTTGAAAATCCGTTGCTTGGAATCAATCGCGCGTCGGACGATTCTTACTCGAAAAGTATTATATATTATAATACCTATACGGGCTAAATGAGCCGGAATCTCACGCAGCAGCAGCAGCAGCGACGCAAGACAAGGGGATACATTTTTGTTTGCAGCGGTGCGACATTTATTTGGGGCCGCTGCTCCTTCTTTGCATAAGTCAGCTGCGAGAAAGAGGCACGTGTGCGCATACTTATATGCGCGATGTATAAATCCTCCGGCCAGTGGCTAGCTGCTACATCCGCGTCTATGTATCTCCCTCTCTCTCCTCCTCCTCTTTCTTGCGCGAAAGCGACTCTTTTTTTCTCTCTTTCTCTCCACGCGATATGCTGCTGCTGTTCTGCATATAATGCAGCCGTACTGTGCGTGCACAGGCCTAAGTATATCTCCAGCTCGATGTGTCCCCCGATGGGCTCGTGTGTGTGTGTGCGCGCGCGCTTGGGAGCGCGATGCCCCACCCCCGCAACGCCCGAGGAGAATATGGACGCTCGCAGCGGGTTTGCTTTTAAACGCGTTATGAAGATGTGCAGGAATTTTTTTTATTTTACAGTTTTTTATACGACACATGAGTGTATTGTATAGGTGTGAAATTATATAGTTCGCATTCGCATTAAAATTTCGATTATATAACGTTATATCTCCGATAATCTTCTATATACTTTTACGAGCCATCAAAGTTTCGCGCCTGTGTAATATAGCGGGTACATTAAATTGCGAGGAGAAAACAAACGAAGCTTCTATATACACGCGGTCCCTTCTAATTATAATCGATGAAATATTTAAATATAGTAAGTACCTTAAAGGCTGTATGAGCTTCCGAAGTTGTAAGTGCGTGATATATATCCTAATGAGCTCGTAAAAAGTTTCTGATGCATATTACACGTATATACAAAATGACAAGGGAATAGCGAGTTTTCAAACGATAAAAATTGCAATTTCACGCAATATTATCTCTATATATATATATATAAGACAAAAGAGTTTTAGCTTCACTCCAATGCATAATTATAATAGTGGCGGAATTTATATATAATCAAGTACAGCAGTGCACATTATACGTTCCTCGTAATGCCTCTCACGGAGTGAGAAAGATTCAACAAAATAAAGAACCGCACAGGCCGCGAAAGAGTATCTTTCTATAGAAGAGGAATATGTTTCTTTAATTAAACGAAGAGTAGAGATGGAAGAGAAAAAGAAGTGTAGAAAGGGAAATCGAGAAATCCAAGCTGGCTCAAAGATTCCTTCGGCGACGACGATCACGACCTTGAACCCACGGCAGAAGCAGCAGCAGCAGCAGCAGCAGCAGCAGCGGTTGCTCGACGTATGTACCGAGCCGGTGTAACATGGGCGTTAATCTCAGACAAGGTCACGACGCTTCTCCCTCTTTCCAATTTTTCCCTCGTATATACATATATGTATATATATACTTACTTTCTCTATTTTGCGGCGTAAGGATTCCCGCGCATACTTCTTCGCCGCCGCCGCTGCTGATCGTATACTTTATTCGCTCTGCTCGCTCGTATTCTCGCATAGATTATTAGTCTCGTTTCATTTATATATATACACTTGCGCGACCGGCGGAATATTCGCGCGCCGGATTCACTTTAAGTAGGCTTCTTTCAGCCGCGGTAATTAGGAAGCTACGTAGTCGGGTGACGCGCGCTTTATATATATATATATATATTATACATACAAAGTTTTATATCACCGTATCGCTCGTCTACATATTATATATATGGAAGTATCCTATACCATATATATAATTGATTAACCTGGTTTATAACATGAGAATTTAGAGCCTACCCGCTGAATAAATTTCGCGTAACGGCTCGACGAAACAAGTGCAATCTGAAAGAAATCGCGCGCACACGGCTGTGTATAGAGACTCAATCTCTCTTTTTATACACATCACGCGCCGTTCGCGCCCTTACACCTGTACAGTATATATATATATATATATATATATATATATATATATATATATATATATATATACATATACACAGACAGAAAGATATTGCCGGTGCGCCTCGGCTTCCTTTCCGTGCGCGCATGTATCAGACAAGGATCGTCCGCGTTGCGAGCGTATTATAATATGTAACGATGCCGAATCGCGAATGACTCCTTAAAATCTCCTATATTTAATCATGCTCCAAAAGAAAAAGAAGAGAGTACTACCTTCGCTGAATGTATATAAATATAGGGGGAATGATTTTGCTGTGCGTATATATATGTATAGAGGACCAGACGCGATTTTTATGCGCTTCCTCTCGCGTCATTACGTTATGCTAATCGATAGCTACACCTGTCCGAAGCACTCTCTCTCTATATATATGTACATATATATGTGTATACGTGCCTCGACATTTAAACGGCTTCCAGCGCGGAGAGAGCCGCTCTCTGAATTATAGCCCTCGCGATCCGAAATCACAATCCGTCCTCTCGATCGACGTGCCTTATACCGTACGTCTTATAAATATAATTTTTTTTTGTTTATAATACGACCGACCGAATGCGCTGCGGACATCCTTGACGCGGCGACGGTTCCCCGAGATGTCTGCGCTTTTGTCGCTCGTCTGATGTGCGTGTCTGTATTTTGAGAAATCTATATAAGAATGCGACGCCTATAATTTACACCTCCGCGCGATATAATTTATCGTCTATACTCGGCTTTTGTGCGACGCAATTAAGTGTCCCGTAAATTGGCACTCTAGAGAGGCGAGTTTCTGGGTTTTTTCAAGTTTCTCCTAATTGCGTTTCGAGAATCAATCAAAAAGTTCCATTTTGTAATATATCCAGTAAATTTGAGAATATTTCAGAATATCCTTGTTTAATATAGGTATTATATTTTAGCCCTATTTTTTATTCGCCACTTTTAAAGCTCCTGTATTAGCTTCAAGCAGTTTATTATTTGAAATCATTACTTTGTCGCGTCTGTTATAAACAACCAAAAGTACAACTTCACAACACTTTGCATTCAATTTGTTATTCATTTCGAATACGTATATCTTTCAGTTTTTTCTATCCATTATCTTATTTTCACAATTTTATTCAACAATCATTTTATATTATTTATATTTAAGCACATTGTGCTTCTATTTTACAATAGAAGCACAATTTCATGAGGTTCTATCAGATATAAAGATATTTTAATATCGGGGGAATTGAAAAAAACAATTTTAAATACAGGATCCCTGAATCGTGCTACAGTCAATTCACAGTAAGCGATCCAAGTATATAAGTACACTTCATACGCTTCAAAATCTAAAGCCGGTAGCATATATATATATTTATATACATCCCTGCGAGCGGTAGCAATACGAGCCCACAGTATCCTGACAAGCTCGCAAATCTCTTTCCCCTTTTTACTCGCCAAAAAAAGCATCATATATGCGCAGCGCGGAATAACAGAAGGCTCGCGTCGATATAGCTCGCAAGTTCGAATGCCAGAGCGAACGACGGCTCATATGAGGTTATATATATATATATGTGTGTGTGTATGTATGTATACAGCGCCGAGTGAAGAAGCGCACATAATGGCCCGATTACCCCCGTCGCGAGCTGCATTGAAACGAGGCTCTCTCTATCTCTCGCGCGCGCTATTAACATCGCAGAGCGCGGTATATACTTATCGAAAGGGCTCTTTGCTGTGTGTGTAGGATGTTATACACGCGCGCAGCGGCTACCTGCGCGCTTCGGCCTTATAAGGCGAGTAACAACCGCATAGCGAGGATAGGATAATAGGATAGGCTGTATGTATATCTCCTATACGCACTCGATGCTATTTCTATATACTTATATAATAATACTATTTCGGCGATTTTTATCGAGAGATATATCATATACGGAGAACGTTTAATTGTTGCAGAATCTATAGCCGAGGACGATATTTGGAAAATTTACTCGCGTTCTCCAATGACCCGCGGTCTCTCGGCCTCTTCATCTCTTGGCAAGTAGCTACGTTCGGTAGCGCAATCTCCTCCACTACTACTCTCTCTCTCTATCTTCGCAATCTCGGCCCTCATCTCGCGTAATAAGTTCGCGACGACCAGCGTGTATGTGTGTGTGTGTTATACCGATCGCGAGCCTAATATAGGTGGCCGAGAGAGGGAGGGAGTGCGCAGGTAAGAAACAAAGACGAAAGAGGACAGAAGCTGAACACAGAAGAGAGAGCGAGAGAGAGAAAGAGAGATCGTATCAGAGCGGAGACCCCGAGTTTACGTAGAAATCCGCGTTCGCTGCAGAACCGGCAGCAGCCTCTAACCTTGCAGCCGGTATCGCACTACGAATCGTCTTTCTCTCTCTTGCTCGCGGGATCTTCAGCGCGCATACATTATCGAGGCGCTGCACGACGAAGGGCTGGGCTGCTGTGCGGAGATACCCCCTTTTCTTTAGCGGCGCTGCTGCTGTTGCTGTTGTTTTAAACGCTGCGCGCATGTGACCCGCTACTGCGCGCGCGGATGGACTGCTTCCGCGCGCGCGCATTGTTTTGCCTTTTTTTTGTTTTCTCTGTATACGTAGGCTTATCTTTGCTTCGTCCCCGCGAGATTTTTTTTCGCGTTAATTGTCCGTCGTTATTGCTATTCGCTTTGCGGCTATTTAATCACTTTATATATATACATAGATATTGTAATAGAAACGCGATGTATAGATATAATATATATATATATGCGGCAGGATTAACATACATACATATATAGTATAATAACAATCTATTTTCTCTTATCTGCATAATGTGTATATATAAGTTGTATATATAAAGAGAAGAATGCGGTCTGGCCATTTTAGGCGTCGCAACATAATTATATTTAATTGCATTATCGCCGAGGCCTTTGAGGCTCTCCGTCTTCCTTATCAAGCTGATGGAAAAGGAATTGCAGCAGCGCAACGTTTGCGGAGTATAGTCTCTCTAGTAGTCGTTCGCTCTCGTCGTTAGCGACGATCTTCGGCATCTGATTCCGCTGCTCTTCTCTCTGCGTCTTTTCTCTCTCTTTCTCTCTTCCTTCTTGCTTGCAGACCGCGCGCAGCTTGGACGCACGAGCGAGAGAGTATACAACTTTGTCTTGATCCATGACTCCTGGCGAGAGAGCCTCTCGAATATATGGGACTCCATTCAACGCTTTCGTGGAACTCGAAGAGGACTGCTGCTGTTGCGTCGTCGTCGTCGTCGGCGGCTGCTGCTGCTGCTGCTTCGGGTGCTGATACATCCAGTTGAAATATATTCTGCTTCGTCTGATACCTTTTAACAAGTATCACGGGCTAAACTGTTCGCTCGCTTGTCAGACGCTGTAGATTGTATTTATCGCGCTGTTTTCACATAAAGTATACGTAATGGTACATTAGCAGATCGAAATGGCTATATATATGATATCGCATTTCCTTATCTCTGAAAAGTCTATACAGATTCGAATGAACCGCATGATGCAACAATCGCAGAGACGAGCGCGATCAAAGTTGATGTTCGGAGCAGGTTGCACATGCAACGGGAGACTATATATTATAATACCGCACGGGACTATACCGAGCTAAACCAACGTATATACATATATATAAAGTCCGCGCGCCGCGGACGTTTATGGGAGCCCGTGTGCGCCCGCTGATCGGTTCATAAAGCATTCGCGGTTCGTTGCAGAGCTCTGCTTATATATACGTTGTAAGGTATAGAGGCGCTCGCACGCACGCACACACACACACACACCTAGCCACAAATCAACTCAACTGAATCGGGCCCCGGTCTTTCAGTGGTTTCACGCGAGCAGCCGCCGATCGGACCTCGATCGTAAATACGCAACAACGCTTCGCTCGGTTATATAGACTCATTGTTATTGGGAATAAAGAATAATAATAGATAGAACGATTACTAAATAAGAAAAAATCAACGATTACACACCAACGTGCATAACTTTCGACCATATGTGTATGAGTATACACGCGGAAGAAGAGCATGGCAGAGTCAGGCAATATGGAGGAACAAGAGAAAGAGAGGACACGCATGTCCTTCTCTGCGGGCGCGTCAGTATATAAGACGATATCCTGCATCTTCGTTGGCCGGTTCGCAGGACGAACGGCGCGGGAGAGAGGCACGATACTGCACGCAATACGCTGGCCTTAAATCACTCGGCTCACCGAAGCCGCAGTTCTCCACCTCCTTCTCTCTCTATCTCTCTCGCTTCTTCGCTCGATGAGAAAGAGGATGGATTTATATTTAAGGCCCCGGCATTTCGGGGATTCCGATCGTCTCGATCTGCCTGTCTCTCTTTCTCCTCTCTCCGCTATTAGTCCCACAGAGCTCGGCCGCCTATAATTATCCGCGCCCTGTTTTCTGCTGCTGCTGCTGCTGCTGCTGCTGTTGCTCGGCCTTATTCTTTCTGCGGGACTGCTGAGCGCGCGTGCTCGCTCGAGAGAGATCCATCCGTCTTTTGCACACGTCGCGCCGCGGGGAAACCGGAGCGATTTATTTCGCGCTTCTCTCCCTCTTGCGCATGAATGTGCATCTCTCTCTCTCTCTCTCTCTCTCTCTCTCTCTCTCTCTCTCTCTCTCTCTCTCTGGTAATAGTATTGTTACGTCTGTCAGAATTGGCCTTTTTTTATTGTCTCTCTTCTGCGGGGCCCTTCTTATCTTCCTCTCCACCCCTCTCTCTCTTTCTCTCTCTCTCTCTGTTCTGGGTGAAAAAATTGCGCCCAAATACTATATACACGTGTTTTGATCACGAACAATTGACAGTCGCGCTCGGAGATAAATTGCGTGCGAAAACCTTTTTAAGCTGCACCCGCTGCTGTGGAGAGGGAGAGAGGGAGACTTTATAAATCAGGTTTGCGGGAGACCGTGCAGTGCGCGATGCAGTCTCGTTTCTCAGGCGAGAGCGCGTTATTACGCGTATGCGGGATTTCAATATTTTATTCGCGCGGGCACGAGAGAGCTTGTTAAAATGCTGCGCGGTTCTCTCTCCGCATATACTTATACGTGTATGTGTGTACGTGTGTATGTGTGTACGTGTGTATGTGTGATGCAAACGAGTTTCATTATTTCAATTATTTTTGCCAGGCGCGAGCGTAACTCTTGCAGGTATTCCGAATAAGATCTTTTGTGTTGCCTATATATATATATATATATATATATATATATATATACACATATATACATGTGTACGCGAGGATACTCGCTTGAATGCAATGATTGATGAAACGCAGGAAAAGCAAGCAGGGTAGAAAATTATACCAACGACGTATAGGATAGAGAAAGGACTATATCTACCGTCTGATTATTTCGTCTGTTTCTACTTGTATATACTGGGACAATAAATTGTGATACAGCGCGAACACGTGACGTTTTAATAAACCGCTATATACCAGAGCGAGAGAGCACAAAAAACAGCATAAACTCTCTAATATATAATATCACAGCCGCATTCAAATAAATACATATACATTCTATATATATATATATATAAATATATATATATATATATATATACATAAAGAGCAGCAGCCCCCGCTAAACGAGTCGGAAAACAAGGCAGCCGCAGAGAGCGAGAGAGAGAGATTACGATAGGTATCCACTTATTTACGATTTTTCATATATCCCTTCATAACTCGGAGGAAACAATAAGTCGAGCTCGACGCGAGAGCGCGCACGTCGCATTACAAATAGCCGACGCTCGACGTGCGAGATGCTCCCGAGTACATTATCTATATATATATATACATATATACACAGAGCGAGAGAGAACACAACACGCCCACGCAGGCAGGCATCCCTCGCATGACGCCTCCCCCGGGGAATGCCGAATGCCTCGGCGTCCCCACTGTGTTCTTTATCGTCCGGCCGGAATGCTTGATAACGTTTGATTTGTTTCAATCGTAAATAGAGCCGACCAACCGCAATATGCGCGCTCGCTAATACGAGAATAAGAAACGTGAGGGCATGCTCTCGCTCTCCCGATGCGTGTCGCTCGGATTTTCGCGAAATGGTAATAATACGAGGTATGTTGAATATTGCAGCGCGTAAGCCAGGACTGTAGGGTTGTTAAGTTTTATCGAGTCTGTATATAACAGTCCAATATATATATATATACACACATCCTGCAATAATAAGGAGCTCTCGCTCTAGAAGACAATTCCTCCCAGAGATGCTAATTGCACAGAGAGAGAGAGAGAAAAAGAGAGTCGAGAGAGGCGAAGAGCGATAAAGAGGCGGCAGGGAGACAGACGACAAGCGAGAGCTTGGGAGTATAGAGCTGCAGCAGGGAGAGTATAGCAATTGATGGGACAGGCCGGCGCGTTTGTTGAGCTAATTACCGCGGCGAGGCGCTTAAGCGCGCGCCGCTACATACAAACGGCATTAAAGCTCCTGGCCATCAATCGCCGCGGCCGCGTTGCGGACCTTGTCGCGCGCGCGGGCGACTAACTCTGTTTCTCTCTCTCTCTCTCTCTCTCTCTCTCTCTCCATACCTCGTCGTCTTATTGAAGGGTGTAATTGCCCGGACGCGTGGAAATTAATTCGAGAGACAATTGAGAAGCTCTATCTATATATACGCAGTGAGAGAGAGAGAGAAGGCCATCGCGCGTATGGGGAATTCTTCCGCTGTAAGCTTTTCGATATTATACGCACAATAATATGCAGTTGATCAGAGCACAGTTTGCGAATATAATCATGGTACGCGATATTTCCCGCTGGTATGAATATTTATTATGTAAAAAGTAGTAGTGCATGTGCTAACCATTAGCTCTGATACGCGTATGTATGTACACACAAGCACGGCCGGAGCTAAAAATGTCGGAGTAGCGCGAGCATTTGCATTAACTCGGCGGACGTAATTTGCTCGGTCCGTGGAATTCACGCACACGCGATCTTACCTATATGTTTACTAGAATCGCGTTAATGCACTCGCGGTGAACAATTTTAAATGACGATTATCGTAAATTCGCTCTTTTCCGAAGCCTATATGTATATATAATATACATACTGCATCGCGATTACAAGCGAAATAATATCTTCCATTATCTATAAATCGAAAAGTGCACAAACTGCACACGTATACGTAAGTATTAGACAAATCAACCCCTGCGCTTTGCACACGCGGTTAGTCTCTCTCCGGCGTGGTGTGCAGCTTGCCCGTTAACTTGTCTTGCCGGGTAAGTATTTACGGTACCGCAGAGCACGACGCTTCTATGTATACATATATACCCATATCTACTCCCCGTTGTCTTCGGGGACAAATTTCCTGCTGTAATTGGGGGAATGAAATCCGCAGAATTCTAGCCGGGCCCAAAAGCCGCGGTAATTATGTGTGTATGTGTGCAGTGCAGCGCGATACTGCTGCAGTGTGTCTGACGGCGAGTTTGCTCGTCGATCGTCGGTTATTATTCTAGAGCTGCTTTTCCTCCTGGCTAAATTGGGCTTGTTTGTCGCGCGCGTATTACCTTTGTTTACGACGCGCGGAAACGTGATTCTGAGAGCCGCAGGAGATATCGTTTATTCGGGGTTTGAAAGAATATTATATACATTTTTTATATCATAATATACAGAGCGATTGTAATAACGGAACTGCGATCGATTACATTAGCGCGAAAACGAGACAAAACGTTAGAGCTAAACGAAGAATACACTCGTATTGTCGCGCAATCCCCAGCGCTCGTTATATCTTCATTAACTCGTCGCCAACGGCGCCGTCGTATGTGGCTCCTTAGACGCTCGCGCCAGTCGTCGGTCTTTCTCCCGTTTCTATTATATATTGTACACTATATAGGTCTTCGTCTTCATTTTTTCAGGCTCTGGATACGCGCTCGTTACGCATACAAGTGAGCTGCGCATAAGTGGAGAGTCATCTTTCGCATATGTGTATCGAACACTTGTTTTCTATTACAGGCTAAGTATAAGTCGCGAATTTGAAAATTAAATTTTTACACCGTATCGAACTCTAACAGAGTAATACAGGTGCAACACCGCTATAAAATGGTTAGTAGATAAGTATCGATTAAAATTGAAGCTATAAGATCCACAAAATTTTTACTTGAAAATGCTCAATACACCACTTTACCGCAGGCAACATACGCATGTTCCATATCCGTATATGCGGGTTCACACGCTTCCGATTCTGCATCCAGCATGTCGCGCATACGCGCGCATAGCCGTACCTCTTATACACCAAACGCCCTTTTGTCTCTTGTGTTCCTTTCGAATTCATCGCACATATATACACATTGGACGGCTCCGTGTGTCTGCGGGGACTGCTTTCGCAGGAAAAATTCCTCTGGCCTGCTGCTGCTGCTGCCGAATCGCCGCAAGATCGGGACAGATCATTATGGGTCCCCGTAAGCAGAGCTCCTTCTCGGGCTTTCTTTTGCTCTCCCGGTTCTTCGTCTCGGGCCTGCAGCTCGGCTCGTAAATATTCGCCAGCCGAATAATGCTGCTGCTGCTGTTGTTGCTCTTCGGCCCCGTAATGAAGGACATCCTCGTTAATTAGTCGATAAATTATCCTTCACACTCGCGAGAGACCTTCTCTCTGCGCTATCGGTCTATCCATCTTGCGTGTGTATGTGTGCAGTAGTGCAGCCTTTCTAAGCGCTTGTTTTTTTCTCTCTCTTTCTCTCAAGAGAGGTGAAGATTTGGTCAGGACCGGGCATAGTTTACGACACTCCATATCTCGCGCGAGAGAATTGAATGGCTTCCTCGCAGTTTTTCGGAATGGGATTCCAAATTGGAGGAACGCCGCTCTCCTTCTCTCGCCTATATCCTCTGGGATCATTACGACATCGTATTGTCGATCACCTCTCACGCTGTCGTAGGTGACGCGTGATATTCTCAATTATGCAGGTAAACATCGCTGATAAAATATTTCAACGCGTATATACAAGCTGCTATAATTCACCGACAGCAGCCGCTTAAAAACACCCCTGTACAGCGCAGCAGCAGCCGATAAGAATCTCGCACCGTCGCAGCATCGCGATTGCCGCGTGTCAAAAGAGCCTCTATACTACATACAACCCGTCGTCATAGAGCTAGAGCAGCGCGACGCTTTTCGTGCCGCTCGGCCGTACATCAGAGCCCGGCCTTAACTACTTCCTGCGCACGCGCGCTCGCGAACCGCGGAAACGAGCCGCGGAGGTTGTGCACAGGTTGCTCCGCGTAACCGGAGAGCTCGCGCTTATATATATTTACGGGTGATATAGCGATGAGGATGCGCTTAATGTAACATTATTCAGCGAAGAAGTTGTTTAGAGCCGCGCGAGGATAAGTTGTGGGGCTTCGAATTTCTTGGAAAATTTACGATACTTATCGGCTAGCCGCGATTACTTTTTGCGTCGACGCAGCGACGAGGGCATTGTATATATATATATCTGTGGTGTCGTCCTCGTCGCTGCCCTTTTTCTCCGCCGAGTATTATACGCGTGTACAGGTATATTTGATGGCTCGCTCGGTATAATTATGGTTTACTCGCGAGATCGATATTCGAAAGAGATAAGGAGAAATAAGAAAGCGCGGGTCATCTTGACTCTCTCTCGCGCGCGCACTGCGGTTAATATATAACCACGCCTTGGAAAGCTAGGAAAAGTATACACGTACGTGTGGCGTGCAGCAGCAGCTTCGATAAGTGCAAGATAGCTTACGAGACTGTCTCGAGTGATTGGTCGAGCTCGGGTCGAGCGCATTCCTTGCATTATATTACGTATAGAGAGGGATATACACGGCGCGCGTGTTTCAATGTTTAAAGTTGCGGCTCGCGCGGATTAGGAATCGCGCAACTGGTTCTCTCTCTTTCTCGCGAGAGACGTTAATTTGAATTACAATGACGGAAATTACGGACTGGTTTCCTCCGCGCGTTCGCGGATTTTATTGGCCGACGTAAATTACGTGCCTCTCTCTCTCTTTCTCTCTCTCTCTCTCTGTTTGCGCTTTTTTACACTTCTCTTTCTCGGCTTCTTCGGGCGCGTAGGTTTGCAAACTTGTTCGATGCAGCGCGAGAAAGAGAGAGGAACGTATTGAAAGGAGCTGGAATTTTAATTTGTCAGGGGGATGAAAGATTTTCAGTAAAGAGGACTGTTTATTGACTTTTTATTGGATAGAGGATCGTCGCCTCCTCCTCGCCGTTGAGGATATACACTTCGTTTTTTTCTCTTCCTCTTTTCGTTTCGTCCGCCGTCGATATTTATCGCCGCGGCAACAAGGCGTTTAATGCCCGTATAGTTCGATGTTCCTTGCGGTTTGCATTCGAATAACTTTACAAAAATACGTTATTTACAGATGTATGAATCAGAGGTAGACTCTCCTCTCTCCTCTTTTAACATTTAAATTGAAATGGCTTGTACAAATAAATTACGCTCGGGTCTTGCGCGAATAATAAAATATACGTATAAAAACTTATTTTTCTCTTCTTTTGTTGCTTATATCTCTAGAAAAATAAATTAATCTAATAAATACGCTGGTTTATCACACGCACGCACGCAGGCGGCTAGACTCCGTCGAAAATGGTAGAGATGTAATTGAAGGCGTCCTTCGGAGTCGGATACTCGTCGGGATGGGAGTGAAGTAAGTGCGCCCGAAGTTCCTTCGAGAAGTTGGTCTGATAAGCGCCTCTGCAAGATTCGCATTGATATATCATTTTGCCTGGATGCAGGTTCGTCGATAGAACGTGTTTTCGAAGATTTTCCTGAAAGTGAAAAAAACCGTTTAAATATATAAATCCACGTCACATTCGGTACAGAGAGGCCCTTAAAAACGCGCAACATATTCATAATATAGGTATACGCAGGGCTGAAAATGAGTATAAGCGTCGAAGCTCGCTCCATAAACACGTCAACGTCCTCGTTCGCCGTCTGCCTGCATATAACCATAACCGCAGCAACAAATAAATCAGCATAAACGCGCAACAAAGCGTATCATCAGCCTTCCCTGATTTAATCATCAGCTGTTCCGCAGCTCCATACGCACTCGCTCTCCCTCTCGCTCCTGTGAATACCGATATTGAAAAGGAGGCAGAAGAAGGCGAGAAGAAGAGGAAGAGGATGAGACGTAGTATAGGTACTTCGCAAATCTCCGAAGAGTGACTTGTACGAGCTGCTGCTGCTGCGCGTTAAGCATTTACACCTCGACTCTCGCGCGCATATAAACCGGTAGGCGGGCACTTAGCGTCCCGAGGTTCAAAGGTAAAGACTCGTATATCCAGGGCCGTTAAGCTGCCGCTGATGCAATATAAGGGACGTCTATGTTCGCGTGATCATACAGCGCGCGAGCCACATCGATTCTCCAGCGATGGATTTTTTAATCGTAATTATATATATATATATATAGCTTCTGAAAATTCGAAAAATTGCAGCCGCGACAGCAGAAGAAAAAAAGGAGAAAGACGCCCGCGTTCATTGGCCGCATCGCGAGGGTATTATAGAAGCTCTTGAAAGGCAGCTAAGTAGCCGAGAGCGCGCTCGTAAACATATAGCCGTCCGGAGAGCTTATACGAGCCGTTGATGGCAGCAGCAGACATCAAATTTAATTTCCCATAACTAAATCTTTCCTTCGCGCTCGTACCCCGCTGTCGATGGATATACTACATACTCCTCTCGTATCCCTCCGCTATTATGCACTTCCTCTCGCTGCGTGTGGGAATAGCTTTTTTTTCTCTGTTCGGAGTTTAGAAGCGCTCGAGAATACAATACGACGCAAAAAGGCTTTAATTTCCTCAAATATACGCGCTCGATTTATAAATTTCACAGCCTTAAGAATGTTCGATTGCACACATGCATATATACCATCGAGCAAAGAGACAAAAAAAAAAGTAGTGCGAAATACCGGTCCGAGATCTCCTCTCGCGAATGCCTCGTTTATCTGGCGATAATTAGCGGGCGGCGCAAGCTCACCTCAAAGCCTCGCTCGCGATCGGCTCTTGCCACCTACATATACGCGCGCACCACCAACCGCGAAAAGTGCCGATCGAGACGCGACGCTGAGAGCCACTGGAATGAGTTTATATATATATAGATATACGCGTCGACGCGCGCGCACGGCGACACACGAAGCGAACCGCGCGCTACATTAGCATACCCGGCGCGAATCTATCTCCCGCAAGCTGGCCGCCGCGCGCACAATTAACTCGTTATCTTATCGGCGACTCGGCGACTCTTCGAAGCCGAAAAACATTAAGGTGTACGCGCGCCTTGCTTAATTTACACCCCGCAAAACGAAAATCGCGAAGAGTCGCCCCGAGTGAGATCCCCCCTCTCTCTCCTCTTTTTCTTCTCTTCGCTTCGCTCGCGGCTCGCTTCGAGAAAGCGCTGACAGCTTTATGCTGATGAAAGAAACAGGTGTGTGCGCGCGCGCGCGTCGATAACGCGGTATATAATCGTTTCGCGCTGCGCGAAATTCATAATTTCCCGGGTTTTACGGCGGCTTTGCGTTTCTCGATATGCACGCGGCGAATATGGCTCGGGATATGTTTTTTTTATTTTCCCTCTTTTGTGTGGACATAAGGGTTATCGATGAGCGGATCTGATGATCAGCTTCGGAGATAGAGAAGAGAGAGAGAGAGAGAGAGAGAGAGAGAGAGAGAAGGACACCGACGACGTAGTCTGACGATCGTCGTTACTTTGTTTCTTAATGAATACGATGGGGGAAAGAGTTTAATGAGATCGAGGGCGGCGTCGACGATATGATGGGTGGATTACAAAAATCACTTTCTCGTGTTATATATTTGCATATATTCGAAATTCGCATCTCGGAAGAGCGCATAATGCATCTACCTGCAGTCTAAATTAGCCTATCTTTATAAACGCAAAGAAAGAGAAACGAAAAATCCCGAAGCGGCATCAAGAATTAATATATATTAACGACTCCGTTGTCTCGGATTTTTGCACACATATATACCAAACGAGTTTCTCACTCGGAAATTCGTCATCGAATTATAAACCGATCATACCGCTCGGAGAGAAAACAATTTTCATTCAGCCTCGTCTGAACTGTGCAAAAGGATAAATATATATATATATATATATATATATATATATATATATATATATATATATATATATATATACATAAGCGAAATTCTAATCTTATCGATCCCCTTACGCTTGTTAGCGCATCGAGATCGAGAGAGTCACGGTTATTTGCACGCATATACGCGGACGACGCGTTACATTGTAATGGCCCCGTGTATTTACTCTCCAGTAGAGCTCGAGCTCGCTCTCATCAGCGGCGGGTTAATCGAAGAGCCGGCTACCACTTCGCGGTAGGTCGCCGCCTCCCTCTCGCTGTTTCTTTTTTTCACGAACGAGAGAGAGGGGGAGAGCATTCCGATAAGGTTAATCAGCGGCCGGATTCGAGATTTATGGCAAGCCAGTCTCTTATGTCGTCGAGCGAGCTGACCGACGCGCCGAAGAATGTGCCGGACTAGCCGCGATTTAGACGTGCCTGCTTACCCCTAATGACAGCTTCATATATTTATTGCCTCGAATCGTGTCCAACGCCAGGTTTTTACTTAGTAATATACCGAAGAGTTTTTTTTATTTACGTCGTGCGACGAGCTTACCAGATTGTTGCTCGCGTAGCCACAGTGACGGCACTTGTACGGCTTCTTTCCAGTGTGCAGGCGAACGTGTCGCTTCATGTGTGAGCTGATCTTCGTCGTGAAACTGCAACTGTCATACCGACACCTCAGCAATTGTGCACTGCTCTCTTCGTCCCATTTCTCGTGTCTCTTTCTATGCCTGAAATCATATATTTTATTAAATTATACAATAATAACCAAACGAAAAAAAAATAATCCACAGGACACAGAGCGCGTATTTTAATTAACGCCGGCACTGTGAAAGCACGCGCAGGTAGACAAACCAACGTGTTAATCATTTTCGATCGCGCTGCAGCAGAGCCGGGAAATCGAGCAGAGGAGAGCGATTATCACTGCATAGCCGCGCGAAGTTTATGGTTGCCTATACGTAGAGAGAGAGAGAGAGAGGCAAAAGCACGCCGGGCGATTACTGATTATGACTGATGCGATATGCGTGCGCGATATTACCGTCTCTCCACTGCTGCTGCTCTCGAGTGCCATTGCCGCCGTGGCTGTAGTGGCTCTCGCCTATATCAGCTTCGAAATGCGTGACACGTTTAATTAAAATCCCGCGTGATTTACTCGCGCGCGTGTACTGTGCGGCCCGCTGGACGCAGCCGTGTATGTGTATAGTCGGAGGGATGCGGAGAAAGAGCCGCTCGTGCGGTGGAGGAAGGAAAAGCCGAGGGATGAGTATATTTAAAGTTACGCTTTTTTTAGAGATTTTTTTGTGCTGAGACGATCGTGATGGAAGCTTTGTTGTTAGCGACGATAAACTGTTACAGATTCATTCGTTATTAATATGAAAAATGCATATTATAATTTACCTGAGGCTGATCATATCAACGAATCGATTAACGCTGCCGATCGGTGATTCCTGTTTTTTTGTGTATACATACAGCTTTTTACTTTCCTCTCGTTTTCGTTTGCCTGCTATTTTTTCCCTTCGCTCGCGGCGGGCGAAAATGGGTGAACAAGTAGGAGGTACAGATAGATAGAGACAGAGAGAGAGAGTGAGTGGAAGGCAGGGCACGGAGTAGGGTCACTTAATTGCTGGAAAATTGAAAACGAGACCGAGCAAAGTTTAAATGTACTGCGAGATACATGGCGCCGGGAGATGAATCTCTCTTTCCTGCGCGTTTTCGTTCTGTATATTGTATAAGCCTTGTGTTTGATAAAATATATACCGAGCGCTGCAATTCAAACTGCCCGCGCCGCGCAGTCGTATATTTACAAGATTTTTATCAATCATCATTTATCGCGAATCACGAAACAAGCTCGCGCGTGTGCAAAGTTATATTACACGAGGACGGCAGGTGTGTCACACCGCCGACAGCAGAAAAAGAAGCATATCGACGCTGTATTATCATATATATGTGTGTGTGTGTATATATATATACGCGTCGCGAGAAATGTAGCAGGGAATTTACGAGTTCGGCCATAACGCGCATCCGTTGCCAGGTGTAGTCACCTGACGCGCCGCTAGAGAGAAAGAGAAAGAGACTTACAAGCGCGATTAAAAATGATTCTTTCACTCGGTATACGCATATACATATATTGTACTATATGTATATATGTACCCCCTCGCATGCATAATTAAAGCCGTCGGGAAAAAGTGAGCGTGATTCACTTGTATAATATTGCTATACAATGTTTCGAGAAGGAGTAGCTGCAGGATAAAGCGGCTTTCGAATGATCGTCGAGGGCGTGCGTTGCTGATTTTAATGACTCCGCGAGTGCTTATATATGTCTTATTGAATTGTTGTTTACGGGCGATTTTAATAATGATTAGAAAGCATTAGCCGGCACGAGCCATTCAGCGAAATGAACCGGGATGCTATTATGTATACTTATTTCCTTACCAATATTGCTTTCAATCGCAATTTAGCCTATATAGATATTATACGGATGCCACGAAAGAAAACAGAGCAGTATATAAGATCGGATATATACGCGTACATCCGTAAACGCAGGAGCGTCGATATATATACGACACTACTCAAAGAGAAATACATCCTGCGCGCAGCCGGGAAATGAAGCGCCGGACTACAGAGGGTTGATCCAGAGGAGGAAGAGGAGAATTTGTTTAGAACGAGCGCGCGGTCGTAGCGCAGTAGTAGCTCCGACAGAAAAAGAGAACGAGAGAAAAAAAGCTTGCGTATTTAGCGCGCGGGGTAAAAGCTCGACGATACGGCATAGCGCGTATATACACTCGCCGCGCCCGCATAACTTTTAAGCTCGCGCTTTTATTGGACACGCGCGAGCCGCGTCCCTTGAGTTTACTGTGGTCAAAGAACGCTATATACGTGTGTGTGTGTATATATAGCGAAAGTCCGCAGACGAGAAAATTTATCTGCGCTCCGGAAAATTCTTTCTCATCCCGTCTAATTCGTGCGCCTGTCGCCTCTTCAGCGCTTGATAAATAAAATCATATTGTATATATATATATATACCTTACGAGTTGAACTTTGGTTTTCGCAGCGTAGGAGCAATTGTCGCATTGAAATTCACGTTGGTAGCTGGTGCTGCTGTCGTGGACGAGTCTCCGATGATGCTTGAGTTCGGTTTCCGTGCGTAGAATCGTCGGGCAGCCGGGTAGCCCGCACTTGTACTGCTTTCCCAAGTGCCGCGTCATGTGCTGTCGTAGAATGTGCCTGCAAATTAAACGAAGCATATCGTGTATCATAGCGAACGAAACGATTTTAACCCGAGAGATATCCACCTGTTTAGCCTCTACTGCCCCCCCCCGCGCACTATATATACATGCTGCAGCAGCAGCAGGAGCAGCATGAAATCAATTCTTCTTGTTATTTTTTTTTCTTTCTCCTCTTTAGTGCAGCGCCGGTAGCAAGGACGATTTATAGTACAGCGAAGAATGCCGCGAACAAAAGGGCATCCGATTTTTTCGATAGCCGCGCGCGGCTACCGAGAAATTCTTGCGCGGGGGCATGTATATATATATGTGTGTATGTGTGTGTATATATATACACATCGGAAGCAGCAAGAAGGGCCCAACGAAGAAAAGACACCGAGGGAGAGAGAGAGAGAAAGAGCAAGGCTGCCTATAAGGACAGAGCTCGCGCGTGCATAAAGCGAGAGGGGGCCGCGAGAGATCTGGGCCGTCCGAGCCGCAGGAGCTGCCCCGGGTTGCAATTGGCCGCGCAAGTGTAACGCCGCGCTTTTACATTGTAAGGACGCCCGCCCTCGCATGAGAAATCACGGCCTGTTGCTCGCTCTTATCTCTCCTCTTGGGGAGAACGGCTTGCCGTGTGTGTGTGTGTATATATATATATGTACACGCGAGAGCTGTATACATGTATATATGTATATGCGTGAGCGCACACGCGAGATGCCGCGCGAATTCCGATGCGAGTGAATGATCGTTGACTATATCGTTGCGACACACCGCACGAGGCTCTTTGTTTTGTATTGCGACAAGGAGCAAGCTGGGCATTCTTTTTTTGCGTGCTCTTAAAATCAGCGGGGAATTTTAATGGCCTGACTTTGATGGAATTATGGTATCGGCTCAGACTTTATGTCGAGTGTTTTGAAACTTTGATAAATCATCCTTGTGGATTAATAAATATTTGAATATTAACGCGTCATATATTGCAACTCGAAATTAAATACTCGTATTTTACAAAATTTGTATATCTCCATCGTCTTAGCCAACATATCATATAGGTAATTCAAAGGCATATCAAAGGTAATAGGTAATTACTGAAGCTTTGTTTAACCATTTTAAATTTTGTTTAAAAATAAAACTCATCGGAACAAAGAGGTGACGCAGTCCGCACGAGAATACGCGTATATTATAGAAAAAAAAACAAGCTGAATCCGAATTGAGAAAAAAAGTCGATTGCATAAATTAGCCATAAATTCGAAAAGTCGAAAAGAGTCAAACAAAATTGATTGAAAAATAAATTTGCGCACCAGCCACTCCTCTGCAGCCTTCGCACAATCCTCAATCTCGCCGAGTGCTAGCAACGAAAATAAAAAAAAGGATCACGACGACGCCCGGACAAAAGCAGCGACGGCGAAGAAGCACCGCATGACCCACATAAATATATCGAGAGCTCGCTCCGAAAGTTATACAAGTCCGCCGCTCGCGCTTGACCATCAGAAAGAGAGAAAAAGCCGCGGCGATTAAGAAGAGGCTCTATTCCTCTCGCTTTTTTGGGATGTCGCAGGCGTGACAGGGAACGGCTGTATGTGTGTGTGCGATTGAGCAAAACCGGATACCGTCAATCACGCTGATTTACCTGCGCTCAGCTCGCATCGTCATCCCATGAAGCACGCTCATTTGCTCGATCGGACTCGCGCCATTTGAAAGTCTAATAATATATATCGCAACTGTATTATATATATATATATGCGGCTCTCTCCTCGTTATATTACGTCCGTCAATGATGTGTGCTGCACTGTGGTGTATATATATATACACACGGGGCGGCGCCGCGCGCTGATTTCTGACGTTTTCGCCAGGGGGGGAACCAGTTCGTTGTTTTTTTCCTCTTTTTTTGCTTTCGATTCGTTTTGGTCCCGGTGATGGCGGCTCTCCATTAACAAAACGCGCCATTACGAGGCGAGGCGCGAGCCGTGATTCATTCGACGTGAATGAATCCGAATCTCCGGGGGGAGAAAGAGACGAGGGAGTGAAGAGAATACACTTTCGGCGCCTAGCCGACATACAAGAGCATCGGCTATGCTCTTCCTCCGCCTTGGATGTAGATGGATAGGAGAAGAGAAGGACGAGAGATCGAGCTTCACGATTGGTTTCTTTTTTTTCTTGCTTCTCGGACGTAGAGGGACAGCGGCGATGGCGAGCACGGAGGTGTAAATTCGATCACTGCGACGCTCCGATGATCTCGAGAACATTTTCTCAACGAGAAATGATAACGTACTGCCGCGGTACATACGGCGTATTATACCCGCGATAAGTAAAAAAGGCAAGACACTGAGTGGAATGAAGCGAGTGGTCGAGCTATGAGCAATAAGAAACGAGCAGAAATCTCAATAAACATGAGACAAGAAGATACGAAGGTATAATAGAAAGGGAGAAGCAAGAGGGACAAGAAAGATTAGGGCCGGCGGAGCGCCGCTGCGTGCAGGCTAAATAAAAATGTAGACTCTGTCTTCTATAGGACAACGCTGGAAAGATCCCGCTGTGGGTGTGAGTGTGTGTGTATATATAGGGGAAAAGTTTTGTCTGATATGCTGTGTGTATTATATCCAGTGCGCGGAGGAGGAAAAATCTTGCTCGGGACACGTATAGGACAATCCATAAAGTTGACCTACACGCAATTTCGTGAGCATTTTTGACGTCCCAGCAGCAGCTATATGTAAGATAGCCGACTCCATAAAGCCGCTTTCCCCCTCCCTCCCTCCCATTCTTTCTCTCTCTCTCTCTCTCTCTCTCTCTCTCTCTCTCTCTCGCTTTGAGCTTTACCGCTGCAGCAGGCTTTTCCACGTTTCTTATGTATTATATGGCACTGCACTATACCGGTGAGCTTCAAAGGTACGAGCATATTAGCAATTATTTATACTGCCTTTTCTTTTTTTCTTTTAATAAAACTTTCTTGTTATTATTATCTTTTTATCCTTGTCGCGATCGACGGATTAACGTTTAATTATGCTAATGGCGTTCAGAAACGCTAAAGTCTGCTATAACAGTGTTACGGTCGTTATTGCGACACACCTCGAGTTTCCAAAAATAAACGTTGATTTACATTAAATTCACGTGACACAAAAATCCCCGCAATTTTTACACTAAATACTACGCAAGAATATATAGAACCATTATCAGCCAGCTGAACTTTTCTTCGAATAATCAAAGCTATTTACTCAGTTCGATCGTCGATACAGTTGCTCAAATAAGAATCATATCTGACTCTGTCAATCTCGCGTAAAAGTTGACAAAAACACCGTGAGCAATTATTATAACTTTAATTATGCAAGTATAACTCGCGAAAGCTTTTATTAAATCCCAGTTTGTCGTATATTCATGAATATCGTATTAAAATAACATAAAAATGATCAATCAGGCAAATCGCATCAGAGCTAAAGGTAAAATTTCCGAAAGCTATTCACTCTTCCATATACACACACTAATTCAGGATATTCCCTACTTTGGAGGTCCGATGCTCGCGCGTAGCTTCGGGTCAATAAATATAAATCTCGATGGGAGAGAGAGAGCACAGCATCGATCGACAGAGAAGCAAAGCCGTCGCGGCCTAATCAACGGGAAAAAACTCGTAAATCTAAGTGACAATTCGTGTAATTAAAATCAAGTAGTAACGAAGTATAGCCACTGCCGTGTGCGCTCTCTCCCCTTCACCGTCGCGATGATGAGAGAAGCATCTATCTCTCTTCTTCTTCTTCTTTTTTCTCTATCCTCTGCTGCTTCTCTCGTGTGTATATAGCGAAGGGAGTCGTGTCGATGCTATTGCTGCGCTGCTAATATACCGCTGGCTCAAGAAATGTATAGGATGGAAGTAGCCGTATAGGCAGACGATAATCAACGACTGCGTCGACGCTTTCGAAATGCCGGACTTGTTTGCCCGTCCTCTTCGTCCCTTTTTCGCTGTGTACATCAGCCGTGAGTATATTACGCGCTCTTTTTTGCCTTTTCTTTATATGCGCGGTATATACCGCGTTGCGCGATTTGTTTTTCGCTTTATTCCTCATACTGAACTTACGGCTTTTGACTTTCGATCGCGAGTGTGCTTTAATTGAATTCCGATGAAGCTATATATATATATATATATATATATATATATATGTACCCAGAGCCGCGCGCGAGCGGCTAAAAGTTTCGGTTGATGTAAATAAGTACTTTATGGATATGGCAGCTGCGCGCGGGGATATACTCGGCGGTTGTACGCACGCAAAATACCGATTTAATGACGCAGGGCTAATGATAATACGCTAAATTGGAAATCAGTATCTGTTATCCGAAATAATTCGGACAATAACCGGTAACGAGTTTTAGGACATCTTTGACGCTCAAAAAAATAAATATCGCGTAAAAGATAAATATTAGCAATATTATTCCTAAGCACTAAAGCCTTCCGAAAAATTCGTCAATCACTATGTATGATTCGCATTATTGATACAACAAAGTTACCATATATATTCAAGCCTTAAATCAGCTCCCTCGCGCGCGCGCGCGCTCTTTCAATTCAACCTCGCAAATCTCCCGAAAAAGAAACATCCCCAGCGCGATTAATCAAAGCTACACGACGCTGTCTTCCTTCCCACAGCAGCGGAGCCGAAAAAAGCCCTCCTCGAAATAAAAGAAAAAAATCCGGTCAGTACATAAAACACGCTGTTCATAATTTTCCTCTCCCCCTCTTCATATCTCGCGCGCGCGCGCGTTCGGCTACTATAAAGCTCTTAACAAGCGCGCGAGAGGAGCTTTAAGGGCCCGTGCGAATGTAACACGCTGCTGCGCTGCGCTGCTGAGGGGATTACATTACGAGCTTCGGCTCGCGATCGGAATAGCGATGAGACAAATGCTGCGGGACGCTTTACACGAGCTGCGCAGTCCTTAGCGCGACCCGCGGCGAGTGACTTATGTGCCCGCGACGCCGCGAACTCGTATGGACGCGCGCGCAGGTGGAGGAGGAGATGATGGAGATGCCGAGATTGTATCGATATGCGATATATATATGTTTATGCAAGTCCTTCGGTCTTTTGCAAATATATGTGTGCTGCTGACTTCTGCTGCGTTTTGCTTTTCGAGGAAAACTTGCGCGTGATTAATGTGGGAAGTTATCGAGTCTTAATACATGAGTGTAATTTATGCCTTTTTTAGCTCTCAAATTTGGGAAATATTGAGCATACGTAGAGCTATGAGCGTTGGGTTATTTGAACGGCTCGACTTGTTTGCTGTGAAACGAGTCTAGATATACATTGCGCCATCAGTCCGGAAATTCCCTCATAAGTTGATAAAACGAGACGAGAATTACATCTTCGGTCAGTCTGCAGACGAAGCGCAGAGAAACTTTTACTCTTACGACTGCCAAAACGATAGTCTTCGACGTGTATATCAAGTGTTTTTATACTACAAACAGTTTCTGCTGCGTACAAATAGTGAGTGTTGATTTGTAATCTGAATTGATTATAATGTCATAACGTGACATTTTTTTCAACACATTTTTCTTCAAGTCTGTCAATCAATTCATACGGGTTCGGATAAAATTGAGGCATCGCGTGAATAGAACCTCAATTTTATAAGGGCTTTGAAGATTCAAAACGGACATTTTTTTTAAACGGCCCATAGTCCTAAATATAGTTTAAGTTTTAATATATATATATACTTCACATTCGCACCTGTGCACATAATATACGCATTTGTCTTCTAACAATTCAACGCGTCGGATTATTTGAATAAACCTCGATTCGTTCGTTGCGAAACGAGACGCGATAAATATTGCGTCATCAGCTGATGCCACCGCAGGCAGCCGAGCGTTGAGATATTTAAATGCTCGAAATTAAATTCTCAATTTATAAAACGTGACCGTGACTTATATCATACTGATATTAGATGTTCACTTTAGAGTAGGGTTTCCCTGTGTGAAAAATATGTGACGCTGAAATAGATATCAGGCATTTCCAGTGACGAAGTCGCGATAATAGCCCACGAGTTATACATTAGATCAATATTTATTTTGCTTTTCTCTAGCACGAATTATCTCGACGGCATATATAAAGCTGTCCAATAACGAGATTCTTCAGTCAGTCGGGATAGGCGTTGCAGAGAAACATTTACTCAGCTGGCAAAATGATACTTTTCGTCGTGTCAAGTGTTTTAATACTACAAGCTGTTGCTGCTGCCCCTGTAAATGGTGAGTACATTGATAATTCGAAAGTAGTGATTCGAATGATACAACCACGTGATATTTTTATCGACGCACACGTAACGTTTTGAATTTTATATAGAAAATGAGGCGGAACTTCTCGTAGCGGCGACCAACGGAGTTTACCGGATGAGTTTGGACGGCAGTAACGCAGTCTTAGTCGCCGAGGCTGTCAACGCCACGAGTGTCGACTACCATCACGCTAAGCGTCTATTGTTCTGGAGCGATGTGGCTACCCACAAGATCTACAGCAAAGATTTATTCGACGATTCCAGTGAAATCAAGACGGTTGTTGCGGGCCCAAATGACTGGAAACCACGAGCCATCGCCGTCGACTACGTCAACGACAAAATTTACGTAATGGACCAAGGCGGCAAAAAGATCGATGTCTTCGAGTTGGACGGAAGCAAGAAGATCAACGGACTCCAGGTTAATCTCACGGATCCTGACGTAGACGAGGACTGGAATCTTATGGTTGGGCCCAGTACCATGGATATCGTTGTGGATCCTAACGAGGGACTTGTGTTTTATGGAGAACACAATAAGGTATAATATTCGTGTGTGCAATGATCAGTTTTTACGCGTATGTTATATACAAATATAGACAGACAAGCTATTGTTCTCCACATATAGATAACTCTCGAACAATCTTTAAAGCAAACACGTCATAGACTTCGATTTAGGCGGAAAATACAAGGTCTGCGGGCTAGTCGGAAAAGATAGACCAAAATATGTAAATGTCTCATCTCTTCATTCGCGACGATTCAAATTTCTCAGAATTATAATCCATGAAACTAAACTCGTCCGTTTTTACTATTATAACTATAACACAGGTGATGCGCGCAACACTGGACTTCAGCTCCGTCACGTACGTCGGTCACAAGTCCTACGTCTCGGGTCTGACGATAGACCGCGAGGCCAAATACATCTACTACGCAGACTCACAACGCTTCCTCTGGAAGGCGAATTACGAAGGCCAGCACGTGGATCACGTCAATGCCTACGACCACCCGACCGATTACGTACGAGGTACGTCTGTGTCTCCGCGAAGTCTGAGCTATTACAATGGTGGATTCTTCTGGTTGGATCGTCGGCAGGACAACTATCCCGGTGTGCACCATCTACAGCGTTACTTTTCGAAGCCAGTTAACACCGAAATAAATAGCGCTTGGACCGTCAGGGTTAGGCATCCGTCGTTGCAAGATACAAGCAGAGTCCAGGTATTGTCCGAAGCGGAGAGCTTTTTGTATGTAATGAGGGTGTAGTTTATTGAAAGTCATTTTTATTTTAGGATCACGCGAAAGGCTGCGAGAAAACCGACTGCAAGTACATGTGCCTGGTGTCCAATCCAACGTACTCGAATGTAACACACTCGTGCGTCGAAGATACGAAGCAATGATACATGGACTGGATCGATCATCGTTTACATTTTTCATAATTTGCGTACTTTTCATCGTAACTCCGATTAAGTATTCGTATTTTGTAGAAAATTTTAAGAAAAAATAAATACACCTGTATATATGTGAAACAAAATCTCGACTTATTCAATCACGCAAATAATCGATATATATCCATACGCATCAACCGGCGGCCTGAGTAATATAAGAAAAAAACAAGAGCTGTGTAAAGCCGAGTACAAGTCCGGTCGTAAAAAAAGTCTCTCGACGGAAGATTGAGAACGATGGACAGGGAACGATAATTCGAGTAAGTGAAAGAGGAGGGGAAGCGCATCGCGGCGCAAAAGCAAAAAGGAGAACAGAGAGAGAAAGATAGAGCGCGCGCGCCGGGGCATTAATTAAAAAGGTTGCGCATTAAAATGATTTGTTTTAATTGGCTGAAAGCGCTGAGGTATTTACGAGCGGACGTACCGCCGCCGCCGAGAAATTTCCTACTCGCCCGAAGCGCGCTTTTATGCGCTCGTTTGCGCGAGCGATCAACGTCGTCGCGCTCTCGTCAACTTTCCGCACGTCTTCATGTAAGCACATACACAGACACATAAACACACACATATATATATGTATATACGGAAGCTGCGCGGCGGCTCGATTGAGACTTTAGGTTCTCATGCGCGGGCGCGAAAAATCGTTCGTGAGAAAGTCCGAAGGAAAGTAGGCGATGCCGGGCGAGATGTATATACATCACCGTATATTTGAAGATGAATTATGGATAGCGCGCAGGGATTAATTATAGTTGTACATTTATAACGGTTTCGCCTTTCTAAACGTACTTTTTCGCGGACGCCATCGATCAATTGCGCGCGGTGAAATTCGGTTGGGAAGAGGACACCGCAGAGTGACGGGTGCTGATCCGAGGTATATATAATCCGTAATTTACAGGTTTGAACGAATAAAAATAAAAGCAGCGACGCAAGCCGATCGGAGATTTTTATCACCGCGAGAAGTTGAAAGAGAGAGAAAGAGAGAGAGAGAGAGTGAGAGGTCTAAAAAGGCCGCGCTGCGCAGAGCGAAGATCGAAGGTCAAGGCAGCGCTGCTGTCAACCCAAGAGGAGAGAGAAAGAGCGAGCAATTAACCGGAGAGCCTTGTCCGGATTATTTATATCCATTCAAGTTCCCGATGTTAATATCTCTTCGATTTGGACGTGTATTATAAATGCTCGCTCAGGTGGGAGGAAACGAGAGAGAAAGAGAGACACAGGCCTTAGAGCTAAGTTATATACGAATCGGGATCGTCGAATCGCGCGACTCGATGATGGCGTTGATGATGTAGTGCGCTGTGCGCGCTTGATGGCGGTGTGTATCTGTTCTCCAAGAGAGAAAGAGAGGCCGGGCTCGAAGTGAGCCAAAGGTGATACATGGCCGACGTCCCATCGGACCTTCTCTCGCCTGTCTCTTCTCTTCGAAAGAGAAAGAGAGAAGCGGATAAAGAATGAGAGGCATATAGAGCGAGCGAGAGAGAGAGAGAGAGAGAGAGATATAGGGCGGCCCCCCGGAGCAACTGCTGTCATAACTCAATCCCACCTTCTTCTTCTTCTTCTTCTTCTTCTTCTTCTACTCTCATCCGCGTATATGCACGCGAGTATAGCGTCCGTCCATTGCAGCACCTGCGAGATGAATCTAAGCCAGCTCTGCTTCTTCTTCTTCTTCTCCTTCTGCTTCTTCGTCTTCTTCTACTTTTTGCATTATACTGCACCGGTAATTCCGTCTCATTCTGCGCAGCTATAGATGCGTAGCTTCGATTTTTCTCTCGCTGCGGCTGCTTCTTTGGGCTCTTTATTGTGCGCGCGCGTCCCTTAATTTACATCGTGTATATAAGCGCGCGCAGGAGGATCGATCGATGGAGATTAGAATTTCACGTGCATACGTGGGAACAGGCGGTCGTGTCCCGTGTCGCCGGTTGACTTATTTGTTTTAGCTTTTCGAATCGAAAGATATTTATGAAATAGTAGGGGACTCTCGTTTATTTCTTTTATATTTTCGTTTTTTCGTCTCCTTCGTACCGAGTGTCTGATTGAAACGACTGCGCTCATATATATGGGTCCCGATTTACGACGCATTGTTGCTCCCGAAAAATATATCTATACGATGTCTAGCTCTTTATATCTATTCACGAAATAACGCTCCGAGATGCGCGTATATGTGTATGTGCCATACTATGCTGCGTTAATCATCGGGACGCCGAATTTATTTCGAGAGCTATATATATAAAGAAACAGTTGTATCAGCGAGCGAGCGGACAATGATATGCGAAAGGAATAAAAAACGTCTCTCTCGGAATCTCAGCGATTTTAATGTAGCATTATAAATTTCGTCGAGCAAAAGTATATGCATAATTCATAGCAGTAAGGTCAGCCAAAACAAAATGAACATTCGTCGCAGTAGAGTGAGTCCTGCGCACGAAATACAATCGCAAATTTCCCTAATCACTCTCTTATCACCCCCGTAAGTCAGGCAGACAATAACAGTATATAAAAAGAAAACGTACGTGATACATATAGAAAGAGAGATAGAGAGAGACACCGGTCACTTTGGTGCTTATTCCCCTTGAGCATGAAAATGATCTCGGTGCCGAGCGTTTAATCGCGAGAAACGTCGTTTGGGCTCTGGCGGACGTGACCGGCGTTAAACGTCGGAATAAGTTCGCATTAACGCTCCCTAATCAAACGCGTCTCTCTCTCTCTCTCTCTCTCTCTCTCGGTTGTGCTTGCGCGCCAAATTTGCTGGCGGTGAGCTATATAATAGCGTGTAAGCGGCCCGTAACTCGGCTTCGCGTACACTCGCACGCAATGGAAGCCAGTTTAGTCGAAGTTGATGGCGCCGCTACTGCCTCGAGATAAGGGACTTTGTCCCGCTCGATCATCCCTGTATATATACTCAATGATTGTGATTAGTCGGCTGTCGATGTGCGTGCTCGTGCAATTAATACTTTTACATATATATTTTTGGAAATTATCAATTCTGCGACAGTTATCTTTCGTAAAGCGACATTTATTATATATATATTCAAAATTTAAGAAAGATCCTAATGGTGGTTTCATGATGTAATATATACAATTTTTTTTGCTGCACGATATGATTTGAAATAACATCAATTTCATTATTATATCACTGCTAAACTAGAGCAAAAATTTTAAAGATCTTCACACATACTATCAACATGACCCAAAAGGTCCTCTTCTCCCGCTCACAGCAAATACAATAATTCCGTCTTTCACAATTTCCCCGGTATAAAATATCGTTGATTCTCCCCGCTTTCGTTTAATCCCTCCTTCGAGTTCATATATATATATATATATATATATATGTATACACGTACGTAAATATATATAGCATCGCAGAGTCCGTTTTCCGACAGCGCGCTATACCATTCCCCGTCTACTTCGTCGTCCCCTTTCTCTCTCTCTCTCTCTCTCTCTCTCTCTCTCTCTCTCTCTCTCTCTCTCTCTCTCTCTCTCTCTCTCTCTCTCTCTTCCCCGTGCGCGTCTCCACACAGCTCGAGAGTATATAGCAACTTCAACGGCTTCTGCTGGGATTCATTTACAATAAACATGTCGCTCGCTAATTTCGCCCGCGTGCGGAAAAGGAGACGTTGTACATGCGCGCGCGAGATATCTTCTCTCGTTTTCTAGACGCAACGACGCGACTGTTGGAGCCGCTCTAACGGCTAAAGGACGCGCTCCCGGCGTTACTCATCCGGCGGGCGAATTAGGTGCTGCGGATGCTAAGAAGAGATTCCTTACCTTGATACGGCCCGTCTATATATATATATATATATATATATATATATATATATATATATATATATATATATATATATATATATATACATACTCGTAGTGTGTTTGTGTTTGATAATGCGCAAGTTTTTATAGGACTCGGGAGATTGTATCTTCGTACGAGTATATAATTATATAGCCGAGAATTTTTAATCAAGCTCTCCTCGCAGGAATTAACGCGCGAAAAGTGTAGGTGTGAGTGTATATAGGAAAATTCAAAGCCCCCAAAATTCGGGCAGTAAATCCTTCAGTCCCGCGCGTATAAACGAGAGAAGCCGCTCAACGCCGTCAGCGTTAAATAACGTCAGGTTCTAAAAAAAAGGAAGAAAGGAAAAAAAAGAATGAGCAAGTTATACAGCCGCGGCCAAAAAGGAGGATCGAGCCAAAGAGAGCGCATGAGAGGAATCGCGCGAAAAATATACGAGAGGGCAAAGGTCGACGACGCGGCGGCCGCTGCGGTTTGGCGACGTTTCAGCTCTCGAGAGAAGGCGCTGCGGATCGGCCGGACTCGAAATTTCCCCAATATGTGCATGCAGCAAGCCGTGTACGTATATATACGTGCTACGCGTGCATCTGACTTGAGAGGAAATGTATGCGCGACCATGAATATACAGCGCGGGGCTGAGGAGAGGAATGCTTTGAAATTTACAGTTTTCGGATGGATTGGAAAAATCAGGCCAAATATCGTTGTGTAACGAGTTGAAGTTCATTGGGAAACTATAAATATATCGGAGAGCGTGTAATATATGTCCTGGGTGTGTATACGCAAAGCAAATGAAAATCCGAAATTTATCTTGGAGTCGATTTAAAGGCAGATTAAGCACGCGGTCGCGTTAATTAAAACTATTTTAAGTACAACATAACTCCGGCAAACAATAACAATTACAAAAGCGCCACAGCTAAGAAAAGAGGAAAAAGGCGAGAAGAGAGGAAGAACGAAAAAGCGCGAACGAGAGAGGGGGGGGCGAAAGCAGCGAGAGAGAAAGAGAAGGGTCATGCGGCTATATCCACGGCGGCGGCGGCAGCGGCGTCCTCGACCGCAGGCCTGTTTTATTTTATGAATGGCAATATTTCACGCGACAAACTCGACTCTCCTCTTTCTCCGCGATTCGCGCGTGTATAGGGCTCGTTCACCGCTAAACTGTCCACCGCGTGCCGAGCGAGCCGCCGGTGAGCTTTCCGACAATTTTACCAGACGCTATGCGTTTAAGGATAGGACTTTTTCCTACACGGCCTCTTTTTATGCTTTCCAATTTCACCTGCGCCGCGCGCCGGGAGGATAATGAACGTTTGTCTTGTCGTCGGTCCTTATTGCGCGTCCTTTCTGATGTCGAATTTTCCGCGGGGAAAAATACCAGGCATTACGCAGAGACAATATTACAGCAGAGTTTTAATGGCTCTATAGGATAACAATTACACATCGATGATACCGATGCTTCAGCCTCTGATGAAGAGAGAATCGTGGATTATACCGCTGTTTTTCGATTTCCTCGGTCGTTTCTTCAGGACGTAGAGCTCGACCTTGCGGTTGTTGCTAGGTTGTATAGGTCGGACGTTCGAGCCCTCGTGGTGGCTTAGATTTATTTTTCTGAGCGCCTTGACCTGAGAGAGAGAATTCAGAGAACCAATTGGTTTTATTTACACACACAGTCGCGTGATACATATGAAACTCACGCTAGCTTCGTCGATCGAGAACACGTTGCTCGCCACGATCCAGCGGACGTTTTCGGTGCAAGGTGGCGTGGTCAGCGATCCCTCGTAGGTATAGAACGACCTGATCATATCCAAATGAAGGAAAGACAGATTAAAGTTCTTCGTAGACCTGAGGCTGTTCACCCGATAGACCGATGAGTCCAGGCTTGCCAACCGTTGTATTCCGTGGTGACATGTTTGCTTGTTCTGCGAAATCGTCGGTGTCAAGTACATGGAATGGAACCGTATACACCCATATACTTACGTTCACTTTGAACAGTAGGCCCACGACGAGAACTCCGTCGACGTAGTTCAAAGCCTCCGACAAGTCCTTGTACTTGGAATTGACGTGTACTAAGTGCAGCTCGATTGAGAATCTTCGACCGTTGATACTGTGCTCGGAACCGTCGTTGAAACTCGTGCCCCAGTGGGCGTGGAGGTCGAGAAAATTGTACTTTTGGCCGTTTACCAAATCACCCGTCACGTAGGGAACCCCATGCGACCATTTGCCAGTGAGATTTGCTAAAAATTCCTGCGACTATCTATACTGGTATTATAAGTATACGTATATACGCAAATAGTTAATTACCCGTATGGCCGTCGTTCAATATGTTGACGAGCATCGGCTTCAAGTGATAATTTACAAACTCTATCGGTGACTTTTTCACCTTCAATATCGTAGCCTCGGCTCCCAAGTCTATGGGAGACTGTCTGATTCCATAATTGCAAATTGGCGCGATATCTCCCCAGGATTCAACGTCATCGTAGCCGTAGTCGCCGTCTGAGAAAAATGATTTGACAATTCCGCGAAAAAGACATTAGACAATGACGCACTTACCTGCACAATAAACAAGTCCGACTAACACCGAGGCGAGCAGCAGACGAGCACAGCAGTGGTTCATTTTGAAATGCGTTGCACGACTGTCGCGGGCATGTTTATAAAACAAAGTCCACCTATCATTACCCGTTTACGACTTGCGCTTGCTATTCAAATCGCGCTTATCGATGCGCGGGCGCGCACACTCGCATCAGTCATATGCAAAAAAAACGTCGTGCCAATAAATAAAGGAATGCTCACGAACGGCTGCGAAAAGAGCATAGTCGGCTAATTGAAGCCGGTCGTCGTTATTTCTCTACATATACATATATATATACGTAGAATCGTTGCGTGTCAAGCGCCTCGTGTCCCGCATCAAAAAGGCCATAGCCGCCGCAGTACGATTCATCGCCATTACTGTCACGCGGACACACAATGCGCTCATCTCCCGGCTGTGTGTATATGTGGGCGAGATAAAAGATACTCACAGGAGAGAGACGTGCGCAGCAGTAGCCGAGAGAAAGAGAGAGAGCCGAGCGGTCCATATATGTAAATACCTGCATGCAGCTCGCGCGCGGTCAAGAAGCAGCCTGCGATAAGGCGCGCGACAGAATAAGAGAAGGGCATGCATGCGCGGTAGCCGTGGACTAAAAATAAAGATAAAGCGGGGAAAGAGGAGAAAAGGAGAGATAAAGCGAGAAGGGCGGAGGCCAGCGGCAGCAGCAGTAGCAGCACCAGCCGCGTATGTAACATACTATCTTGAATATGCGCATACATCGCGGGAGGAAGAAAGGAGTGCGCGGGTATGCGCAGGAGCCGTGTTTTCTCGGAATCGCGGCGCGGGAGCTGCCCGTCTCGTAATTACCTGTGCTATACGCGAGAGTCTTCTTTCTTATTTCGTCCTCTGATTCTTGCGCGTATTATACTGCAGCGCTCATTTCTCCTTTTAATTGATTTTTCATGCATATTTCTCGGAAAGATGAGTAAGTGGAAATAGTAGTGGACACTAAACACTGCGTAATATATACCGAGAAACGCGAAGCACATACGCGGACGCTGCTTCACATTCGAGCCGATAAAAAGCTCGTTATTACATAATAGAGGATACTCGCGCGAGCCGAATCTCTGAGAACAGCCACCGAAAATAGAGAGCAGTCGACCACTGACTCCTCGCCACATAAACACATACGAGCTGACACTGCGGATCTCTGTGTGCGGCTCACTCATACGTACGAGCTGCTAAGGAAAAAAAGAAAGAAAGAAAGAAAGAAAGAAAGAAAGAAAGAAATCCTGGCACCATCGAATTTAACGAGCTCTCTCGGCATTGATGAGATTACCGATCCGGAATCGAGTTGGAAAAAGAGGCTGTTGTCGAAATAATGGTATACAGCCGGTCAGCGTGCCTGTGTGTATAAATATCGCGAAACGGAGTATATATATATACAGAGTACTATACATAGTGGCCATCGTAAAAGGCCAACATCAGCCGAGCGGACGAAACGACAGAGCATAGCAGTAGTCGGCTTAATCCCCGGCGTAGGCCATAGTATATATATAGGGGGGCATTAGGCGAAACCCTCGCGCGCACACGTATTACACAATCTTACGCGCGAGGGCGCGAGATGGGATGGAAAAGTGAAATAGAGGCTGAGTCGTTTTCTGATACTGTGTATATATACGTATAGGCTCGACGAATGGGACTGTATGTGTGTACTATATATATAGCTCTTTCGACGCCCCGAAAAGGACCGAGTTGCCGAGGGCTTATTGCCAAAGTGCCGGAGAGAGAAAACGAGGGAGTCACTGGTGTCGTTGTGTGCAGCGAGCCCGATGCCGATGGATTGACCGTTTGGACGATGTAAAAGTGTGTATCCCAGAAGCGATTACACTGTGAATTTGTGCTGCAAACAATAACGGCATGGCATTATCGGCGTATATCCGCCGGTCCCTAAGTAGCCATATACATATATATATATATATCGTGAAAAATCGTCAACGGCCTCGTGCAGCGGCATACGATATCAACATTCTCTCCGCGTATATAAGAGAGAGAGTCGCGAATACAAAGACGCGCTGCTGCAGCGGAAAGAAGGGAACAATGACGAAAACAACTCTCCCGCGCGCGTATGTATACATATACATGTATAAAATGTAGCCGATAGAATCAGCCGTCCATGGGCTATATATGTGTATATATATATACCGCAGCGATTCAGCAGGAAGCCCTGGAAGGTGTTAACATTTGCTTTATAGGGAAGCGACGACGCTTTAATACTTATACTGCACGTTCCGGACTCGCAGTGCACGAAGATCACGTATATACGTTGCTCGCGTATACTTTAGCATTAGACGGCAGAGTGTGAGAGAGAGAGAGAGAGAGAGAGACCCGTTAAATACTGGCCGGAACGACGTTATGAGATGTTAATACGGGGGCACGTGTGCGCGATGCTCTTTCGGATCGTCGTCGTCGTGTGGGTATACCGTCTTCTATTCTTTATCCACGCGAGCGGCCGCTTATTGTTTGCGCGATTTTACCCTTGCATTATTTATGATTGCCGTTTGTTGAAAACTGCTCGACTGCGCCTTTTCTTTAATTATTTCATCTGTGCGCGCGCGCACGGGGTATACATAATACGACGAAACTTCGCTTGTATGGATAATACGCGCGTGCAGTCTGTTTCTTTTTTTCGAAACGCGAAAAGGTATAGCTGGCTTATAATCTCTGCGAAAAAGTTAATTTGAAAACTAAGTTAGCTGCGCAGATGATCGCGCGCGAAACTTTTTCCATTATTAATTCAAAACCCCTCGATTAAAATAGTATAATCCGCGCGCGAGAAAGAGAGAGAGAGAGAGAGAGAGAGAGAGAGAGAGAGAGAAGGAGAGAGCAAGCGGCACTGCTGCACAGAGTCGAAATATAAATACAAATATGCAAAAAATTCAGCGCAAGTTGCTCTCTCTCTCTCTCTTTCCATCCGCGCAACTAGCTGCATAAACTGCTTCATTTATGTAAATAGTAAAGTTCCATACATAACTTGCCAATTTCCTCGGAAATTAAATTACATCGCCTTCTCGTGTCCGTTAAATTCTACTCGAGCAAGTTCGCCCCCGTGTCTTCGTATCTCCGCATTAAAGTATAACTTCTTTCCCTATCTGGCTATATGCGTGCAGCGGCTCTTTTATTTTTCCCAGAGCCCGCGGCTGTTCTCGCGAAGAAAAAAAACCGGCAAGAAGAGAGAGAGAGAGAGAGGCGAAAATTCTATCTGCATTCGTTCTCACGTACAGAGGGAGAGAGGGGGGCGCCTTGTTTCCGCGAGCGAGCGCGCGCGGCTATATCCGCCGCGCGGATGCGGTGCTTCATTTTATAGTTATGCACTGAGGACACTTTTACTACACAGCCGCGCGCGGAGGCCAGTTCGCGGACGTTTATTGTCTTTTATACTTCTCTCGGCGAAAGCTCGTTCGTTTATTTATATATACACACTCCCGGTGGCGGTCGCGAGTGCGAACGCGAGAAACAAATTTCCTCTATTTTATCGCCATTAGTCCGACAAACTCGCATTAAAATTTCCCGGGCGATTATTTTTTCCCCAATTGAGAGTGTGCTCGCTGGCGCGCGCGTGTATAAGGTCGTATTTCTATTTTTAATTATTCCGAATGCTCGCGCCGGGTCTTCATTATTTAGAGGACCAACTTGCCGTTCTCCGCGGACGACAAGTACACACTGTTATGGCTCGCTCGCGCGCGCCGCGTGAAATATTCTCTCTCACTCGGGCGATCTTAATTAATATTCGGATTAAAAAGAAAAAAAGGAAGTATACTCACTTGGTGTAAAACGCGCCGTCGCACTCGCCGCAGATGTACTTCCTCACCTTGACTCGCTTGACCGGCCCGTCGATTCCCTGGCAGTTCTTCTGGTGCAGCTTTCGATCGGACCTCCTGGCAAAGGTGGCGGAACACTTGCCGCAGGGAAACGGTCTCTCGCCGGTGTGCTTCCGCAGGTGATCTCTGAGCGCGCATTTTCTGAAGATCCTCTCGCAGATCGGACACAAGTAGGAGGGTTGCGTCGTCGTCGTCGTCGTCGTCGTTTCGGCGCGTTTCAGCGGGCCGTCGTGGAGGATCTTATGGAACAAAAATTCCGACTCCGAGTCGCTGGCGAACGGGCATACGCCGCAGCTCCATTGTTCCAACGTCGTGGAAGGCTTCGCGAGGGGGCTTTTTGCCTCGTCCTGGGAACAACATCGATTCTCGCGCGTGTGCTTTGTCACGTCCTGCGACAGGGCAAACTGCTTTCCGCACTTGGCGCATCTGAACAAAGAGGTGTGCCGGTGAAATAGACAAAGCCTGATTATCATGTTATCTATGGGTATATATTACAGGATTTTACCTGTAGCACAATTCCGGATGGTTCTCCAGCAGATGTTTCTTGTGCTCCGCCAGGTTCTCCTGGTTCGCCTCGCAGTGGGGGCAGGTTCTCCTCGTCGAGGGCTCGGTCTCCTCGCTCCCGGACTTTTTACTCTTGACGATTTCCTTGTGACTCGAGGTCCGCCTGTGGAGAATCGCCTCCTGGGACGTTTTGAAGGACACCGAGCAGAAGGAGCAGAAATAAGGCATCGTTGGCTCGGCGTCGTCGGTTGCGCTCTTTTCGTCGACGGGTTTGTGACAGGAGAGCTGATGACGCTGCAGCGCTAAGAGCGATCGGAGGATCTGACCGCAGATGCTGCAGGTCAGCCGACACTGGTACTCGTCCGAGGCGGTGTCGCTGATTTCGTGGCCTGTCTCTTTTGCGTGGAAGCGAAGCTGTACGTTGTACCTGGAGAGACATCGCGTTCATTAGGTGAGTGTATTGAATATGCGTCGATATGTCAAGTATATATTTTTGAAAGGCGTACCTGAAGCGGCGGCAACAGGTCGGGCACGCGAGCACGCGCTGGCGACGAATGACTATCGGTACGGAGCCATTTATCATGGAGACGACATCTTGATGGCCTTGCTTCATTATATGCGCCTCGACGCTCTCATTATCATCGCAGCAGAAGTCGCACAGAGCGCATACGAAGCTGCCCGCTATCTGCGCGCAGAGAAGATGTATATATGTATGTATTTATTGTCGGGCCGAGGAAATGTAAATTTCCGCGTTGAAAATCGAATGCAGCTCTCACCTGAGATACCCTGTCCCCATGCGCATCGGATCTCCAGTGCCTTAAGAAGGTATCCCCGGTGTTGCAATAAAAACGACACGGGGCGCATTGAAAGGGACACTGGCGAACGATGTTCGCCATGTTCTCCAGGAGGAAGCGGTGGGCAACCTGCGTGCAGTCGCTCGGCTTCGCACCTGCGACGCGGCAGTGATAGTGCGAGAGAAGGTGCTTGCCCATCTGCGCGCGGCGCACGCGAGCCCGGCAGACCTCGCACGAGAGCACCTCCTTCTCCCGTCGCCGCTTCTGCTTCTTCTGGCCTTTTTCCTCGGGCTGCTTTTTCTTCCTCTTCTCCTCGCTCTTCGCGGCTGGAGTCGCAGCCTGGGCGGACTCGCGTTTCTTCTGCGGATTATTCTCTTCTATAATAATTATGACTCAATAATGTGTGTGTGTATACCAACCGAGGCCAGGATTTTCTGCCGCTGGCTGAGCTGCTTCTTGCGGTGGGCGAGTAGCGGCGCGACGCCCCGCGGCTGCACGACTCCGTCGATTTCCCGCATGCTTCTTCTGGCGTGTAGACCGGACTGCAGGTGCCGGTTGTAAACCAGCCGAGAGGCCAGTTTCCGACCGCAGGGAATGCACCAATATCCCGTGCCGATATCGGCCCTAGCTCCCGGAACCCATTTGCCGCGAGTGTGACCCGGTGGTGGTGGTGACTGTTGCTGCGTGTCTTTGCTGTTCTCGTATTCGTACTTTGGCTGCGTATATTATACAAAGATTATCGTATAGGCTATTTTTCCTTTCGATGACAACGAGTGCGCGGCTTACCTGAACATATTTGGGCTTCCACTTGCCCCCGGTGTGGCTCGGTGGCGGATGTGCCGGCGATTCGTCTGCTTCCGCGTCGTCCTCGTTGACCTGCTGCTGCTGCTGTTGCTGCTGCTGTTGCGCTGCCTCCTCCTGCGAGGAGATACCCTCGGGTCTCCATTTGCCCCCCGTGTGACTCCGCGGGGGATACTTCTGGTCGTGCTCGGGATCGTCGGATTCGGAGTAGGACTCCTCCTCGGCCATGTCCACGTCGAGGCTCTCGTCGTCGGACTCGTTGTCCTGCTGCGCGTAGTCGTACTCGGCGTACCTGTCCAGGTTGTGCAGCTCCTCCTTGTTCTCCGCGAGATCGGTAAGCATCGTGTCCTCCAGCCAGTCGTGCTTCTGATGGGTAGCGCCTTTCTCGAGCTTGTTCGCGCTCACTGCTTCGCCTGAGGTACCGGCGTGTTTGCTCGTGGCAGCAGAGCTGCTGCTCGGTTTAGAGCTGCTGACGATCTCGGGAAAGCCGACGAGGGACGGGATACCGAGATCGTCGAGATCGGCAACGACCGGCATGAGGTTGGACTTGCTCTCCTCCTTCTCGTCCGGACTCTTGTCCTTGAGCATTTGCTTTCTCCGTCGCTCCTCGTTCCGACCGGATCTTCGGAGTCTGGTGTCCGAGAGATCGGTAGCGCGTCGGGGTGCCGGTTTAGCGCTCGACTGTAGCTCGAGCGAGCTGAAGAACGCGTCCGCATTGAGGATCTCCGGGTAGCTGGGGTTGGGAGTCGACACGGGGCTGTGGTAGACCGATCCGTGTTTGTCCTCCTCGGTGCAGGTGCGACAGCCGGATTGCCGGTGGCGAACGTAGTTCTCCAAACCGTTGATCGTCGTGTGGCACTTGTTGCAGTAGTGCGTGTCGTCGTCGTCCTCGAAATTCTCCATGTTATCGGAATTCTGAAACACCATCGGCGTGTACAATAATTAAATTCGAATTATCGCGTCCCGTGAATGTCATCGTCATTTCCCCCAATTTATTCACTCGATTACTTTGAACAGCCCGAATAAAGAAGCTTATCGCTTTCAGAACTTTGCCGCGCGCAAACGATAATATAATACCAGGCGAAAATAAAAAACATCATAAACGCTCTGGCTTATCGAAAAGAAAAAAGCAGCTTCCAGCTTCGATCTGGAAATAAATCCGATCGATCTCGCGTCCCTCTCTCTCTCTCTCTCAGCGTGGGCAGCTAATTGCGAACAAAACTGTCTTTCGTGCGAGCAGCAGCAGCAGCAGCAGCAGCAGCAATGGCTTTGCCGCGGATACGTAAAAATAAATTTGTCGACGGGAGATAAGCGCTCGTCTTGAGAAGGTGCATCGACGGAACACGCGAATTCAATTAGAGGCGGCGAGTCGCGCGCGCTGTGTGCTCGTATTTCCATTCGCGTGTTATATTTATTTTCGAGCCGATTCGAGGAGAAAAACGTTCGGGACACGCGCAAGCGGGGAATAAATAATTAATCGCGCCAGAGGAAGAGAGTGAGAGTTAGGACACGGAAGCTATAAAGCCTCTGGTATACGAGGATAGTTACTAATGACGCACCTGTGTTTTACATTAAAAACTAACGCATTATTCTGGGGGAGTATTATTTTCGCCTATTTTCTACAGTTTGATATGGAAGACCGTTCAGTTGAAACAAATTGAAATTCGAGTGTACGTATATAGCAGCGTACGACGGGAAAAATTAGTAACATGCAAAGAAAAAAGTCGCGCGCACGTGTACAACTATATTATACAGGATAAAAAGTATGTAAGTGTCTGTGTGTGTGTGTATAGCGTGTGCAGTGATCCCCTTATCTTTCTCCCCCTCTCTCACTCTCTCGAAATTAAAGGCAGTCTCTATCTCGTCTCTCGGTTTTAAGTGCTCGCGCTAAAGTGACTCGAAGCTCCATCTCCCCTCTCTCCCTTCGCTCCTATACACACACATATATATATATATATATATTCGCTCACACACGCGGACACACAGGCACATATATAGATCAGTGTATACACAGGCAAGAAAGGATATACTACATATATACACAGAGGCAGAGCGCTTGTACGATCCGCAAGGGAGCATCGGGACAAAAGCTAAGGACAATCGCATTACACAGCTAGCGCGCGGGCGAGCTTTCCGCGCAAAGACAGACGGAGCTGCGGAGCATCGAAAATACCGAGAGCCGTGCGCGGGAGTAACAGGCAAATTGAACTCAATATTCGCTGGGAAACGAGTGTATGTGTGTATGTGTGTCAGTGTGTGCGTGTGCGCGCGCGGGAGAGAAGAGAGAAGCGAGAGAAAGGCCGCAGGAGGGTTGTGTGTGCGCGCGCGGGCGAAGAGATCGGTCGATGCCGCCTGGCCGTTATTCGGACGACGACACTTTGCCTCTCCGCCGCCGACGCCGCCCCTCTTTGCCGCCCGTCTATATCTTTTCCCCCTTTTGCTCCCGCGCGTCTTTTCTCTCTCGCTCTGTCTGGCCTCCACTCGCTATACTTATATATACTCGCTAGTGTGTTATAGGAAAGCTGCTATGTACTATATATATACACAAGTCCGCTGATAATATGCGTGCGCTTATTCTTCTTTTTCTTTGTCTATAGATTGTATACATCATTCTTATTTATACATTTCGTCTGCGTGTGTGTGTATTGTCTCACGCATTGCTAATTGATTAACAAGCGTTTGTGCTTTTTGCGCTGAAAGTTTCGTAATTAGCCGCGAGCTTCGGGGCGGGGATGACGTAACGAGGCTTGAAAGCCTCATCAATCCTACTGATTACCGGGAAGATCCATCAAGATTGCATTGTATGTTATAAGGTTGATCGATGATCGACAATGACTAATCCGCGAGGTAAAAACCATATAGCGATTCCGGAACACACACCTGCTGCTCGCATCTCTCTGTCTCGCGGTCGCTCTCCCCCTCCAGGTGCGCGCAGCTATATCGCGTTCTTATATATATATATTAGAGACATTCGTTGCGTCAGTGCATCAGCCATGTGTATGCAATTATATCGAGGCTTCGCTGTGCATAGTATAATTATACACGCTGTGTGATATTGCGACGCGATCGGATCATCGTTTTTCATACTCGCGTTTGTACGCGTGATTTATACTTACGATTTCGCGTATATATACGCGTACCATGTAATTTGATATATATGTATGGAAGAGCAGATGCGAAATTTTCATCGCGCACAATAACAGCAGAAAAAATGCGTACGTATATTTCGACACACGCGCGGGTCAGCTTCTATAGCGTGTAAAAACGACAGTATAATACGAAGATCGAGTCTCGACGGCGTGTAATCCCGGGTTTATATCGGCTGCTGCAAAAAGAAAGGCGCGTGTAAACAGCCGAGGAATCTGGAGATGCTGTATATATAGGTATAGAAAGGGAAAGAGAAAAGCCTGAGGCTCGCAGGAACGCGCGCAGCGCGGCATCAGTCGAGATATCGACGCTTATCCATCATCGCTATATATATACTTATATATATATATATATGTATATATATAGGAATCCCGATGACAAGTTTCCTTCGCGAGATTTCATCGAGCTCGATATTTTCGGCTCTATTGCAGCGACTGTACTTGATTGATTCCCGGTATAATTTATACACATGTCAAAAGTTGCCTTTTATAATATATGTATATTTTACGCGCGGGACCGCTGCAGAAAGTCTCATCTCTCGAAGGAAGTCGTCAAACAGGTGAATAAGTAGAGAAGTATATATGTATACATATAGTACATAGAGGATGGGAAGAGTGCGCAGTGCTCGGCTCGGGTCGTGTCCTGCGATTTCACAGGATAGCTGCAGAGCCGGTCTACTATCGCGCGCGCATCGGTCTTCTCTCTCGCGCTCAAGCCCATCGAGATAGAGCAGGACAGGGAGTTAGCTATATACATATATACAGGGGGAGTAAAGAGACTATACTACTACGGGGTGCAGTAGCTATATATATGTATATGTATACGCGGAAGCCGGCCAGGACGAAGGTCCGGGGAATATTGAGCCGGTCCGTTAATGTTTATAACGACGTTAGACGTGGAGGCTGCTGCTGCCCGGCTGCCTCAGGACATACGGGAACTGACATAAGCGTGGCCGTGTGTATGTAGAGCACGTAAACCGCCGCTGCCGCCGCCGCCGCGTCCTCTCTCTTGCGCAGTTCGACGGGTAGGAGCCAGAAAGCGGAGGGGTGAAAGAGAAGCCCTGTCTAATCGATGCCGCGGCGGTGCTGCGCTGGCTATTACGCACCTTAATGTCCTCCTCTCCTCCAGCGGCGCGCTTTCTCTCTCTCTCTACCGCCCACTCTCCCACCGACAAAGTCCCGGCAGCGGCGGCTCTTTTCAGAGAGCTAGGCGGCCATGACACGTGTCAATCTACCGCAGACGCCCGCGATCGATACGCTGCCGACGGACCTCGAGAATATCCTTCTCTCTTTCTCGCCTTCTCCTCCGCGCTATACCTATATGTATATATATATACACACACACACCTATACCATACTCTCTCCTCTCTATACCTCGCCTTTCTTCCTTCCAGCAGCTATATACGGAAAGAGCGAGCGAGCATTACTTTTTATGGGGTTATATAGCTGTCTCCCCCCCCCCCACCCCCCGCCCCGACCTCGTCTTTCCCGTCCACCTTTTCCTCTACTTCGTCACCCTTCACCTACGCTGCTACTGCTGCTGCCGCTGCTGCTGCTGCTGGTGCTGCTTCTTCGCTTATATTCTTTTCTCCCGATGTATACGCGGAAGCTATACCCCCCTTGTATGTATTTTCCGATATATTCACTCGCGTCTCAGCTGATGATGTTGCTTCTATTCCTCTTTGCGCAACGATCTCCATTTGAATTTCGAAATTTTTCTCGTCGAAGAAGAAAAATAAATTCGCCATTTTGTAGACATACATTTGAAAACCGAATCCGATCTGGAAGAGATTTTGTTTTCCGAGAGCGAGCAGTATCGCGACTATATATACATAAGCGGAGTAGAGCTCGATCGCGCGCTCTGAAAACGCACTGCGGAGATACTTTTCTTCGGAGAATGGACCGCACTGCGGCATTTCAAGCTGCGTCGTGTTCTGATTGTGGTTTATTTTTGCTTTTTTTTCTCGCTCTCTCACTCTCTCTCTCTCTCTGGTTGTCGAGAATTGATAGATCGCTCGACAGTTTTTTGGACAACGCGTTGATAGATGTGCGGAAGGAAGTCGTCGTCAGCGGTTCCCGATTTACACGATGTTATATACATATACATATACATATACATAGCGGAGTAATTGAGATGCAACGTACTCGCTGCAGTTGTGGATATTATTTTCATTTCGACAATTGTATTTTCTGTATATATATAGTAAGAACTTTGGCTTTTACCCGCACAAGTATATATAATTGCGTCTATATAAATTTATAGCCGAGGGTCAGTATACTTATAATAGAGCGGGGGCTGCTATATGTATACGAGCGACTGTTCCATCGCGAAGCCATTTACAAATTCCCAATTGAGCAAAAATGTCGTATAATAGGCGACGATGGCACGCCGGCCAAAAGTTCAAACACGGAGAGAAAGAGAGAGCGAGAGGGAGAGAGAGAGAGAAACGACAAAGAAAAAAAATCGACAAACGCTTCATTGCATCCTTTACCTGGATTGCCTCTGCAGCGCCATCCTCCTCCTTTTTTCTCATTTTCCTCCGTCTTTTATTTATTCCACTCCCTTTCCCACTATTGTCCTTTCTTATTTTCCCCCCTTCCGTTTCTCTCTCTCTCTCCCTCTCTCTCTCTCTCTCCTCTCTTTCCGGCCACAGCGCGCTCAGCTCTATTCTCATTCTCCGTGTCTTTTCTCTCTTTCTCTCTCCTCCTTGTTTACCTCCCGCTCTCCCTCCGTCTCTCTCGATCGGCCCGTAAAACTTTTATTCGACCTAACGAGCGCATTACGCTTAATTTATACGGGCAGCGTGGATCGGGCTTTTCGCGTTTCCTGCCGTAATTTCTCCGTGCGCTGCATGCCGGGCTATACGCGCGCGTATATAATGCAGAAAGAGAGAGAGAGAGAGAGAGGGAGGCCAAAGAGAAAGAGAGAAGAGACAACGGCGATTATACGGATGCAGGATTGTCGCAGATAAGCCGCCGCAGCGCCACCGTCGCTATATGTATGGACTGGCTCCTCCTGGCTTCGAGGTCAAGGCATAAGTTTCCTATGATACTGTAAAACTGCTACTCATTACGGACGTTGAATATTTATTGCGAAAAATTCCTCGCTGTGAATACTTGGCCGCGAGAGAGCTGGTTTAAGGTAACGCGATAAGATGATGCACGATTATGTCGAGTCGATAAAACATCTTTTAATGCAGATATTTTTCTTACAACTCGTGCCCTTTTTTCTTTTCAGCCTCTGCGCGCGTGAGCTGTTGCATCGTCAGTATATGGGATTTTGATATTCGCCCACGTTTTTTAGAAAAAATTGCAAAAACAATCGCAAAATTATATTGAATAAACTATATATTACTTTCGAATCAGAAATATGTAACATCCAAGTGTATAGAAACTTCCTGACTCTCGCTGCCGTCGTTAGCATGAATTATTCGACACCATATAATATTATTAATTCATTGCCCACAGCAGCGCAGCTGTATACAGCCTTTTCATTTAACTTGAAATATTTAAAGCGATAAGGCTATCGAGTCGGCGCAATTTGTTTTCACCACTTTATACGACATATTATATTCTACCAAGCATATATACATATGTGTTTGTGTATATATATACACAACCGTATAGCAGTAGCTTCCTCTTAGCCGCGAGCTTTCCAGGATTTCCTTTTTTCTTATATTGTACATACATATATACTATATATATATACGAAAGGCGAGTCTGTCTTAGAGCTGACTCGAAAGCCAGCAAGGAAAAGTTTCGAACAGGGCGCAGATGTCGCGGTGCGCACGTATGCGCGCTTTATCTGTAATATCGATCTCGGGAGTAGCATGTAAGTCCGTTGGAGAGAGAGAGAGAGAGAGAGAGAGCGAGCTAAACGAATTAATCCGCATTGATTTGTTTAAGTTTCAGCGTCATAATTTACAGGTTTGCTCGGCGCGCGCGGGCGCGCACGTGATGTGGGAACCCGCGAGTTTCTCTATATCTCTCCGCAGGCTCTCCTGCGCTTATATCATATATACATATAGCGATACACTGTGTGTATGTGTGTGTGTGTGTGCAGTGTATTATATATTGCGCGCTTCAAGGGAGGGAATATTTAGCGCGATAAATTTACAGATTGACGCGATATAGCGCATATTCTAGCCATAATAAAATTATGTACTCTCTTGTCGTTCCTCTTTCTTCAGCTGGGCATATTTCATCGCATAAATTATTTCCTTCGTGCTTGGTACGCTCGCGAGAGCTTCTTTGAATTCCTCTCTTCTGAATGACTCTGATTCTCGATCCATCGGGCACGGTCCCATTTGAATTCAGTGCATTTGTATATAATTATACGCGCAGGTGCGGTTAATTTTCCGGCTCCATGTGTATAACGCATTCTATATACTATATATAATAAGCTCAAAGACGTGTTCCATTTTCCCATCCGTATACGCGAGAGCAACATTCAGAGCTTGAGAGTAAGAGAGAGATGAGAGTCCAGCAGCTTCTCCACATAGCATATCTGGCTGGCATCTCGCGCGTTTCATCCGGAGAAACGTGTCCCATAGGGGTTCGCTTTCGCGCGCCGCGCGTATATATCGTGTCGCGTCAATCTCTTGGAATTTATCGGCCGCGCGTATATGTAAGACGATTTATGCGATTCACCCAATTACAAAGTATACTCCCTGACGCGGCGGCTCCCGCATGCCGATGCGCGCAATTTGTTCCCCCCCCCCTCCTCGAGCAGTACACCTTATTTTGCACCGAGCGCGCGCGCGGCCCTTATATACATGCATAATTCGTTTATTTCTCTTTTTCCTCTCGTCTCGCGGGTAGCGAGACGGACGTAGTCGCGATCCGATAATATTCCGGGAATTTACGTTGCTGCGCCGCGATCCGTCGTTCTTTTCGCGCTTACTTTTACGGTCTTATATATATATATATATAGAGAGAGAGAGAGGAAAAGAGAGATAACTCTCGCTATGGGGATGTTGCTTGTTGCGCTATGTGCGAAAAAATGTCGTTTACTTGGATGTATTAAACGCGCGCGTGTGTGTGTGTGTGTATACAAAAAAAACATTACACAACGCGACGGTGTAACCGTCGACACAATCGTAGAATGCACCTCACTCTCGTCAACACCTGAGCCGCAGTAAGATATTGAAAATAATCTTATTGCGGTGGTGTTTGCAGAGAGGAGTTGCGGCGGTATCGCCTGTCAGCGAGTGCAGGAAACAGCGCGCAAGGAGTTGCCTTGACTAGCGCTATAGGAGCAGCGACGTATAGTCGCCCGCTTGACCATTAGTCTAAGGAGACAAGGTATACTCTCAAGCCGGACTACTTTTCGACGTCTATTGCGCCTTTCGATCCTCCGCCATATTGAAATATGGCCGCGGTTTGTTTACTTCAAATATATTTAATTTCATAATTCATTGTACTATACAGCTCGGATCTGCTCTATCCATTTTACTCAGGATTGCTTTTAAAAAAAACCTGAACATTTAATTATTCCTGGAGACAAAAATATATTTAAGTTGACCAAAAATGCAATCCCAACAGAAAAACTAACTGTATATATAAAGATCAACTAAAGTATGTGATTTTATTATGTACATGGAAATAATTATGTTTACAGGTGTTAACAAATCATTTTCTTTTAGATGTAACAAAAAACGTAAGCGAAAAGTGAGCGTTTTGGGAGATATAAATCTTTTTTATTATACAAAAAATTAACAATTATTTTAATATTCCTGATCAAGTACTTTTGTGTCTAGTCACATCACGTACTTATATATTAGATTAAGAGAATTGAATAAAAAACGAAAAGATTCTTACAATAAAATAAGAATTGCAGCGAGAACTGCAAAAACTCAAAAGTTTTATACATAAAGTTGAATCTTTAACAATTTATGTAGAATATTTTATTTTACTTGATATTTTTCGAAATATCAACGTCGCAGTGTTAATCAACATTTTCTACAAAAATCTGTAGGGTAAACTGTACGTATGCTTAAACTTTATGTCAATAATAGTACATTTATTTTAGTAACTTTAAATGTATTTATCATTATCATGGCTTTATTAAAAAGAATTACACATATTCTACGCCAATATCAAAATAAAATGTTTTTAAGGTTTAAATATATTTTTATACCGCGCGAAAATCTGATGGGTTAGAAATTCAATATGGCCGGTGTTGGGAAACGCACGCTATTGGCTGATTTGAAAGGATGGGCAAGAACTCACCTTCTCTCTTTACATCATGCGCTTGACTGCTACACTCGCTCAGCCGCAAGAAGGGGATAGACGCAAGCACGTGTTCTCGGCTCGACCACGAAACGAGATGCGAGAGAGAGAGAGAGAGAGAGAGAGAGAGAGAGAGAGAGAGAGAGAGAGAGAGAGAGAGAGAGAGAGGAACCGACCCCAGCTATAGCGTTTTCTATCATCGACGCTCTCAACACGGTGCATATGTATATATACTGTTGCGGCCAGCATGCTCTCTGCGTTCAAATAGGAGACTAGTAGAGGCGCCTGGGCCTCCAGCTTTATTGGTAGCCTGTGGTAGTCGAAAGCCTCGTTCATAATGACTTTTGTGAAGTGATCTGTGTACGACGGGATAATAATTTGAATAGAATTTGTGAAATACTAGATTTGTAAATAATGCCGAATTAAGCCACGTGCGCTTACTTAGCTAGAGAAGATATCTCACGCATATGAGCAAATTAGAAAGAGATAGTTGACGCGGCGAGGGCTTCGAAGTCAGTAGTTCGAGAACGTAGAGTTAATTAGTATTGGATCTCCTATAATTAAGCAGCAGCATATTCAGCTCTCCGATAACTAAGATCACGCAAGTATTTTGCGAATTCAAATTACAGAGGACGAGACAGCATCAGGTCAAGAGGGGGGAGGTTTCTTATCGTGGTCAGTCGAGGTATATTAGTCAGATTTATTTATGACTGAATTGTGAGAGTTCGAGGCCGGAGAATTATAGCGGGTGATCGAGTGACAGATGTACGCGGAGGGAAAATCGACGCTCGCAAGTTAATTTGCGGTCTGATTCTTGCAACAATAAAGTGATATCCATTTAATAAATAATTCGTGTGTTTGTGATCTCTCCCCTCGAACGAGGAAATACCGTGCCCCGATTAATTGTCGTAACCAAATCTCCTCACGACAGAGTCGAATAGAGCAGTGCACTGGAAACCCTGGCGCTGTTATAAATTTTGACTTTTGTACATTGTCGGTTTGTGTCTTTTTGACCTCTGACCCTCCCCTTTCACCCACTGACTTACAGGATTTGGCTGATGAAGATAAGGAGGATGGTGAGGATGAGGAGGAGGATGATGATGAGGAGAATAATGAGGATAACGAAAATGTCCTTGAAGTTTTGTACAATGAGGAAGAAGAAGCTCTTATAATATTATTTGGAGAGTAACAATACTATTTTAAGCGAAATTAAGACGGTAATAGGATTGTAGAGCGACCTTTAACAGTTGACTGAAACCTTAAAGGAGTACACAAACAGACAATATACAAAATGTATAACAGCGCTAGGTTTATGCTGTATTGCTCTGCTCGACTCTGCTAGATGAAACTCTCTCTCGCGAGGAGATTCCGACAATAAATCGGGACACGGTTTTCCCTCATTCGAGAGAAGAAATCACAAACACATTAATTATTTATTAAATCGATGTCACTTTATTGTTGTACGAATTAGACCACAAATGTAACATGCGAGTGTGAATTTTCCCTTCGCGTGTATCCTTCACTCGATCACCCGCTATAATTCTCCGGCCTCGAACTCACACAATTCTGTCATAAATAAATCTAATATACCTCGACTGATCACGATAAGAAACCTCCTTTCTCTTATCCTCTGTAATTCGAACTCGCAAAATACTTGCGTGATGTTAGTGATCTTAATTAGGTGATCTAATACTAACTGACTTTACATTCTCTAACTACTCACCGCGAGGACCCTCACGCCTCGTCAACCATCCTTTTCTAATTTGCTATGCGTGAGCACTCTTCTCTAGCTAAGTAAGCGCGCGTGATTTAATTTAGCATTATTTACAAAACTAATATTTCACAAATTCTATTCAAATTATTATCCAGTCGTACGCAGACGACTTCACAAAGGATATTGTGAACGAGGCTTTCGACTACTACGGACTGCCAATAAAGCTGGAGGCCCAGGCGCCTCTACCAGTTTCCTATAGATATACACCGTGTTGAGAGTGTCGATGGTAGAAGACACTAGCTAGGGTCGGTTCTCTCTCTCTCTCTCTCTCTCTCTCTCTCTTGCATCTCGTTTCGTGGGCGAGCCTAACGTTCCCTCTCTTTCCTACCCACGATGAGGATGTTTCTCGAGCGTGCGGAAGGGGGGTGTGTATTCGCGATTGTGCTGTGTATATACATAATGATAGATTCCTATACGCGAATTTTCACGCGAAGTGGTGCTTATATACACACACACACACACACACACACACACACACACAGCCGCACATACATTCGGAGGAATTTATCGAACGAGTCTCCGCTATAATTCACTCCGCAGTTTCAACGAGAAGAATTTTCGAATACCGCGTTAACTTTTTTCTCGTTCCAGGATGAAAAAAAAACTATACATGTGTGCATGCGAACCGTCGTTCAAACGACAAAGAAGCAAAAGTCAGTGTATTAGGAGAAAGTGATCGCAATTATCTAAGGGACTTCTTATCTACGCGTGGAGGGAGAGGAGCGCCGTGGGCAGTCTGAGCCAGGTATATGACGGCAGCGATGGTCTTTGAGATTTCAGAGGAGAACGGAAACATGCAAAAGATATATGTATATAGCATGGAGGCGACGTGACATGGGATGATCTAGCTGCACTATGTGACCCACATTGCATAACGAAATTCGCTTGTTTAGCGAGGTACCCCCTGCTGGCGCGTTTTCGACGCGATGAGCCAAAAGACGCGTAGGTCATCCCGGGGCCGTTATATATATATATATATATACTTTGACCGAAAAATCACTTCGTCTTTTATCTACCATAAGCTATCGTTACTTTCTTACGGTGCTTTCTTTTCTGCTGGTTGGGCTTTTTCTTCCTCTCATCGCGTATTTGCATTGCCATCTGTTTCTCTGTATATTTTAATATACATAGGTTCGTAAAAAATCAAAGAATAGCATATTTTATTTTAGCATATTTCTGAACCTATATACATTATTGTTTATAGCGGAATTCATTGTTTCATTTATCGTATAAGCTCTATATTACAATCCCTTCGCTCTAACTTTTTGTCTTTCTTTCTCCTCTCTCTCTCTCATTTCGAGGGATAACAAGAGCAGTCGCTCCGGCGTTCTCTATATCCTCTCCGGACGACCGCGGCGCGACAGAAACTATGACGATGTCGTCGGCGACGATGCTCGTAAAGGATCCTCCCTCGTCCCGTCTCTCTTTTTTTTCTTTTTCTTGGGGTTGCACTCATTCTGAGGTACGACCCTGTCGCTCGTTGGCCGACGACGACGACGACGACGAGGCGTCCCAGAGAAAGTATATGTACGCGCGTGTTTGCCGAGCGAACCGAGAGAAGCTGACGCGAAAACATATCCAAGCAACTACGTTCTCTCTCTCGCAAATCACTTTTTTCCGCACGCGATTTCCTCGCGAACGCTTTACTTTTCTTCGTTTTCTTCGGCTATGCGAGCAGACGTGAGTTTCTTTATTATTTAGCGCAACGTGTATATATATATATAACTAGTGTAATACTCCTCGATGGCTTTTATCGCTCTGTTGTCGAAAGTCTGCGGAACATCGGGATCTTGAACTGTATATTGGTATTATGTTTATGTATAGATTCTGTTTGACGTGATCATTCTGGGACGACTTATGTCGTTGATTATATGAGTCTGACAGGATGATGCAATTTATATCCCCCTTTTGCGTTTAAAAAAAATATAAAATACTTTGAATTCTAAGAAATAGGTTCTATTTTCTACCAGGGAAGTTTTAATGTATTTATACATATATATATATACACACACTTCGATACGTCACTGCCAATTAAAAAGAACAATAATGCTGGTATGAGTACAAACTGTCCCATCAACGTACTGTTAAAATTTTCCATTCTGAAAAATGTATGATTATAGCATGTCCATTTGATTTGAGAGTATAAAAAATAGACTAATCTATTCGCAGAGTTATAAGATAAGTACAAAAAATTGGAAATCTAAAATAGTAAAATTATAATTTTGTATGAATAATGATTTGACTATACTCTCAAACTATTGGATCACTTTATTTTCTACTCTGAATGTAACGGAGTAATCAAGCTACTTTTTACAGTGCCCTGGTAGAAATCCAAATATTTAAAATGGTCAGAAAACTGAGAAATCGCTATAAGATACAGTCTGAAATAGCTCGAATTAACCAGTGATTAAACGCCTTTTGACAGAAAGAAACATTTAATAGATTAGAGCTAAGCTTAAAACGTTCATATTAACTTTACTTTTCGTTTGGCACACTTGCATACTTTAAACACAATAAACTTGCACATTTTCATTGGGCTTTAAGTTATTTATACAAATTCATATAGGCATGTAAGCACGCCTTGCAAAGATATTCATGTTTTTCTCATTTTTTTACTTTAGTGACCAAGCACATTTTACACGGTCATTTTTTATCCATTTTCCAGCTATAATCTCTATATTTTGCTATAACCAATCCAATGTATGTCTAGAAGCTTGAAAATTCCTTGCAAAATGCTATAATTAATATCTTTCGCCTGCATGTTTACTCTAAAAAAATACTTAGAAAAGATTGTAAACAGCATTTTATCGATAGTCGAAACCTGGGCCATTGTTGGCCCATTTCTTGTAGAACAAGGTATTTACTAGCTTTTAAATGGAATCGATTTCTACCAGGGTATGTGCACTCCCTATAAAAGCGCTTGATATATATTATTGAACTCCCGTAACCTGGAATAAATTAACCTTCTTATTGTTTTCGTGAACTCTTTTTGATCACATAATAGGGTACTTCCAAATGCCACGAGTCCTGGGTATAAACCTGTTCGATGGCAATTTCGCGTACATAACCGCGTGTTCGCGAATTCGAACTGTCCTTCGCGATGCTCACCAAAAACCAAACGCTCTCCCAGCCCTATACATGGCAAAGAGGAGAGATTCTCACGCCCACCGCGACGTGCATAATTGAGAGCGGGTGTCAGCTGGCAGTGCGTATACTGCGTTACTCACAAGACCCGGGCAGACTTTATACCAGTGGCGCGAGGCACACACGTGCAGTATAATATAGCATCGTCGTCGTCGTCGCGGTCGTCCTCCGCCACCGTTGCAGCTATATAGCTTCACCTCTTTCCTTTATTTTTGCTTGTTCCTCGCACGGGCCGCCACCGCCGTGCGCAGGGCGTTTAAGGTCCAGTATGCGGGGATCGCCACTAAATCGGCCGCGGCCGACCGGGTGAGCGCATGCACTTTTAATTGACAGGAATGTTTAGCGGTAATGAACGCCCCGACATGAGAAGAAGACACGAGCTTGTGCTCGGGGAAAAGGAGAGCTGCTGCTGCTGCTGCTGGAGCCAGTGCAAAAAAAAAGGAAGAAAAATCGAGAGGCGCAGAGAGGAGTTATATACGGAGAAGAACGAAAAAAAGAAAGACAGACGCCGCGATGAGAGTGGATGAAGGAGGAGAGGAAAGGAGGCGAATTAAGCGGACACCACACGGCCGCGAAGAGGATATATATATATATATATATATATATATATATATATACATGCGAAGAGAGAAAGAGAGGGAGAGAGGAGTCTGAAAGATGAAAACTGTGCGCTGCTGCTGGCCCCTTTTTTGCCCTCGGTTATTTGTTTGCTTTTTGCCCTTTCCGAGACAAAGGGCAGTGCATAATGAACCGGGACACAACGCGGAGAGCAGCGATGCCTGAGTTATGGCTTGTACTTAGGCCTACGAACTCTATACAGTGTATTTTATCACTTATTTGCTGCGCCGCCTCTGCTTATCGCCTTCTGCTATCTTCTTGACATCGCGCGCGATTAATTTAATGCGAGTTTAAATCAAACGATTTTTTAAAGATTTTAGAAATTTACTACAATTATGACTGGCTAAAACTTTTCTGTCAAACTATATATAATACTCAAAGGTATATACTATATATACTGAGCCTTGCGTAACAGGTTTGGTGTACGTATACCGGTTTTTTGAGTACTACTGATCCTTTCATACATTTTTATAGCTTTGAAACTTTGAAAATACATCAATATCGCAGCTTTTACAACTCTGCTATTCTCAAAAATAGCTGACCACTACTCGCATCTAAAAATATTTTCAGAGTTCCCGCGCGCATCAAGCTCGTAACAAAAGACGCCTGTGCAGTATTGTTCGAAGCGAAATTCCCCAGGCCAACCTATAACACCCCCACACAGCTATAAATTCAATACCGATCATCATATTCGTACAACATCAAAGCTCTCACATTCGCGTACATAAACTCTGCACGAATGCTGAGAAGCCCCGCAAAGCGTATATAACTCCTCGCGGGCAATGAAAAGAGATACTCGCGCGCGTCATCCAAAACCGCGGCTTACAGCAGTAGTAGCCATATCCGAAGTAGCCGTAGCAGCAGCAGCAGAGAGATCCAAGGCTGCAGAACCGGCGCGACTAGATAGAGACACGGCGACGGGGGCATAAACATCGGCCAGCTTCTCTCCTATATATACACATATACATATAGTGCAACAGAAAGCCTGTGCAGCGAGAAGAAAGGCGCGCTACCGAGTGTATAGATATACAAGGAATATATAGCATCAGCAGCAGCAGCAGCATCACGCACGTATCTTCAAAACGAGCGCGCGGAGAGAGGAGAGAAGCGCAGTAGGAGAGGATAACGTGCATCGCTGGCGGGCGTGGCCTTGACGATGCTACGGCTAACGCCACGGGCGAGCACGACCTGGTGGGGGTATTCTATGACGCTATAGATCACTCGCGCTCCGCCCCGAGCGCGAGCCGGTGGGCGGGACCTCGGCCGAGAGCTCGGCTCGTAGCGCCACGTTGCGGATGATGCGAGATATAACGCTGTATATATATATGGCTTTGAGAGGAGTCTGATATTGCATCGACTTTGGATTTTCCGCGCTTCTGGCTGCTGCCCACGAGCGAAGACACTTCGGATCACCGTAGCCAGGAGAGAGAGAGAGTGAGAGAGAGATAGACGACGAGTAAAAACGAGAGGGACAGGATCTGTGTCGTTGTTTACGCTTTCCCAAGTGAGTTTTCAGCGTTACAACGACGATTTGGGTACAAGCGAGCACTGTCAGCTGGACTGACGATCGATCCGGTAGGGAGTTTCAACCAACACACAGGCCTAAACACAGTTTCACAGTAAATTTCACGCCAAAGCGTGATTTTGAGGTTAGGTTTTACTTTCCTCGAAATCCCGCGACTAAACGACGAGCCCCCGCTCTGCCTACACTCCCACAGGAAGCTCGATGCAAAAGTCAAAAGAATCGGTACTCACGTGGATGCTGGGAAGCCGGAAGACTGGGATCCCGCGATGAAAACGTCGAGAAACTCACAGCTGAGGCCACGCGCGGCCGTAGTTCCGGCGTCGTCCGTCTCTCGCGCGCGCTGTAGCTTGACGAGCCGAGCTATGGGCGGGCAATAAAGCACGCGGAATGGAGGGGGCCACCCCGGCCCCCCCACTCGGCCGATATATACGTATATAGCCGAGCCGAGATCTCTCAGGTTGTTCCGTGTGCTCTCGGGCCCCGCCTTCTCTCGTGGTGCACCTCGCGGCTTGCGCCGCGAGAGAGCTCCATGTGGCCGTTGGGCCTAAGCTGTTGGCAGTCTTGCATCGCTCGCCAGCGCTGCGGTGACTGGATTTTTCTTCGACGATGCTCGTGTTGCTTTGTCACCCGAAAAATAATAAGCGTACTTATTAGTTAGGATTTTTTTTTCATTTCGATGAGCCAACTCCCGTCGGAAAATCGTTTCATGCTTTCAGTAAAGGTGTATGCACTGCCTAACTTGATCATCGTTTACTATAAAAACCTCTCGGTGCGTCATCACCGGAGCCTCAAATTTCTTCTCAACATCGCATAGACGATATTACGAGCACGCAATATCGTCCTCGCGTGCTGCAACCGGTGCTCATTCACTCGCAGCTCTCGTCTTCTATATATAAAGAACAGCGCACTATACACTCGCGCTTCTCCTTCGCTCTTGGTGCACAAAGGGGGAGAGAGTGAGCTGAGTCCGCGAAGAGGGGAAAAGGCGCGCGGCAGCGGCGGCGGAGGCCCTCCTCGTCCAGCAGTAGCGCACCGCCCCCCTCTTTCTCTCTCTCTCTCTTTCTCTACGGTGAAATTCGCGCCGCCGTCGCGACGGCACCCTCCGGTAGTCAGTCAGCGCTGGACCGCCGCCCGCTTCGCATTTCGACGCATCACGCACAGATCGGGCTGCGCTATTCTTCAGCTCGCCGAATTTCGCGATTTTTCTCTCTCCCCCACCCCGACCACCAGCAGCTACCGGCCGCCCCTCCTCCTTCCCCTCCTCCACCTCCGCAACTGGCGGAGGACAGCCTGTGCGGTGCAGCCTGGTTTGTTTTCGTGGTATACGATTTTTAAAAAGAAGAAGAAAAAATAGAATTGTTATTGAAATCAAGCGAGAGAGCTGGTGGATCTCGACGTATGGACAGTGCGCCGGACCGGAAGTGTGATGCGCGTGGAAGACTAGCTGCTGTGAGCAATGTGTATACGATTCGTCCAACTGCAGATGCTTGAATTCTACGACTGCAGACAAAGTGATCGTTATTGGTATACGTGTATGACGTTGTTGTATAATAGTGTCTGAAGGATTTTTTCATATGCCGATGCACCGTAGGATTATATAGTACGGCAGTGTGCAGAGCAGCTTCGCTGTGATATTTTTGTATACATCGGAGAGTATAATCGAGTGCGTATATTATTCGGAAATCCCACCGAGTGCCACGACGCGTGAAATGTAAAGGTATACGCCGTCGCGTCACCGGTTGCACGACAAGAGAAAAGAAAAGTGTTATTTTGAATCAACCAAGTGCCAGATATATATAATATAAGTGTATACGGAAGGTATATATGTATAGTGCAATGACAGAACCGCGATGAGGTTAGGGCAGCTGTCGATTATAGGCAGGTAGTGCGAACGATTTGGACTGGTGAATTCCGGGCGGAGAGGACGCATCGTCATCAACATCGAGGAGAGATTTTTCGAAGAAAGGCTGACGCCGAGGAAAGAACGAGCTGGAGGCCGCCACAGTCGAGACCGTTCGCAGGACGCAGATGACCCGTAGGAAACAGCACGCACCGCAACGCATGAAATGTGAGTTTGCATATGTATATTCGCGAGTATAATGTGCCCAGGTTTTTTTTCCTTATGTGGAAGAGAAAGTTTCAGTCACACTTATATTAACATATATTATACGTATATATATATAGTGGAAGCTGTGTGCAGTGTGTACAAGACGATTCTATTTTCTATTCGACTGTTTTGTATACACGAGATTTTTTCGAAATTCTCCGAATACACGCGTTTGATTATGTAACTCGTATAATGAGACGCATCAATGGGAAAAATCAGCCTATAAAAATTCTCAGACAACCGCTCACGGAATATCAGAAAGCCATAAACCTCGAAATTTCATTTTCCCATTGATTACGATCTCTTCGCCGTCAGCTGCGCCGACTTTAATACCTAAGCGTAAAAATTCAAACCGATGATACTTATACCCATGAATTTTTTCGTAACGCGTATCCATAATAACAACAAGATTTGTGTATTATATAATATATATATACAGCGCGCATCGGGCTTTCCCCACGTGGGAAGCGGCTGCGGGCGTAAACAAACTCTCTCTCTCGCTCTGTTGTCTAGAGGAGAGGAGAGCAGCGCCGAAGTTTGTTCGCGAGAGGGGAAGCATTTACGATTCACTTTATATACCTACTTGCTTCCGAAAAAGTATCTACAACGTCGACGGTATAAATCAGGTCGGAGTCGCGCGAACGCGAATAAATCCGCCGGTTCTCTGCGTATACTTTTCTCCTCCCCCCCCCCACCTTTTTTTTCTTCTCTTGCGGATCTCTTTTCCGCCGACCGAAAGTTTTCATTTCGCTCGCGTTATATCCTGCTTTATATATAAACATTTGCCGGCATGAAATTTGTCCTGGTGCGGCGAGCGTCACTTTTATTTCCCGACTATCGACTGCGTGTGACAGTAAATATTTGAGCTAAATTATTTCAATCGCACGTGTGTAGGTAGATCCAGCGAATATTAAATATAACTAAAGATAGGAAGTTCAATATTCACACGGCGTTAGACGCTGTTGAGTAAAAATAATAGATTGTTTATTATTTACTGGGACGTTATGCTATCGAAAATATCTCCCGCCGAATCGCACAAATTAATAATAACCGCGTAAGACGTTCGATTATTCATAGCCGTGTATATATACACAGGGCGCGCTTCTGAATGATTTACGACGTACACATCTAAAAAATAAGTATAAAACCCGGCGACCGGCAGTTCGTTACGTCCAAAAGTGTTTCCACTCCGTCTCCCACTTCGTCCTTCTCTTCTTGTTTTACCCTCTCCATCTCTATATATTTTCCGTAAAGTCAGTCGCGGCTGCATTATACACAAGCCGTGTGTGGTTACATACCGGCTCTCTCTCTCTCGAAGAGATTTCACGACGACGACGACGACGAAGGACACTCGTCGCGCCGCAGTCTGTGTGTATCGACGTATTTGGAATCAGCAGCGCGCTGCTGATGTCATTGAGACTGTGCGAGCAAAAGAGAGAGCAGCTCTCCAAAAGTAATGCGCGCAAAGTGTATACACTATACCTCCTCTCGATCGAGTTTAACGCTGCACTGCAGCTGCCGCTGCTGCTGCTGCACTTTGTGAAAGGTAATTCGACGCTATACCGCAGTGACGAGATCGGAATTTTTTTCTCTCTCTCTCTCTCCGTGACCCCTTATAGCCGCCATTATTCCGAATTCCCTTGTATATATGTAGTTTATTTCATTCTTCCTTTCTTTCTTTTTATTATATTTATATCGACCGCCTCGATAAATCAAGCTACTACGCAGGAATTCGAATGGAATTAACGTCCGCGTTCGATTTTAATTTTGTTTCCCTTCATCGGCCGCGCGCACGGGGATTTATATGCTCTCGCGCTGCAAGACAATCCGTGAATAATAAAAGAGAGCAGCTCTTGCGTGGAATTTCAATTCTCTGAGACTATATATATACATGAATACACTCGCGCGCGTTTCACTTCATCAGCATGATTTAGAATGTGACTTATATTTTTTTCCCCTCGCCATTATCGATCCCACCTCGATTCACACGAGTATACACGTCTAAATATAGATATCAGTAGAGCATAATATACACACGCACACACACTCGCTGCAGCAGCAGTGGCCATAGTCCTAAAAGTCACGCGGTTGAGTTACAATCATGCATTTAGCGGAGGCAAAATTTACAGTGCATTAAGCATCGATATTTTATCTTTAAAAAGCGTTTACTGACCGCGCTCGCGCTCGCCGCGCAATAAAGCTCGCGAATTCGGGCCCCGCAATAACAATATAACGCCGGGCAATTATAAGATAAGAGCGGGGGGAAAAAAGAACGGAGCGACACTCTCCTTTCTCCAGTAAATCACACGCGCGCACGTACAGTATATAAGAAAAAAACTTTCGCATAATCGGATGCATAATTAAGAATTAAATTCCGCGCGGTATATAACTTTTCGAGAGAATTATAAGCTAGCGCGAGCATTCTAAGTGGGGGAAAGAGGGAGGGGGGCGTAAACGAGGCGCAAAATTTGCCTTCCATCACGAATGAAGCCATCAGCGAAAGTGGATGACGCGCTCGCGAGCGTTAGGAAATAAAATACGGGCCGCGAGTGTGTGTGTGTGAGAGAGAGAGAAGCGGGGGTCGCCATGGCGACGGTTAATTTCTCCGCTTAATTTATGGTGGACCGGTGAAAGGGACGCTGCTGCAGTCCACGTGCACGCGCTGTGTGAGTATATGTATAGGTATATATAGATACCGCCGCCGCGCATTGTTGTTGTGAAAGAGATAGGCCGTTGCAGGTTGTCTTCGTTGTCGTTAACGACTCGTGCGCGGCCGACTTCATTGTCGCGTGATGATCGACGAAATATATATAGCACATACTATAGTTAATGGGTTGATTATAATAAAGTTTTTGGATGACGGCTGTATGATCAATAGTTTTTAATTGTTTTATAATATACCATCGTGAATAAGAGTCTCTACGTGAAGTCGAGAATAACACAGAGGAAAGAGAGAGAGAGAGAAAGAAACGACCTTGAGCATTTTATCTTCTCTCTCTCTCTTTCGAGTTAGCTGCGCATAGACTGACCGCTGCAGCGCTGCAGTAATTCGGCCCTTTAACGAACGCTTTAAAGCCGTGTCCGATCGCGAAAAAGTTTAATTAGTTTTTTAAACGTTCGCGGCCTGCGCTGTTCCGTTTTATGGCGTTATTAAACTCCCGCACGCTCGCTTCTCTCCCGCAGACACGCACGTGCTCTCCGATCGCGATACTCTCCACAGCGCGCGGAAGCTGAACCTGCGGTCACGCTTTTTCAATTGGCCGTAGCTCCGATCTGCCCTTTCGCGTGATGCGTATTTTTTACGGGTTTTCTGATTACACGATTCGATTTTTTTTATATACTCCGCGAGGAAAATACGTCCGGTCGCGAATTGCTTTATATATATACAACTCTCGGTCCTGTGGTTAAACAGTATTGTAGCAGATTAAGCGAGATGAGATCGAGATGGATCGCGGGAGACGTCTGAAATATTAGTCGCGAATGCGACGGAGGCGTCGGCAATGATCGATTCCTCGAAAGATGCGTGCTTAATTTATTCAGTGCCCCGCGGACTCACTCTCGCTCACAGTAGCTGTAATACAGGGCAAGATTTACTTTTGGTGTATTTAAAAATTAGTCTATACGTCGTCCCGATTTCTCTTTTCTTCTGCTCTGTTTACAAAAAGCACATAAATATATATATGGATCGTAATGGAATAATCGGCGTCTCCAAAAGCATCTCAGCGAAAATCAAGCAGCTTTTCCACGTACATGAATCTTATCTGATTTATTCCCTTCGGAAACTCGGTTGCAACAGCAGGAGCAGCACGAGAACTGACTTACTATACGAGATCTGGCCGTCTGGAAATTCCGTGAGACTATACTCACGCACGGGAACCTTCGTCAGTATGATGCGGTATATAGTATATATGTATATACCTATAGGGAAAAGCGTCGTCTCTCGGCGTCAGTTTTTGCCTCTCGCGCGCGCGCTTGAAGGATTTATAGCGGCCGGTCTCTCTCTCTCTCTCTCTCTCTCTCTCGGCGTATACTATGACTGCTACACTGGCAGTTACTCAAATACCGAGAAGAGGAAGATCTTTCCGACAAAAGCGCGCGCCGGCTGCGGTGAAAGTTTGCGCAATGGGCGGCACGTGTTTTTCCGGTGCTGGTGTGCGGTGCGGCGTGCCCTCCTTATAAGTGTATATCCCGGAATGTGAGCCCGCACGGCGCACACCCTACCGGGGAAAATATTTCGGGAGCAGGTATTTTCCCTCAGTCTCGATGACCTACGTAAAATTTTACCTACCCGGGGGCACGGACTTGAAAGGTCGAGCCCTATAGCCTATTGTCACGATGTGATATTCTTGCGCAATTCGTAAGGCCGACCGTGAATAATTCCGACGAGTTTCCGTCACAATAATGCGGGAGATATGGCAGTGCATTCGTCTTCTGACTCGCACCGGGGGAAATAATACACCTATACCTAACCAATTATACATACTCGAGAAATTAATATATAATACACAAAGTCGCTCTCAAGGTTATAAGATAATAATAGAACCACGCGCTATGTATATACATAATAACACGCAGACATCGGGCTTGGATACAAAGAATCTGTTTGTCGGCACGTAATCCCGCTCGTCGCAGTATAGGATAGTATAACGAACTAACGACAGAGTGTCTCGCGGATGTGTGTGATACTCTGCCGCGATAAATTTGCGAAAGAGACGGCCGGATGACAGACTACGGCGGGAGCGGGGGTGGGGTGACCAGATCAAAGCAGGCGTCGTCTTTCGGCCGCTGTTTTAATTGATGCGTAGCTCGGCGGCGCTTCATTGGCTCTCTTTATTTGGCACGCACAAGCCAGAAGAGAGTGCGAGGGAGAGCTATATACTGTCGAAGTAGACTATATACTCAACGGCAAAAAGCGCTGCTCAGTAGCTGACGGATTACTTCCGATGACGGCGAGGTATAATACGGTCTCTGCGTAGTCTTTATTTTCGGAATCGTATATAGGAAATTTATGCCGCCGGCCTGCGCGGATGAGAGCTCCCGGTATATTTTTGAACGTTTGAACGATTTTTTATTATTATTTAACGCTGCGCGAGCTGTATTTACGATTTTCCTTATTGAGCTGCCGTCGACAATATATATTATTAAAAGTCTCCCTCTGGAAAAACGATACCTATCAGGAAGCATTAGAGCTACAAGCTCAGCTCGTGACTTCTCTCTAATGCTTGCGAAGGGGCATTTTTCATTAGAAAACAAACGGAGAGCGCACAAGTGCAAGGCCTCTAGAAAATCGCACATATATTACCAAGCACACAGAGCGCGATCGATACGGAGAGAAGTAGTGGAATGCAACGATCCGAAAGCCATCTCGCGCGCATAATATGCCGTCCTCGTGTGGGTGCAGTATAAGAGGAACGAGAGAGAGAGAGAAAGAGAGAGAGAGGAACAAGAGAGCAGAGGCCTTAAGTGACTTTTGGTGTTTGGCCGCGAGCGCCGACAAGCTGCAGAAGGCCTCTCTCGCGGTGTCTATAATTCAGCGCTAGCTCTTCTGATATAAACTCGCCTAAATAATCGCGGACAACGCACTCTTTTGCATCCGCATATATAGCATAGTACTCCCGACGATGACCGGGTCAGCTATACGTACATATTTTCGGCGGATCATATACATATACAAATATGGATATTCCAAGACACACGGCCCACTTCCGAGATACACACGTCAACCTACATATCAGTTTGGCGTCGCGCAAAAGCATCGGATTACTCAGTATAGTCGGACGAGAATAAAGCGCGCGGGTAGGAAGAGTATTAAAGAAAGCAGGCGCAAGGGTTATATAGCCCCGAAACCCAGTAAAACGCGGGCGCAAAAGTCGAGTCGGCGGACAAGGGAGAGGAAGAGAGAATAGAGAGCCGCCTAGACGACTACTCGACTGTATAGATACACCTATATATACGCGTATATATATACACACACAAGCCGCTCACCGCGTGTATATGTATCGGAAGAGAGAGAGAGAGAGAGAGAGAGAGAGAGAGAGAGAGAGTCAGGGGAAGCAAAGTACTTTCTTTCTCCCCTTTACAATTCAACCCTCCCTCTTCTCCTTTTTTCTCTAGTCGGTACAAAAGCAGTATAGCAGTAGCAGCGGCGGCGGCAGCGTTTCCCCGCCATACTTCTCCTCCTTCCGTCCGTCCGCGTCCGTCTCGACTCGTCTCGCGTGACGGCCTCGTCAGCCGTCAGGAGAAAACTCGCGTTCTCTCTCTCTCTCTCTCTCTCTCTCACTCTCTCACTACTCCCTCTGGCCTCTCGGATCGATAACCTGGCTCGCAGCTGCCATCACCCTCCTTGCAGACGCTCGAGCCAGAGCAGCAGCCACCCATCGAACCGGCCGCCGTTCTCTCGCTGACGACCACCCACACCTAGCAGTACTGCACCTATACATTCTCTAGTTCTCTCTCGCTCTCTCATCGCCTAAAACGACTCCCGGACGAGAGAGAGAGAGAGAGAGAGAGAGAGAGGCTAACGTTTTCTCTCCCCTTGTTCGGTAGCTTTCAGTAGCAGCTTTCGTCCGTCCTCTGCGTTATCCCTTCGCCAACCCCCCCCCCCCCTCCCACATTCGTATAGCGTCCAGTGTTATACCTACGCGCGCGCGGTGTATATACGTGCCACCACACCAGCACACGCTTGTGTCGAGCAGCGGCGGCGGCGGCCGCCGGGTCAGAAGACGTCTGCCTCTCCGATGCCCGGGCGAGCGACAGCTACTCCCACCCCTTTATTTTCCCGCGACTCCTTTTCTCACTATACATATATATATATACACGTGCTATATACTCACCCCTTTTGCCTCGAGTGGGTCTTTGGAGATTGTTTTTCTATTCCGTGTCTCGTGATTATTTATAACACTATATACACGTTAGAGCTTTAATTTTGTCGATATTCAAGAATTTTTTACAAGATGATAAGAGTATATATTATACACTTACCTCGTATCGTTGATAGCGACGCTTTGAAGCGCGAGCGCTGCGTTTGTCTTTGATATTATATACAATTGTAGTGTCTTCACGGTATATACAGCTTTGGATTAAGTCAAAGCTGGGAATTCGAGAATCAATTACACGCGATCGATTCGCGAATAAATCGCGTTTACCCAGAGAAACTCTGCAGCTGAGCGCAAAACATTGCGTCCGCCCGTTGACTATATAGAGCGCAGGGAAAAACGCTTAATGCGATCTAGCTGTACAACGTATAAGTAGTAACGGATGGATTGAAAAAGGCGTCGGGCGCCGTTTAATCCTTTGGACCCTCGAGTTCTCGCGTCGATGGAGTTTTAAACTCTTGTTTAATTAAGCGCGCTCGCGACGAACTTTTTCATTATTTTTCGTACATTTTTATATTATCATGCAAAAAGTGTGCAGTCCTTTCGTCGAACGAATTCCCGGCGGTAGCGTCAGCGTTTTTAGAATGTGTGTGTAAAGAGTATACAGCTCATCTCTGATTTATGGAAATAACCTATTTTTGAAGGCGATAAATTTTGAATCTAATTAACAAAGTTAAACGTCTCGTTTCCCGAAATGAGATGCACTAAGAGATGACGATCTGAATAATGAATTGAAAATCAATACAAAGCCTGGGCGTTACAAACTTTCAATTATAAACGCAGGGCACACTTTGATATTCTAGAGCCGAAGCGCGCTATATAGACAACACGATTCAAAACTTATCGATATTAGCTCTGATATTTAATCAACCAATCAACTGATCGATGCATGCACCCTCAAAAATACACGAGCAACACTAAGCAGCCGCATATATCTATTTCCGTAAATATAAAGTGCGCAGACACGCTAAATAGGTAATTAACCGTCGCGATATAATCATAATATACATACAGGGCAACAAACGCGTTAAAAATTGAATCCACATACGAAAATAAAGCGCACTTATTATCATCGCATTTATCGATTGTTTCGTTTATCGGACGCGATGAATCCGCGAATTTTCTCAGAGCTGTGTGTAAATATACATGTGTATAGATCTATGCGTGGCAGCACCGCGCGCAAAGTGACCCAATGCTGACGTGCGGCCAATCGATAGCGCCGCTACTACTACTACTCCCTTCTCCGACGCCTTTATACTGACAACTGGGCAGAGAGCGACGTTGATATAGGGGGCAGGGAGAGACTGGTCCCGCGACGCCAGTAAGATGTGCTTTTATGATTAATCAATATTTCGCTCGACGCGACGCTCGCGAGTTTACTCCGTTGCGTGGATAAAGAAAATCAGTCGCTGGATTTTTTTTTCATCAAACACAGCTCGAGAGGCCATTAATTGTCAATGTATTAGAGTGAGCTGAAAGGGAACTACGACGACGACGACGACGACGACGACGAGACGTATCAGATTGACATTGACGGGGGTGAGCTAGGGCTTTTCCGCTGGACGAGCGTACGACGTCAGTTTTCGTGTAACGATGAAGTCTTTCGTCGTCGCCGCCAATCAATCAGCTCATTACACAGCTCTGCTCTTCTCTCCTCTTTTCTCCCCTTACTCTCTCTCTCTCTCTCTCTCTCTTTCTGTCTGTATATATATGTATGTAGGGATACTCGGCGTCCCGATATCTTGTCCCGGCGATTTGTCATCGGCTTGTTACCTGATTTCAACAAATCGGCTTCTCCCTTTTTCCTGATAAATATTCAAGACGTGGATTTTTCTTTCACGTCAAAACACATCAGCTGTTGCATTATATATACACACGGAGAAAAAAGATCCGCCATAACTGTAACATAAGTGCCAAGCGGTAAATTAGTAGCCGTTAAACGATACGTAATATAGAGAACATACTTTCGTTGAACGTTCCTCGAGTCTCTGCAGACTCTAGCAAGCGAAGATAGGTGGAAAAATGTATATATATATAAAATGTATAAAAGAGACGTATGGCATATGCGCCAAAACAGGCTTGTTAACCCCGCATGCTTATACTCATGCTTTCTTCTGCTTCCACTATACATTTCCGATTTTGATCTACTTTTTTCTCTCAATGTATATGAGCAGAGAATTTAAAAGTATGCTTCGAATTGTCGGCCGCCTATCGACTTGATTATGCATTCTTTCCGCATATAAATTTGCTATTGAAGGAAACGTTAATAACGGCATGTATAATACATAGAAGCATGTAGCCGGGACGGGATTTGACAGCACGAAATCAATATCATACGATATATAGAAGCGTTGTGTATATGTATGTATATATATACGTATACTGCGACGGTCGTAAAACTCGACCTCGCCGTCGCGCTAAAGTCCCTCCAAACGAATGGCCGAAGACGTTACATAAGACACGTAATGGGCAGGAAGTCAAACGAAACTATACGACAGAGTCGAGCGGGGAATCGGCAAAAGAACAAACAGAAGCCTGATGACGACGACTACTTTGTGTATAAGAGACAAAGCACAATAACACGTAGCTGTCCCGATTATTTATGTCCGAATTTCGAGAAAACCGTAGCTTATAGACACCTGCGGCCGTATATAATGAGCGCGAAAATGCAGCGATGTGTCTGCAAAAAAAATCCATAAAAGGTACAGGGAGAGAAGGACGTAAAAGAGAGCGAGAGAGAAAAGCAAGCGTAACGGTGGCCCGCGGAAAGAATTCGAGAGGCGCCACAAATCACACGAGTCGTGGGTGGGTGGGTGGAAGTTGTAGGAAAAAGGGGGTGGTTGCAGAGAGAGAGAGAGAGAGAGTAGCGGCAAAGTCAGAGACGCGCAGGGAAGGCCCTGCCGCGCGATAACGGGGGGGCGTACGCGCGCGACATGCTTTATGACGTCTGTTCATCACGTCGCCCCAGCCTCATAAATTAGAAATCACCCCTTAGATAGGCCCGAGCAGCTTTCTACGATATGACTGGCGCGCAGAACACACACACACACACACACACATACATAGCTGCGGCGGTTGAATTTCTTTCTGTTTTTTTTCACTGCTCCCGTTCTTTCGCTTTTTCACAGTCGAAAATTACCGCTTTGTTCCTACTCCGAGGAGAGTCGCGCGCGAGCGAGTATAAAAACGTCGCGCTCGTCCGATGATTTATCTCGTCATTCGGACGAGACTGACTACTCTCGCGCGGCACACATAAATCTGCGCTGCCGCGCGGCGAACGATTTTATTTACAAGTCCCTATCCCCCGGGAATTTGATTGACGAATCGCGTTTACGTAAGAGTTTTGCGAAACTTATCCCTCTACACAGTCGACCTCTATAGCCGACGCGGCATCGATATTGGTTCCAGAGCTGCGATGCGCAGGATTTTGTATATCGATACCTTTCAACTTGATTCGTAGAATTTTCTCCAGAGCTTTTATTCGTTGAATGCGCGCGTATTTGGTATTCAAATTATTCTTTGTGAACGACTAAAGCCCAGATATATATATATATACACACAGAAGTGGCGAGTCAATTTTTGGCTTCTCGGAACGACACCGGGGAGAAGAAAAAAACACTATACTCACTTACCCCCCTGGTAATTGCTACACTCCGCAATAATCTGTAGCCAATAAAGAAAAAATCATCTCAGCAGTTCGCAAAAAACTGCAAGAGGACACTCATTACACGCCGGGGGATAATATCATAGCGGAACTGTTGCGCGCAGAGCTGTGGTGGTATAGCCCTTTTTTCGATATCCGAAGCACGTGGTCTTGACCGCCGCGGCGGCCGCCATCGTCGATCGCTATAATGATCGCATCGCGATCTTGGCGAACAGGTATATCGAAGCGTCGCCTATACTGTAGTATATATATCTATAGACATCGGAAGAAGAAAAAGAGAGAGAGAGAGAGCCGGTAATGCGGTTGTTGAAAGACCGACTCTGGCTCTCGGAACCTTTGTGAAAAATCGTGTTATAACCCTAATTTAATTTTATGGCCGGCATTACGGAGGATAGCCGCATGTGACTTGTCTAGTCTGTGTGTGTGTATCTGCGTCTCTCTCTCTCTCTCTCTCTCTCTCTCTCTCTCTCTCTCTCTCTCTCTTTCCAGCATAATAATGGACTGTGCGGCGGGAGGGATCACGAGCAAAATAAAAGGGAGCCATAGGAAGATAAGGAGGACGGATTGTGTGTATAGATATATACAAAAGGGAAGTGGGTTATGCAGGATAGAGAGGGACTAGCTCGCAAAGGACAAAATCATGGGAACTGCCGAGATCAAGAGGAAGCTACTTTTAATTGGTCGTACGTGGATTTTATTGCGAGAATAACTCGATAGTTTAATTACTTTATCTCTTATCGTTGTGGATACTGGGCATTAGTTCATTACAGAAATCGACCAAACTTGACTGAATGAGCAAAAAATCATGTAAAAGAACCGCCGATAGCCAAAAGAAAAAATCCAAGAGCCCAGGGAGAGAGAACGAAGGCAGGGAGAAAAAGGGCTCTCTAATAATCAGTTGTAACGCGAACCGTCGTAAAACGCGCAAGACAACGAGAATCAAGTCGAGCAAAGGACGTACACTCCTCGCTCCTGACTGTATGTTTATATATATGTATATAGAGAGAAGCCCCTAAAACAAGGGGAAAAGAAACTCACTGTGCGGTATACAAGACTGCCGCGGTGGAGAGATTTTTGAGGAAGCATTATATTATCCCCAAATGTCGAGTAAAAAATATACATCACCGGCCCGAGAACGTCAGAGTATAGTGGAAGCAAGGCGCCAATCGTAAAAGTCGGCCGCCGATGGACTGATGACATATCTCCGGCATTGCCGCAGCTGCGCTCGCCAGAGCTGGGAGATTGTGAAATAAGCTTTGAAATCAAGATTCTCTCTCTTGGATTGAAATATTCTTGGAAATTGTCGAAGCAGATTGTAAATCATTCGCGACGCGCATTTAAGAGCTCTTCAATCTCGCATAAAAACGAATAAATTACGTATATATACCCGCGTGCGGCTGTTTTTCTCTGCGCGCGAACGCCGCCGCCGTCGTAGTCTCTCTGATGTATCTTTGTGGGACAACGGCGTGTTTTTAATAGAGACGTGGCTTTGATCGGTAAGTCCTCGATATTAATTATCGTTCTGTTATTGTATATTATCCCGACGAGTTGTTATTTTTATACGCAAAGAAATGCTTAACCGTAATATCGTCGTTATATAGATATTTTTGAGAAACACAAAAAGAAAGCTGACGGTGTAGAACTGACCCAGACACCGGCGAGTATCGCTGGCCAGATCGGTATACGAAATTGCCTTGGCTCTCGCGCGTGCTAGTGAATAAAAAGCGGCGATAATGAAAAAAGCAGCCAGACTTCGCAGCAAAGTCGCGCGCTTAGTCGCGTCAGCGTTTCGTATTAGCCTCTCGCCGGAAATTACTATAATAATTCCGGACTATATATACACACATACGTGTACACACACACATATATACCGTTATTATTATTGATCGCAGCGCAGAAAGCGATCGCGGCCGGAATATGGCCCATCAAGTTAGGCGCGCGCGAGAATCGTCCCACATGAAAAAAGGGCATCGCATCGAAATTATCGATAATCGCGTATCTATATATATAGTGAGAGAGTCCTTCGTTATATCCCTTAACAATAGCTCTGCGCCACTCGCTCGCATATTGCCGATGCGATATATATAATAATCACTGGTATTTTTCTCTCATGATCGGCGCAGGCATTATAGACCGAGGTTATCCGATCTCTCATTCTCGTTTCAACGAAATCTCTCTCTCTCTCTCTCCTCTTTTTCCTTCTATACAGAATCCAGAGAAAAGTGGAAGGCCGATTTTCTGTCTCGCACAGCTTCTCTCCCCCCCCCCTCTCTCGCAAATCATAACTTTCTTGGAACACGACTACGTTGTTGATGATGAGGGACGGATATGGCGGATACCGATTTTCGTGCGAGCGAGAGGAGGAGACTCCCTCCGCTCCTGCCATAATTGCGACGATGAGCAAAAAATGAAAGCGAGAGAGAGGTATATATATAGTGCGGTTTCAATGGGTAAACGAGCGAGATAGATCGGGGTCGCGCGACCTTGAGCCAGCGGCGCCGGAGATCGACGTTTGAGCGATCTCCGTGAATTTTACGAGCTTGATCTTCGTGCGTATAGCAATATCGCATCGATTATTCATGCATTTTAATACGCCGCGGCGATTATGAATTCCAACGAACCTACTCTCAAGTGGGGATTATACACTGCGCGCCGATATACAATTGCTTCTCGGGAATTAATTTAAAATCGATTTCGGATCATTTTTTTTGGTTCTACGTGTGAATTTATACGAATTCTGCAAGTATATATATATACATATCTAGGGGGACAATAATTGATAGGAAAATAAAGACAGTTAATGGGCGAAGATTGCGGCGGCGCCTGCAACGGAAGGAGAGCGAACTGAAAGGCAAAACACTCTCGGTGCTAACTCAACCTTTGGGATTTGCGTCGGCACTCGAGAGAAGCGACTCCGCTACTACTACTATACTATACTCGAAGAGGGTGAAAGCGGGGGTCGTGGCATGCGCCGAGGAATACGTAAGCAGCCGCGCCGCGGCGGCACGTCCGAGCTTTTCTCTCCCTCGCGCCCCCTATCTCCTTCCTTCCATATCCTTCTTGTTTAGTCTGTTGAACGCGATAATGGATCTGCTCTTAATCTTGCAGATTTTGATTTCGGACTTTTGTCCCATCGCGCGTCGTATGCAAGATTTTAATTTCTCTTCCACTTTCTATTATATATATAAAACTTTACTCGAAAGAAGTATATATTATTGTACAGCCGCGATCGGTCCGTTGGAGCGCGAAACTCTGTGCGCAGCAGCCGACCCGCCATATATATATACACGTATATGTATATACTATATACGCAGGTCAGCCAGGAGTTCGGCTGCCGAGCGCCGTAAAAACGTCAATTAAAGTGTTTTATTTGATCCTTCGTTAAAACGTTGAAATGGAATTTTGATTTATGACAGAGCGAAAGAGAGAATAAGTCGAACGGGCCGAGAGTGTGCGCGCGCGGGTTCTCTCTCTCGCGCGCGCTCGCGTAAATAAAATAAATAGGAGGCTATAATTAGCGGGGCCGCGCCGCGGCTTTTATATGCGGGCCTAAGCTCTCTCTCTCTCTCACTCGGTTGGCAGCATTTGCCAGACTATGCTATACACGCACGTATACGGCACACAGCAGCGCGAGTGTGGAGGGAAAGAATTTTTTCTCTCCTATCGCTCTTGTGAATTACGAGGCGAGGCGGGAAATGACCGCCGCGTGGTCTCGTATAACGCACGTAAGACGGCAACTTGTTCGCGATGATCGCGGGCATCTTATTCAATTGAGCCGTTGTTCGTCGTTGGAATTTTGTATAATTATTTTTTTGACCTACATATTTCACGTTTTACGACTCTTTTCTCGCTCGCTCGCTGTCGGAACAATGGACGCGGTTATTGTTGGCTTTTCGGGGGATATATTTTTGTCCTCGATGTCTCATAACGCAACCTTTCGATATGTTATTAGTGCCTCACTAGCAGAGCTATAAGACTGCAGTAAACACGTTCCGTCAGCCGGTGCAACGGCGCGTAAAATCTATATTTATGCTCGAGGGACACGCGGCTTTAACAAATGAATCCTGCTTTTAATAAGCTCATTAATGCCGAACTTGTGCCAACGCGTCTTTCTCGTCTATATATATATATATATTACATATGCGCACATACACGCTTTATATACCGGAAGCTATTGCGGTACATACACGCATATGTGGAGTAAGTAAGTAGTCGTGGTGAAGCATGTAAACCGGCAGTCTTTAATGTCGAACTAGCAAGAAACGTGCTTCCAGACACACGTCGATTATGGAGATCCGATTTTGCTTTTTCTCTCGTTTTTCCAGTGCGGGCTGCTGCTGTGTACAGTCGTGTTTTTGCCGGATTTTTCTCTCTCTCTCACTCTCGAAAACGCCTTGATAAATTTTATTTATATACCTCTAATGCTGCATACACATTACCATGATTGCGTTGCACTTGCGTATCTAATTAGGCTTTTTTCTTTTCTGTTACAGGTGAGTCTTACATGAAACCTACTCCCACTAAAAACAGCTCCCGGGGTTCAGTAAGTAAAACCCTTTCAAAATCTCCCATATTACAAACAATCATTACATATACGCACATGCGATCGCCTGTGCGGCAAACAATGCCCATTATCCACTATATACATCCAAAGCAAGGCGCATCGGCATCTTATATATATATAGCGCGTAAGATCCTGTATAGAATATCGCGCGCGTCAGAATAGCCGCGAACGTCGCATACCTGCATTCGCGACCTATGGCCCGGGCTCGTGATAGATGGACGCACAATGGCAGGAACATACACGTACGTGTGTGTGTGCGTGTGTGTGGGTGGATGAGGATGAATGACTCTCGTCAAACGGAAGGGACCGCCCGGCGTTTCGCGCCATAATACCTATATAGCTATATATGCTACTGCTGCTGCTGTTACCATACAGAAGTGTCTTGCCTGCATTAAAGGATGGCTCGGCCGTTGGATATTGATGACCGCCTTGCGCGCGAGCTTACTTTGCCTGCTGCTGCACGACAACAACAAGCTATTTTGCCGTGTCGAAAGTCGTTCCGCTCTAAGGAGACTCGACTCCCGCGCTACACACCCGTTATGACGATATTATATATATATACGCGGCCCGAGAGAATATCAGCTGTGCGTTTAAAATGTACTTATATACTTTGATTTTCGAAATCCAGAGAGAGACAGAGAGAGAGAGAGAGAGAGAGAGAGAGAGAGAGAGAGAGAGAGAGTATTTATTATAGCTGGATGTTAATGTTATTCATTGGCTTGTCATATTTGGAAAAGCGTGTATGGCGAGAGTAATTACGTTGCTCGACGTGTGTCTAAATAAATATATATATATATATATATATACTTTCAAACCCGCGCGCGGTGAAATCGCTCTGTGCAGCGGCAGCTAATTATTCGCTAATCTTAATTAAATCGATCGATCACTATCGATCAACACATAAACCAAAGCCTTTAACGCTATCATAAAATCCTATAATCGAAAGACCAGGCGCGCTTTCACTCTCGCGCCTATACTTTGCTGCTTTGCTCATACATGCCGAAAAAAACGTGTCGGTACAGCAGTAAAATATATACTTGGTGTATACAGTTTTACTTGAACGCGGGAAAAGGGGCGCGAAAGAAACGGGCGTTAATTGGAGCTTACAATGTCGATTATAGGGCCGTATAGATACGGCGTGTCCCGCTAATTTTCGCAGCCACTTAATTTCAATGCAGCCCATCCGCGCAACGGCTTACGTCCAAGTCAGCACATGAAAGCGGGGCGCGACAAGGACAATAGCCATAGACAGAGCGCTCTCCGGAAGACTATATATATATATATATATATATATATATATATATATATATATAGCAGTAGGAGACACTGCAGTGGGTTCATACCTATGGATATAGAGGGAGAGAGATAGGTGTCGAGGACGCGTGAGGCCCTCGCGGCGATGACCTGCCAACGTTTCGCGCATTAGCCCGACAGATAGCTCTGCTTAATCGGGCCCCATAAATTACCAAATTAATATCCCGCGCTACTGGCCGCCGGGCTATCCGTCAACTGTCAGGAGACGCTGCTGCTGCTGCTGCTGCTGCATTCTACTCTCCGTATACCAGTATGCATAGATATATAGCTATATAGATATACATATAGGAGTGTAGTCTAGTCACCTTCGAGCAACGTGTGTCGCTCGGGTTATGACGAGTTGACTGATGGAAAGGCTGCGCGCGCGCGTATAGTGTCTTGCGGTGGCGTGTAAGTCGCTCTAATGGATGAGTCGTGGCCAATGCGGCCCCGCAGGTGGCGCCACTCCTCACCACGCTGTGTATATGTATATATCCTTATACCTGTGCGCTCTTTTGTTTGCATGCCGAGGATTGACAGGTCTCGGCTGCTGCATTTATCACTGCAGCTAACTCCGAGAGAGGCTAATTTGTCAGTGTTTAGCTGCTGTTGATGCCTCGCCCAAGCGTCAACACTGCACGCTGTGCCGTATATATGGCCGTGAAAGGGTGCAGTAGCAGGTAATGAGGGATCGGTTGCAGCTATGGTATATTATTATAGTCAGGATTTTCCTTTGACCGATATCCCTTGTGTACACTGCAGCGCTCGGTTGTCTGGCACTAGTGATGAGCTACTCGTCTATGCTTTCGGGGCTGACATGTATTCTGTTGTTCCGTCTCGAAAATCAAAACTGACCCTTTCTCCGTCGTTTATACTATCTTTCGTTATTTCATATTTGGCGAATCAAATGTTTGAGTCGAGCGCTTTTAATTTCTTTTAATTATATCGCGAGGGTCGCTCGCGGATATAGCGATAATCGGACGAAATCTGCGCGCAGTGATCCATCTAGCTCGGGCGTCGTAAATCTGTAATCCTCGGGAGAGGCAATCGAAGATATACGAAAAGCGCGCAATCTCGATGGCATTACATCGCGGACGGTGGTCCGATGATTCATTATCTCGCGACCGATGACAAATTTGCGGTGAGCGACCAGCTGTTATGTTATATTCCCCCAAGTATATATGCGCACGTCGATCCGAAGAGTCCACGACATTATCGTGTTTAATTTCTCATTTTGAGAAATATATATATATTATACATATTCTGATGAAAGTGAAGCTCGATTATTGTCTTATGGCAAGGAGGCGACGATCTATAGGTATATATCGGTATATACGCAGAAGCGGCATATATAGAGATCGAGTGGGAGGTATATAAGAGGCACATACGTATATATAAGAGCTGGGCAAGCGAGTCGCTTACGAATTACGCGACAAGCATCCTCGAGTCTATATATATATACAGCAAAACCGGCTCGAGCTACTGCCTCTCTATGCGACACGGCTGCCAATTAGCGGACTGACATCGAGCTGACTGACCACCGCGCCTGCTACTGCAGCTCCTTTCATTCGTGCTCACTGGTAGCAGACCTGACGTGTCTTTTCTTTTTAGTCGACGCTTTCGCTGTATTCTGGTCTTATATAGGTATATATACTCGTATAGGCTCTCCGCCCTTCGTCACTGCTTTTCTCTCTGCGCCCGTGCAATATAGCTGTGTTTTTAAATTATCATAACTGAGGTATTTAGTGCTGCCCTTGATTTGAATATAATGAACGCGCGTTTTCTTATCAAGCCGATCTCTGATATATAGGTCTATACTATTATAGTATAGTACAAGATTGACGTCTTTACAAATCCAAATATTCATCATTATATTCTTCAAGGCTTCAATGACGAAATCCAATTAAACGTGATGAAATCGCTAAAGCACGATCGCAAGACGTGCTGCACATATATATATATATATATATATATATATATATATATATATACACACGCGCGCAGTTCAAATTTTAATTTCGCGCATAAATCAAGCGCGCTCGATCTGCATAATGCACACACTGATACTCGACAGATGCATTCGATCGCTGTGTATAGAAGTCTCATTACTCATCATTGTATTACAAGCGCATTTTTCCGATCTACCAGACACAGGCTATACTGTAACAGTAAAAATAAATCTTCCCCTCATCCACGCGCGGATCAATGCAGCGCCGCGCCTATATATACGTAACCGCGTGGCGTATACGAATCGCCAAAACCATCACCCTCGTGCATAGAGAGGCACGAAAATTAAAAAAAACTAGTATCGATAGCCTCGTCGATTCGTCAAAGCGCAGCCTCGTAAAGAAGCGCTATATCTATAGAGAGAACGAAGAAGATGAGGTTAAACGACGGCGATTCAATGTCTGCAATAAAAACGCGTATATACCCATACAGCTGTATATTTATATATATATACGCAGCGGCTTTATAAAAGTCCATTAAAAACTCGCCAGCGACTGATGTTTAATTAAATATTGAGCCGATCATAAATCGATATAGGTGTGTGTGTGTGTGTGCGTGTGTCTGCGGTATACACGCGCTCGCTACCATATAACGGCTAATACGCGTTAACGGGCCGCTCGCGCTCTCTATGAATATTGATGTCCTTCCTCTCTCTCTCTCTCTCTCTCTCTCTCTCTCTCCAAACTGACGTCTATCTATCCATCCGTTGCAACCCGTCTCCTTAGTTATTTTTTATTATAACTTTTTTTTTGCGCCACTGCTACACGGCCAATAATAATAATTGGTTTAGCACGTCGCGCACTCTTACGTGATTGAGGCAAACTTGTCACGAGATACGAGTACATAGTACATCATGTTTTGTATACCCACATGTGCACATACAAGCATCGTTATTTATGAGTCGACGCGCGCTCGTGTGCGTATAGATCGAGTCGCGCGAGCGCATACGTCTATAATTAACTTTATACATATATATATATATATATATATATAACGTAGGCTAATCCTTGCATGTGTGTGTGTAACATACGTATATATATATATAAACACATGCGTGCGATGATCCATGGGAACTGCAGTCGCGGACGCGTATATAAAATGTTATCACTTATTAACGCGCGCATATACGCGGTGCAAATAACGGCCGCCCGTTCCGACGAGCTGTATATGCGTATATATATGTGTGATGTAGACCACTCTCGATGGAAACGTCGATTTTTTTTTCATACGCGCCGATTGATTTATGCGACTTCAGTCTGTGGATTATCAATCAGACTCTAGATCGAATTATACTACGCGTTATATATAGTACATATATACTCTGAGCTGAAAAAAGAGCGATAGCCTGTGTAAATTGCTCAGAATCATGTCTATACATATATACCTTTCAAGTGCTGGCCATTGAAATCGTCGATTATTTCATTTATCTCGCGTAGATCCGTGGGTGCGGAGCCGCTGTGGGGACGACGTCGACGATGGCGGTAATTATTACGAACGTATTATATCCTACTGAATTATCTCGGTGCGCTGCAGCAGCGGAACAAGTCCAATAAAATCGAACGAGCTTTCTTCTATATATACCACGATCGGCACAGAAATCCCACACATAACTATATATATATATATATATATATATATATATATATATATATATATATAGCAATATAAGAGACAGTCGATATAGCAGACTATATCCGAAAAAGGGCGGAAAAGTGAGCGGGTATGCGCAATATAGAAAGGGCCCACAGCAAGCTCTCACAGTTAGTATATATATGCACGCGTATATAGATCTATAAAGAGAAAGAAAAATGAGTGAGAGAGAAAAGCGCGTCAGGTTGCATTACGGAATGATATTCGCTAATTGAGCTCGAAGATAAAAACGACGGCTAATAACCGTTGCTGCCACGCTGCTGGCCGACTCGCCGGCCGGAAGTCCCAGGAGGATGGATAATCATACGTTGTAGTAGCTAGTCGTTGCTGCAGCAACGAGACCGAGCGACTCTCTATCTTCCTCCGCTGCTTCCTCTTTCTGGCCTGTCCTCTAACTATCCATTGCTTTATCAGTCTGTATGTCCGTGCGGCTTCTTCTTCTCCTCCTCTCTCACTCCTCTCGTTGTTGCTTTATTTCCACCCTCGCAGCAGTTTTTTTAACTCTCTCTCTCTCTCTCTCTCTCTCCCGCGACTACTTTTTCCCATTTATTTCGCTCTCCCTGATGGAAGCTTGAAAAAATTTCGCCCGCGTATTTCGCTCCCGCTGCCGGTGCTGCCCTGTAAGGTTGACCATTATTTGACGTTTAGCTTTATTAACTCGTTTGGAGATAAGATTTTTCCTCGAGCAGCCGGGATGGGATTTAAATGCACGCGCGTTCTCTGCATACCTATCGCTGCTCGGCTTCCAAACTTTCTGACTTGCAAGCGCGCGCGCGAGAGAGAGAGTTTCAAAAGCGTGACTTATTGTTTGTTGCGCGTGTCTCGTTTAAACTGGGGCGAGAAAAATGTAGCGTTTATTTTTTTATTTAAAAATTGCGACTGTCTACTTTTTTTCTACATTCGTTTGCCGCGTTTCATCAAAATCGAGCGCTGCGAGCTTGATAAACGAACGCGTCGCGCGATTCTGCAATATATAAAAGTGAAAAATAAGGAAAGCACGCGAGCGACAGCTTAGTCTGACGTGTGACGGAGACGCTGGCCTGCAACCGTACGTTGCGCGCTTTAGACATTTGCCCGGGTGTTGTCCAGACATTTATGATTGACGTCATCTCTCTGTGTGCTCTATTTTCCTTTCGCTTTATTTGTCGTCGTTTCTTTCTTCGCTGCTTCCTAGCATATATCAAAGAGCTTGCGACTTTCAACTTTTGTGACGCGTCACTATTTTTTGTCAAACCTATACTGCAAAATTCTTTCTCACGGCCTCTAAATATAAAGGTAATATACGACTCAATTGCTTCCATAATCACGAGCTCCGCTTCGATCGTCGAATTGTTCTCACTCATCGAAATCATAATACTCCTTTACGCTTTTTACCGACCGACCAGTCGTGACTCCCAACCAGATTCTCTCACCCGCGTTTACACCTCCGCCGACGGAATTTTTTGCACGACTCTCTCGCAGGCAATAAGGCGCGCCGTTTTTGCGTATACGCGCCGTTATAGCAGCCTCTCACTATAAATAGGCGGCTCTCGTGCGAGTTTAAAAAGCAAAAGCTCCGGCCTCGCTCTCTCGAGGCCGCGTCACATCAGCCGCGCGTATTTCAATCGTTCGACGCGACGATTAGTCGCACTTAAATCTCGCCGCGCGCGAGCTTTATACTTGCTCTTCTTTTTCACGCCGTCGCTGCCGTCCGTCTCGGCGAGAGCGCAGGCTCGCAGAGTTATTAATGCGTCCTCTGATGCAGCCGCGTGCTCGGAACGTGTCCGATCGCTCCTCGTTTTGGCCGAGCGACGTTTGTCGCTTCGTTGCGGAATGCGCGCTTCGAGAAAATTGTCGGCCGACGCCGGGATCGCTCAATCATTCATCGAGATGTCGTAAATAAATCAGCAAGTTGATGCGTTTTGCGACGAGGTCGAGCTTCGAGTTTGTTGCTTATATAATTGAGTATTATAAGAGCGCAAACGCATATTTTGGCAATTTGGAGCAATGGCTGTTTTGAATAGGACTTGTATATAAACGTTAATATCGTTAATTCAACGAAGCATTACAACATTTTTAAACTAATTTTTACGTATTTATATGCATACATATTTTATATACTTCTCTCGGCATTTATGCAAAATGAAAATAACAATGAAATTACACAACAAATGTTTATTATAACTAATAACATTATTATTACTTTTATTTCAGGTGAGTATACCGGAACGTTTAATGAGCGTCTGAAATGAATGCATTTTCATGAATATAAGTGTAAGTACTCGACTATATTGTAGATTTTATTTTACATGACCGATCAAAAATTAATGCTTCCATTACACGCAATATACTGCCTTATTAAATTTCGAAAACAATTTATTCGATACAATATCGGAATTTCTTTTTTAATTTGTATTTCGTTTTAATATATGTATATAATAGCAGGTAAACCATTACCTCGTGATCAGCTTTAAAAGGTCGCACGAAATGTATCGATATACTGATATTCAGTATGTAGATAATAATGTACACAATTCTATGTAATATACAAACAAAAAGAAAGTGAGCAAACGGCTGCCTATAAACACATCATTTCTTCGAGAACCGCAGTCGAAAATAAAATTCCCGGACACATTCCACTTAATATTCAAAGATCTTTGCCCGGACATAAATATTCCCTTTCGACGACGCGCAAAAAACCGGCTTGATTGACCGACTAATCACATTAAAAATAACTACTATTGAGTCAACCTATAAATATTGTCCACTTCTCTCAAGTATATCAGAAAAAAGCCCTGAGCTACAACTACGTTCGGCGATAAAAATGCAGCGTTGAATTCGAGAATTGTGATATTTATATTTTTCAATATCAAACACAATAGTATCAACTTTTATTCGCGAATTCCCTCATATACGACCAGTCCGTCAAAAACTATCATTCTGCGGCCAAAATCCTTCGAAGCGGTTGGATCTCGTCCTTCGCGCGTCTCTCTCTCTCTCTCTCTCTCTCTCTCTCTCTCTCTCTCTCTCTCTCTCTCTCTCTCTCTTCGTCTCTCTCGTCACGACAGAAATCAGGAATGTCCGATAATCATCGATAAATCAATCGGTCAGCTCCACGAGCGATTCGCGCGCGCACATACACACACACATACACACACAAACTTGAGTCCTGAAAAGGCTCGTACACACATAAACGCAAGAGAGAGAGAGAGAGAGAGAGACTCGTCGCCTCGGCCGAGCCTTTATGGCGAACATAACTCGCCTGATTTCACCGGAGATTATCTCGTTATTTATTGGAAAGCCTCGCGATGCCAAGCGGCATATCGCCGCCGTTGCTGCTGCTGCTGCTACTCTCCGCCCGAAAAACTTGGTCTCTCTCTCTCTCTCTCTCTCTCTCTCTCTCTCGTAACATAACTTAAGTCGTTTTTTCGCCTGCGCGAATTCTTCCGCGGCGCTTTCGTCTTCTTAATGGGACGTGAGAGGGGCGGCTGCAGGATACGTCCTATGGCATAAAATGCGAGATGGAATTATCATTCGAACGTTATTGTTATTGTTTATACGTATACATTTGCTGCGGGCTTATCGTGCGCACGTTCTTGTATGCGTGTGTGTGTGTGAGCGCGCGCGCGCGCAGCAGTTGTCTCTGTTTGAGCGAATACGCGCTCGTTTCAATTTTCCATAAATAACGCTCGGGCTTTTTGTTGCTCTCGCGGCGGAATTCATTTCGAACCCATAAATTCGCGTTTCGCGGGTGATCGAATTATTTATGATCATGACGCTTTTATGTCCTGCAGACTCTTCTTTCGACCTCTGATACCGCGCCACCGCTCTTTTTTCCTATATTTAGCGCTTCGGTCACTTTATGATTTTTCACGTCCGACACTCCGATTTAAGACCCGTATATAACAATTTCCTATTTCGTGCGAGCGAGTCCGTCTTTTTGAACATCGAATGTTAACGGAAAATTTCCTCTCATTTCGCGCGATGGTTTTGAGTTATCGAAATTATCGACGGTATATAAAATATGTATGCAGAGAAGTCAAGCGCGAGAGGAGAGAACATTTAAAAAGCTATTCGTCAGTTACAGGTGCGTCGCGTTCCGAGCATTCGTTACTCTCGCGGCTTGCGCATTTAAATTGCCGAAAGTGTATCGATTAAAAAATTAATTAAAAGATTGTCCGATAAATTGAATACTTTGTTTAATTACCGCGTTTTTATATCTGCAGTAGACCAATGAATTAAGCATGAATATATAATATATATAATTAATTATATATAGAGCGCCTGCTAATGCGAGGCATTGAAATATACATATTTTTATGTACGTATGGAGTTTCGTTTCGCGACATCAGGATCGAAGAAACGTTCGATTGCGAATAATGGCCGTACAGCAAGGTGTACACATCAGGAGATTGATTGCGCGCTTGACGAAAGGTTAATTCGAGGCGTGCAGGTACTTAAACACACGTTGACCGCCGCCACGTAGTCCCTGTTTACGTCGGACTGATTCAATGTGCGTAAATTACCGCGGCTTTGTCCGAGGTAATGCGGCTCTTTACCTTGCGCGTTTTAAGAGCAAACGTTTTAATTATTTTCGCGAAACCACCGATTGATTGATGGAGGCCGATTACTCGCAGGCCGGTATTGCTTTTGTAAAACCGTTGACTTATATCGACCGGTTTCGAGTATGCGTTTTATGACCTCAAAGTGGATTACAAATTTTGCGCTTTCGCATTGTTCAGTTATTTGGGTTTCTGCTTTATAATCTTGAGCATCAGACGGGTCAACGTTAATAAATTAATGAAATTTTGATCTAATAAGGGCTTCATTGTTATATTCGCAGAACCCTTTATATAATAGCCATGTATAATTAAGGAGTTTATGTATACAAAAACAGACCTCCTTCTTGCAAGATTCAAAATAAATGCAACGGTATAAAACGAGTCAATGCATCGCGCACAGAATTGATTCGTCAAATTTGTCGAAATCACAAGCGCGCGCGCGACTAATACTCATCGGAACACGTAAACGCATCAGGCGAATAGCCCCGAAAGAAGCAATAAAGTACAAAAAATAAAAGAAACTTTGATTAACGATCCCCGCATCGTCTTCGCGCAGCAGATTTCGGATTAATTTCTCGTTACACGCGCTTATTTATGCGCGCGGCTCGGGCTTAAAGAAGAGGGAGAATATGAGCCAAAAGCAACGGCGAAAGGTGCAACATGTATATGTATATATATATAGAATCCGAAAAATCGGCCGCAGCGCGCGGTTTCGTGCTCAGTCACCGTTAAAGCTCGGCAGGCGCGAATTCGAGTGGACGTCGCTCTTGGTATAATATTACATCCTATTAGGGATATGAAATAACTGCCGGATGAAACGCAACAGCGAAACGATAAACGGCAGCTACTCGTCCGCGAGGGCATCACGCAGACATCATTCGTGCCACCCGGTCGTCACTTGAGACTAGTGCGCGCCAGACGCTCGAGACCTACACACATGTATATATCATAGCGGGGTGCGATGACCCAACTCACAGCGACATTCAGACGCGATCTTTTTTCGTTTCATTCGAACGCTTATCGATTGCAAGTAGTAATGCGGTTTAACAGCTGTAATTATAAGTTTTTCACATATCCATATATAACGTGCCGGCGCGAAGAATGTTAAAAGTCTCCATACATAAAATCGTGATTTTCAGCGATTAATTCAGCAGTAGAGCCGAGCTTAATCGCAATCAATCTCTCTCCAGTCGCAGGGCAGCGCGCTATACGTTATATCCGCGCACGAGTCCATATACGAAGTTGAGTAAAAGCGCGCGGTTCTATAACGAAGATACACGTCGCGGTCAGGTAAATGCCGAGAGCGTTAATTTTCATAACCGAAACTTCGCAAGCGCGCGCTGAGAGTTACTCATCGCATTCGTAAACGTCCTCCGCTGCTGTTATACCTCTCCACTCGTAATAGGGCTCGCTCGATGATATCCGAGTATAGAGCGCAGATACTATATATCTGCATCAGAGCAAGCGAAGGAAAGAAGAGATCCGCCGTGATTTGTGCCGATGAATTTTTTCTTTAAAGTCGCGCGTGCGCTGTGTGCGTGTAATATACGGGGGTGGCAAAGTTTTTTCTAAAGAGAAAAGTCAAATATAAGCAGAAAAAAGTAATATAACGAAGAGGTGTGAGAGAGAGGTATGAAAAAAACGTAAGAATAAGTTAAAGAGATATAGAAGAAAAAAAGAGCGCGGAGGGACGAGTAGCAGAAACAAAGGCGCGAAGGTGAGATTGAAAAAAGAGGAGAGAATATAACGCGAGCGATTCGCACAAGGAAAGAAAAAAAAGAGCGCACAGGACAGAGTGAAAGGGGAGGCTGCTGCACAACTTGATAATAATAAACTGAAAAAGGAGCAAAAGACGTTATTTTAAAAGGGAAATGCAGAGCGCGCCGCATTTTTATGTCTTCGCCAGAACTTTTCATCTCTCTCTTTCCCCGTCTTGCCCCCCCCCCCTCTCTGTGGGTATATATACCAGACGCGCGAGAAAGAAAGAGAGACGTTCGCGGGGGGGCTAAAAACGCGGAATGAAACGGCAGACTGCCGCTGATGAAATTCATAATTTAGATCCAATGCGCTCTCTCTCCGTACCTCGTTTAGAATACACTGCTATTTATAGTCGAAATTTTCTCCTTCGGAACGATCTTTCTCTCTCTCCCTTCTGCTTTTTCCTTCCTTCTGCTATACTGCCGCTTCTCCGCCTCATCGCTGCTGCTGCTGCTGCTGCGTTTACTCGACGATCCTCGTTTCGCTGCGCACAGCTCTCGCGATACGTAAACTCGGGCTTCTTCCGCTTCTCGGATATATCTACTGCTCGTCTATATTGCGCCGGTGAGCTAAAGTCGAATCGAGCGCGCGCGTGAGCGACGAATGAAATTGAGATTTTACACATGAGCTATACGCGCTTTTCTTATTTTTCATTCTGGCGTTATATAATTTTTTACTGCATTTATCATTTGTTCGATGAATTATATTTGCAGATCTCTCGATATATACGTATACAGTGTGATTGAGACACCTGCTAGCTTCTTATCTGTAAGTGCGCGGAACTAGTTTAGCTGCTATATAGGCGCGCATTAAGGAGAAAATGTTTCGCGTGATATGTGGAGAGAAAGAGCTTTTTACCGCAATAATATATCGTTTAATATAACTATATTATAAACGACCGACATATTACTATATGCGTTTCTGAGTAGCTTCTTACACCTCTTATTTTGAGGGGGACCATCGCATTCTGATGATCCGCGATTCTATACTCACTGACCGACCGTCGAAATAATAAAAATCTTGCGAGACGATATATGTATATATCCAAGTGCGAGCGCGGAAGGTATCAAAGAAGGTCGTAAAGCAAACTGCCGCAACAGCTGATTCGGCAAAATGAGCTTCTCTCGCTTTCTCGTATACGAATATATAGGATAAGGGCCGCAATAAAAGCTGACGGATCACAGGTATAAACAAGTTCGTTGCTCGGTAATACCCTCCATACACGCACACAGAACCAGCCCTCTTCCTCTAACCCGCAAAACTTTATTATATATCCCTTTCGCTGATCCGCGATGAAAGACGCTCTCCCTCGCGGTTATACAAGAAGCATTATAATGTACGCGACTGCAGGGGAAAAAAGTAGAAGACTTAAGGAGAAAGGAAAAGCCCGTGCGCGCGCGCTCTCGCGGATAAAGAGGAGAGAAAAGATGGGCCAGGAAGATAAGGATGTATAATGAAAGCCATTCATTCTTCGCGAGGCGACGTGCGTTGAGTGACGCGGCTGCAGACAGCTGCCCCCAAACCTGATCGGCCGTCCGTCCGTTCGTTCGTTCGTTCGTTCGTTCGCTCGCTCATCCGTCCGCGATTCTTCGCGCGATATCGTATAACTTGCCAAACCAGAAGAGACGAGCCGAGACTGACGCGAATAAGACGACGGACGTATACATGTATATATATAGTGCTGTTGGTAGCTGATTTTTGCTTTGCACGCCACGGAAGCGTGCGCCGCAAGGTGCATCGTGTTATACATATGGGTGTAGGCTGCACGAAAACTTTTTTCTCTCTCATCTAAGTTTGATCGTCGATGATGAATAAGCTCAATCAAGTCGACTTCCCCGGGGCAATTAGTAACGCAGCGCGGCGGCACAATATTTCGCCTTGATACGAAACTAAACGCTGCTGCGCAGAGCTCGTCGCGCCGTAAAGCACACTTTATTAAAAGATAGTCGTCGCTCGCGCGCGGCGGCGGCAGTAAAAACTTCTTCTGAATTGGGTTAGTAATGAGGCTATGTGCACGGGCGCGAAAGTGAGAGAGAGAGAGAGAGAGAGATCGTATGAAGGTCAGAGGGTATATACACAAAGCTGCGCGCGCTGTAAAAACTCGTGTTATATATTGCACTCTCGCTGCTACCTGCGCGCGTATACCTGTGTACATATGCGCGTTGTGTATATATAAGGGCTGAACTGGTGGTGGTGTATTATACTGCACCGAGAGTGAGAGCAAGCGAGCGCTTTATTTCTGGTTATAAAACGCTTTACGACATTTTCGCGATGCGTATCCTTTTTCCCGGCGCGGAGACACTTTCCCCTTCTGTATATATATACATATATTTTCCACTGACTTACACTGTATTTCTTATCCTGATAGCTCGAATAAAAATCACAGCGACAACGAGGATTTTTGGTTATTATACCGATATATTTGTTTGTGTCATCCGTGCTTCCATCACGTATCAGCCGCAGTAGCACGTGTCGCCGAGAGTGTCTAGAGCCGGCGGTTCTTTTTCCATCACCCACCCGGCGCGAGTGTGTAGTGTACAGCTCTCGGCCGCTATTAAAAGAGAAAAGCGATAAATCTCTCTCTCTCTCTCGCTCTTTCTCTCACTTGGACCTCCTCGAAGCTTCGTCTGGCAGCAGCAGCAGCAGCAGCAGAAACTAAAGTTCCCCTATGCGAGGAGGAGATACCCGTGTCTACGGCAATCGAAAACTACTCGCTGAGAGAATAAAAGAAATCTGCAGCGGTGTCCTCTCCTATGAAAACTCCATTATTTCGGTGTCGCGTCTTGTTGTCCATATGTGTGTGTGCGCGCGTTGAAGGAGTGCAGTCTACATATATACACATACGGTACGGAATAAGGATCACGAACCTACAGATTTATTTTTAATTTTCTCTCTCACTCGTATATGGGGCCGCTCTCTCAGGGGCACCTGTTGTTCTCTCCGTTCCGTACAGTTCGTCTTACTCACGTGAGCGGCGCTGTGTCTCAAAGTCACGCGCTATATACTTTCTAAGCGCGCGCTCGCGATTTCCCTGTGCGCGTTATTAAATGTTGCTTATATTGCCGGCTATTGAGACATTATTCACTTTGACTCGCGCTCTAGCTCGGATACACCGCGCGTAGCTGATCACTGGTAATTTACCCACCGTTTCTCAAGAGTTCATGATTCATGAGATAATGCTGATTTCGAGTGTACATAAGTATACTCGTGTATTGCTTCTCTTCGAAATCTTGTGATCTCTAGTGTATGCTATGTATACTTTACGATGTGTATTGCATATTTATCACTTTTGCCGTTGATTTTGCAAGGGAAAAATATGGCGACGGAATATTAAGCGGTTTTACTGCGCCGAAATTCGGCGCGATTTCGAAACAATAAGTCAATACAACAGCGAGCGAATCAATTCGAAACGCGCGATGACGATGGCGACGAAAAGCTCTTAAAATGCAACGACTATAATAATATATACTCTTGAGAAACAAACAGACTCGAGCAGTCAGTTTCTTACGTAATAAGCCCCTGTGTCTTAATAAAAATCATCAATCGCCGAAGCGGATCGATCATAAATAACCGACCTCGAAAACATACAATTTCTCGTTCTCTCTTTCGAGTACACATAATGCAACGATAAAAAAGAAAGAATGGAAGAAAAATACGCGGTTTCCCCTCTCTCTCTCTCTCTCTCTCTCTCTCTCTCAATACAAGGCATTAGTATATGGAAAATCTTATTTACGAGCGTCGACATAACGGTAATCGAAGAGTGTAAAACGAAAGTCTAGCGCTAGCGCGCTTGGCTTTAAATCACACCTACATCTGATGCATTTCATAAGCTGCCGACGATCGAAAACGCCCCCCCATAAAACATTACGGGCGCATTTAGACGCGCAGCGCGAAGTAACTATGATAGTTCTTTTTCGGGCCCGCGAGTGCCGGAACTCCGCAATCAACGGGAGCGCGCGCAAGTGAATTATATTCGGACCGTGCAGTGCAAAGTGTATATATACATATATATACATGTTAACGCGGGCCGGCCCGAGGAGATACAAGCCGCCGCGGAAAAGGGAAAAACTCGTGGCGCGCGGATGAACCTGCGATGCGGAGAAATATATGTTTAATAGTTTTAAATTATTGTGTACATATCTTCTTCTCGGAACTAATGTGCCGTGTGTATAGTATACTACAGAAATTAGCGTTATACTTTTTTATGCAGAGTACGATTGTATATTCGAGAAGATTGAATTTTAAAAGTGGCTTGACGAAATAATATTTACAATACAAGAGATCGTTTTGTATATATGGAGAGTGAGAGAGAAAGAGACAGAGAAAGAAAAAGCTTTCTCTCCGACGATTGATTCATCGACGATTCGTCGATCCGCGCGCTCGATATAGAGAAGAGAAAGTCTCTCGCGAATAGTAGTTATACACACCATAATTTGCAAAGAAGAACAATAAATCAGAGAAAGAGAGTCTCATCGCCTCTCTTTATAAAACTTGAGGCCTATGAGGAACGACAGAGTTGTGTCATTGCCGCCACCGCCGCATAAATTCGACGCCGGTCTCTCTCTTATTTACGATTATTGACGCGGCGGCTCCGGCGTTTCTATTCCATAAGCAATAATCATTCGTTTGCTTTGACTTTTTTTTCTCAAGAGAGGGAGAGAGGCTCCGTTCGTGTAGATACATATATATATATATATAGGTGGTACAGCAAGTTCAGAGCGCATGCTCGATGACAATAATTCAGCGTCGCTCGCAGCGCGCTCGCAAGGGATCGTATATAAAATTGAATATACATAAGTATACGTGCATATTATCTTTCGTAAGCGCAAAGAGAGAGACGAGATGTATGACTGCTTTTTCGCGAGTACGTGCAAGAAGTTGTGCATGTAAAAAGCACGTAAATTGACGTCGGGAACGATGGCATAAATCAGCCGGTCCAATGCGAAATGGGAATGAGAGAAACGCCACTTATTAACTATATGTATGTATGTATGTATGTATGTATGATGGATAGAGCGACATTATTTCACTCCGTTAAAAAGTTTATCATTCCGCGCATGCTGTAAACATATTACATCCTCGGAGACGGGCCCGCGGTGGTATAAAATATATGTAATATACTCGCGATTTTGTTTTAAAATCATTTCGCGAGAGTTATTACCATAGTACGTATATGTCCCGATCTCGTTATAGGCAGCGCGATTTTTGTCATACATTCGGCATTGCCCACGCATCGCAAGTGAGTGATCTCGCGCGCGGTATAAAGGTATAATAAGAGCCGCGTATAAATTTGCTAGCGGTGCGGACACTGCGACTGCCGGCAATATAACCTTGAGAGGGGGAGATATGTCAGGGGTCGCGCAGTTACGTCGTCTTATAACAGCCGCGGCGCCTATAGGTATACTCTGCGCCCATACACAGAGACTGGCTCTGGAAATGTTCCAGCCTCTTGTTCCTCTGCTTTTTTCACTCTGCCGATTTTATCTGCGCTGCTCCCTCTCTCCCCCTCAATGAGCCCTATTCCCTCCGCGCGCCGATCCTTATTATACGCGGTTCTCGTCGGACAAGCGACGACGCTAGCGGAGTTACATTTTTTTCTGACTGACATATAAAAAATTTGTCTCCTCTCGTCACAGGAGTCAACTCTTTGTTCTCATCGTAGACTAGATGAATTTTTGAAAATCAATAATAACCGAGAAATCTCGCATTCTAGCTACGACAACAATGGGCAATAAATTTCAAACTGACCAAAGTCCCGAAAGTTATGTGTGTTTGTGCGCCGCAGATTTCAATGCATATAATATTTTTCTTTTCTGCTTATCTATTTGCCTCGGTTGACCTCTCTCTTTCTCTCTCTTTTTCTATTTCTTTCTCGCTGGGGCTGCTCATGAGCATCAGAGCGCGCAGGCGAACCCCTCGCTGTAAAGCTCGCCATAAATATCGAGGGTGACGCGCGTGGTCGAAGCCGAAAGCGAAGAAGGAAAAAGAGAGAAAGAGGAAAGAGAAAAAAACACAAGAACTACCAGCTCCGAAACAGCGCTTCATCTAAGCGAGAGACTTCAAGGCGGTGTATAACCTTGCGTCCTTTTTTTCACCTAACTTTGACGCGGTATAAGCCGATTTCTTGGTGAAAATAATAAAATGTACATCCTTCGGAGTGAGTGCGCTGCATGCTGTATACCGTATATACATATATATAGAAACGAAGTTCCTTAGCGTGAAAAAAAAGTCGGCGCGGAACATCCAAAGAACGCGCAAAGGATCCCGAAAGAATGCGGGCTACTCCGCGGAAACGTCTCATTCACGCTCTCTCGCGAGAGAAGAGATCTCCAACAGGCTGTTAAACGAGCTTCGCGCGCTGGGACCTCTATACCGATGCTGCAACAGCAGAAGCAGCAGCAGCAGGATCTCTCTCTCTCTCTCTATCTCTCTGATGATTATTAGGCTCGTATAAGCGCCGCCGACGTGAACTTAGTGCCTCCATCCGCGCTTACGGTGTAGTTAGAGACGCTATACTCGAGCCGTGTATATCCATATACATGTATAGTACGTGTGTGCATGTGTGTATACGTGTGCGGAGGAAGAGAGAAGGACGGAAGACGCATGGCATTGAGACGACGGCGAGTGATTTATGCGGAGCGTCGACGCTGCCGAGGCTATAGAGGGTCTCTCTCAGCACACGTGCTGCTGCTGCTGCTGCTGCGCGATCGACGCCGGCCATCTTGGGCCCTCCGGCCACTTTAACTACACACACTCTCATCGTATACATGCATATATAGGTATATACACGTATTGATTTCTCACAATCGATATATTTGCGCGAGAGCGCGGAATTAATTATGCAGCAGCAGCAGCTAACGGATTACATTGAATTCGCTCCGAAGCGAGATTTTATGTATAAAATTCGAAGGAATAAATCAGGGCTTCGTCGAAAAATCATAAATCCGCACAATGGCACACTCCCCTCGTGATCGTGTTCTCTCCCTCGACATGAATTTATACTGTATACGCTTTTCCGCAATTTGTCAACGCTTAATTCACCCATACGCGGCCAAGTCCATATAAATTTTCAGAAAAAAAGACGAGACAACGGTATACATCGTATAATAGTTTTCCCCGCGACGTATTTGCACAGGACATGATTTTCCAGGCCCCTCCATAAAGGTATAGTATAGCAGCAGCGCGTTTTCGGCTTTTCTCACGAACGACCGCGACCAATCCGTCAGACTGCGAGGAGTAAAAAAACTACAACAATGTTGCGCGCGCAGCAGCGGTCGCCGGCGTATATCCATCGACAGATTTACGATCGGGGCCCTTAGCGCGAGGCCGACGAGGCCCGGGGGTCCACTGAGAGAGAGAGAGGGAGATAGAGAGAAAAAAGAGCGAAAGAGCAACAATGAAAGCGACGCCATTTGTCAAAAAGGCGCTTCCTACTCCTAATAACGCTCCTCTCTCTCTCTCTCTCTCTTTCTCTCTCTTCGTAGCTTCTTTTGCATCGAGAGCAAATCGTGCACGCCGCCGAGCTGAGAATCGTGATTCTCTCTCTCTTTTGCAGATTGTAGATTTATTAGCTCGCGCTCGAGCTTCTTTTCTCGGTCGCTATACAGAGAGGCGGCGAGTGCAGAGGTCACGACGCGGTGCACCATCGCGGCGTGTGGACCTGTATCCACTCTCGAGGCCGTGCATATAGGTATATATAGTAGATATTGTCGTACAAATTGTGTCTCATTCGTCGAGGCCGCGGTAGCTATATTCTCGTATGCACCTCCGTCTCTCTCTCTCTCTCTCTCTCTCCCTCTCCACGATTGAATATAATGAGGCGAATATCATTCCGAGGAGAGCTTGTAATATGTGCTGCTCCGCGGTCGTGCGCAGTGATATCAGATACGGACTTGTGGAAATTCATTGTTCTCGTATGTGCTCGCGTATATGCACCTGCTGCTGCTCGCTGTACTCGAGATTTTTTCCTTCTATTGTAAATGGGTGTACGATGAAGGCAGAATATAATGTAAGACGGAGAATCCGACGCACCATATAGTTGAGAGAGACGGAGAGAGAGCAAAGAGTAAGCGCGGCTGCGTTGGAGATTAAATAGAAGCCGGAAGGATTCGCTTCCTTTGCATATCGACGCATCGAGACAGGAGACCCTCATCTTCCAACTGGATTACAGAGGACGTGTAGTATGCGAGTACCAGCGAGTGGGACGACGATCGCATAAGCGTATTATTCATATTTTCGCTTCTCTCTTGGATCTGACGGGTTGTGTGTGTGTATATATATATATATATATATATATATATAGCTACCGGATAGGCGCGGCTGCAAAACTTGGACTTTTGAAGCGATGGATTAATTTGATGGAGAAATATTCGAAATCGTCGGTGATCGTGGCTTGCCAATAAATGCTTCTATGACGACCTCCGCAAATAGATGCACTTTCTTACCAGAACCTTGAACATTTTTTTTAATTTTCTGCTTCCGAAGTTCTTTTGTCTTCTTTTGTAAACCAAAAAGTGAGGGGGAAAAAAGTAAAATAAAGGTGGCTTTACCGTGCAGATCATATTTTTGTAAGGGCCAAAAGTTCAATGATATTTTTCAAAATGTTAGATTTTTAAAAACATTTCCTAGATTCCACGGGAGCTCCGAAAGTGCATTTTTTCGTAAACTTCGTCATACTAAATAAATCAACGTAACAGCCATCCGTCGATCGGCTTCAAGAAAGTCGGCGGAAGTCAGCAAGCAGATCATGCAACGCTCAAATAATAATACACCTCGTAAAAATACGGCTGAGCTGCAGACGTACACACAGCGAAAGAGCGCCATATACAGAGAGAAACTCGAAGAGGGCGGTACAGGGCTGCACACACCTACACACACATGCACATGCATGCACTGACCCTCTCACTCATCGTAGCAGCAGCAGCAGCACCGCGGCGGCAGATAGACCGAGAGAGACTGGCCGGAGGAAATTTTCGAGTCGTGGGAAGGGGCGGCAGAGCGCAAAGGGGAGGTCGGCTCTGCTTCTTTCTCTCTCTCTACCCCCGCCTCTCTCAGTTCTTTCCTCGACGTATGGCCGAGCGGACGGCTCGCTTATTTATGGCGACCATACTTCAGATATATGAACTGCTTCGCGTCGAAAGTTCGAGAGATGCGTCTTGTGTGCCAGTTTGAAATGTATACGTGTAGAGAGAGAGGTGTCTGTGTGTAGCTTTGAATCTCGCGCGCCGAGGGTCACCGGTAAATGAGCTTCATTTTTTTCGCGAACCTCGCTTGTAATATATTCTCTTAGGAGGATAGAAGGGGCTGTTTTGATAAAGAGAGAAAAAGAGACGTCGAAGTTTAAAGGATTCGATCGCGTGCGTGTGTGTCGTGAAAGAGAGAGAGAGAGAGCGAGAGAGAGAACTCAATTTATGAGCGGGCGTTATATATATCACTTTTTCGACGTGTGTCTAGGGGGACGAGCTTATTGATTTTGCGCGACAAGGACGCTTCTTTGAAATTCTTCAACAATGAACGGCTTCATCATCAGAAATGAAGAAAAGTGCACGATAACATGAAAAATAAAGAGGACGGCAGAGCGAGAGGGGGATAGTCGTAAAAGTCAAGTAATAATGACGGCGCTGCGGCTTACCGACCAGCCGTAATCCTAATTACGGTTCGACGATCGCCGCTTTGGAGTCGTTGAAATTTCGATAGACTTTTCCTTATACCCCCTTTCGCAATAATTGCCGGATTCTCGATATAATAATCGAAGGGTCGCAGAGATCTGTCCAGGCGAGGATCATAGGCTAATTTATACTCGTAATCGGCAATAGACGAGAGAAAGAAAGATAGCGAGATGTACTTATACAGTTCGACGCGAAGACGAACCGAAGCGCGGCAAAGAAAGAAAGGAGCGTGTGCAGCTCGTTGGAAAGAATAAAAGAGGGAGTACAGAGCGAGAGAGAGAGAGAGAACGCGAGTTCGGGGGGAGAGAGAAGAGCGATGGAGTAGATAAATAGATGGATGGGCAATATTATAACTCACTGGCTGTCATCCTGTACGGCCGAGTCAGGCTGCTAATCAGACCCTGTGCGCGCTCGCCTCGCTTCTCTCTCTCTCTCTCCTTCGACCCTTCACGAAAAATGGATTTATTGCCGTACGCCTCGACTTCGGCACGCTATCGAGCTCCCTGATCCGTAGAATGTAACCAGCCTCGTTTCCCTCTCTCTTTCTTTTTCTCTCTATCTCTCCCTCCTTCTCTCGCTTATATACACTTGGAGCTATTCGCGCCGTTTCCCTTACTCTTCGCCTCGATCGTCCTTCGCCTTCTTTTCCTTATATATACACACACACACCTATATTCTCTTCTTTTTTCTGCAGTGTTTCCCAATTTTTTGCGCACCGATCGCGTCTTATACCGATGCTCTTTGTGCTATATAGTATATATAGTCGTGCGAAGGGCTAAAAAACACGAGAGATATGAATACATGTGCCCCGCGACTTATGGTATATATATATATATGTATGCGGCTGACGCGCAGCCGATTTAGGCAAACTAGTTTATATGCATAATATAGCCCCCCGGATCACATGACTGGAAATGATCATTGCGTCTTAGCCGTGAAATAATGCTGATGCCAGCCAGGCCCCCGATGAATGTCAAGCCTGCTGTGAATTATGGCTATTATATGCTGCTGCGGGTTAATATCTATACGGCATCTAATTAACCGGCCTTTTCCTCCTCGCGGCGGCGTTATACTTCGTATATCTCTAAAATTTTATCGACTCGTCGGCCTACTGACACGCAATAACTCAGCGATATATGTATATAGCATTGTAGGGTTTGAGGAACATCTGTGTGTGCGCGCATATAGCCTCGAGAATTGAAAGTTTGCCTCTTTTTCGAATGGTTTTCATCCCAAATTTATGTCTCCTATATAGCCGTGACGCAGACACACGCTGCTATACCCCTTCGCGCATAATCCCTCCCGAATTCGTTGTGAAATACAGAGAGACAGCTGCTGCTTGATATATATTATATATTTATACCTCCGCATACGCGTCAAACGTTACCCATACACTCTGACGCGTGTAACAGTCGTTACTCTACTTAGTATAGCCACATATACTTTTTTGAAAACTTCGTCTCGCTATATATCGCTATATATACCACAAACGGCACAGCAAAGTGCGACTCTCAGCATTCATCATCCCGCGCGCGGGCGTATATTAGTATTCTATACAGTATTCTCCGGCGAAAATTTGCATGAAATAAGCAGTGCTCGTGATATACACGGCCTTATCAAGAGCCGAGCATCTGCGTCATTCGTCTTCGTCTCAGTCTCCGAACATCCGCAAGTGCGAGATGTACAGTACCTCTGTATGCGGGAAAATTGAAATTCATAAAAACAATGGGCCGGTAACTGTCATAACAGCCCTGCCCGCGAACAAAGGGACGACTCTCACAGGTGCCCTCTCGTCGTATATGTATACATATATCTATGTGAGGTGCGGCTGCAGCACCACGTGTACCGGAAGTGCGTGAGTATATTCCCGCGGCGCGCGCTTGCGTCAGTTCTCTTTAGCTTCAGCCGGCCCTCCTAATTTCGCCGGCGTTGCAGCAGCGGTAAGTACGTCCCCGCCGATTTGTCCGTGGATTACGCGGAATCGTGGCAGCTACAGCTCCGCCTATTTCGCGGCGATAAATTAACCGAGAGCTCGAGTAGCCAGTCATCGCGACGCGGCTCATAGTTAAAATAGAGGAACGCGAGACCATATTATAATGTATGTATAGTAGTGAGCTTCTCTCGCCTCTCTTTCGGTTTCGGGTGGGCGAGGCTTGAAAAAAGCCTACGCTTCTGCGAAGTCGATGAATTTATCGCTCTATTTTCGGCGCGAGCTAATTATGCAAGATTATCTATTTTCGCTGCATCACTTCATCTTCTATGAAGCATCGCGTTTCGAGTCGCGGGAAATATTGGATACTCCCCAGCATTGTTTCGACCAAGCAGATGCATATAGAGGGCAGTCGAAGAAGTCATCGTCGTACAGGGACAGCCGAGATCAGGTGAGGAGCAATGCATCAAGCTGCAGTCCGTGACAGAGTCGCATCGCGCGCGCGCATATAGATCACGTCGACCTCGTTCGCTCCACAGTCCACGGCGGGGGTGGGGGCGAGCAACGGGTCCGCGGAGAAGACGAAGACGCGCGGGGGTAACCCGATACGTATGGACCTATACAGAGATGAGGAATCGGCGTCCGAGCTGAATAAGAGCTGATGCGGCAAATTAATCGACTGCTCCGACTGCGCCTGGTGAATTATCAAACCGATGCTCCCGCCAGCGATTATACCGTCATTTTTTCGAATACTTTTCTTCGTATGTTGTGTATAGCGCGCTATAGTTATAATTAGAGTCGGCAGAGAGGTGCGAGAAGAAAAATAATACGTCAAAAGCGCGGCGATTAGCCCAATTACGCAAGGGGAATGGCTGTTCTCGAGAACTTGACTAACGAGAAAAGAAGCGAATAAATTCTCCCCGAGACGTCAAAATAAATTAATCGGAGCAATCAACGCGCGCGAGTAACGCACTATACTCCGCTCTCATTAGCCTCTATTTTCACGTTTCCAAACAGACCGAAAGTTTCCCCAAACTTACGAGTGTGTACATAATCAAACTCGCTCCCTCTCTCTCTCCTTGGCGAAAAAAGCAACGCAAGTCAGAGAGGGAGAGTGAGAGAGAGAGAGAGAGAGAGAGATAAAAGAAGCGAGAAAGACGCATGGAGATGGACGTACTCGTATACGAGTCGAACAAGACAGACGTAAAGAAGCAGAGAAAGAGAGCGAGAGAGGGAACCAAGTGTGTGTGTGTGTGTATGTGTGTGTGCGAGCGAGCGAGTGTGTTTTTTCAGCGAGATTTATTACCGAACTCCTAACGCGGAGCAGCACAGAGCGAAGGAGACGGAGGTGGCGAGGAGAGAGACTTCCCCTACCACTGCAGCAACGGCAGCAGCAGCGTACTTTCTCGTATTCGAGCTGCTGCTGCTGCTCTCCGCGGGCCTCACGTCGCCGCCGCTCGTCCTGTGCTCTGTAGCACTATATCAGGTGCAGCCTTCCTACGCCATTTCATTTCGACCTTCCCGCGCCAGATTCGCGTGACAGAGCGCTGAATGAGTTACTGCCCGACTTTATCAACAATACACCTCCTGTCTCTCGGTCTTCTTCTTCTTCTGTAGCCCTTATACTCTTCTCTCTCTCTTTCTCTCTCTCTCTCTATTCCTGTCTCTCTCTCTCTCTCTAGCGCAAGCGCAATAAATCCTTAAACAAATTTGCGCGCGCGTTGCACGCGTGGAAGCAGTAACTTTATTCGACTTTTCTTATACACGCGCAATGTATATGAATGCCGCTTTCGTTTGTCCCGTATAAGCGCGTTTAATTAATTTCGATAACGCGCTCTCAGCAGCTATATAAACCGAAGAGACTCTGACTGGCACTCGAGAGAATTCCATTACCTGCATGTGCACACGCACATACACACTTGCTCGCATATATGTATGTGTGTGTCAGATGGACCAAGTGACTCACGGGTAACTTTATCGAGCAAGTTCGTTTCGCTCCGAGACGTCTGACGTGGCTGCGCTGCTGCTGCCGGGAATTCGTCACTCGGCCGAAAGCTTGCAGCGAGTAGCTCCTGCTTCGCACGTTTCACCTGAGCCGTACATTCTTGACTTTTAGACGCGCGCAACTTCGATAAATCACCGGGTCGAGGAGTGAGACTGTATGTGCATGTGTGTGTGTGTGTGTGTGTGTGTGTGTGTGTGTGAAAGAGAGAGAAAGGAAACGCCAAAGGAACTTTCGTAGCCTGACTTCAAACCGAGTTCGAGGATCCATAAAAATTTTGATGTATATATGCAAGCTGCGACGCAATGCACATACAAATATGAACTAAAACTTATAAATAGTTGTAATTATAGTATATAAAAAATGTACCAACAAAACATATAATGTATCATTTTTTTCTGTTGCAGGTGAGTATCTACATCCAAAAGGTCCGCGGCTCTCTTACATTAGCTGCATGTAAGTTTAATATACACAGATAAAAGGCAAATAATAACAAATAAAAGAAATACTGTGCACTCTTTATTCGAAACGAGGGTACCAATCAATCGTTACTGAATTTAGGCAGTTATAGTATGAGTGATCAAGCAGCAGGCCCAGCAAGGTAGTTTTGGCACAGTGTGCCAAGTTATAAGGGAAAAGTAATAGTTTCTATGCGACACCTGTTTTTGCTAAGCAGTGGGCGAATGGACATTCCAAAAATGTTTTTTGCCATTCTGTGCCTTGCAAGCGACTTCTGACATCGAAATTAATGTGTAAAGTGGATTTTCAAATGATGTAGAAAGTCGCTTATTTATACACTCGCGGGAAAAACTGCCTGTTATACTTGCACAAAGTTCAACAACATTTCGCCCCCTATAGTAATGAAAAGTACTCATTTTGTTTTACTATAGCTTGGGGCGCTATACCTATGCGACTGGTTTTGCAGGCTTGCACACAGATAGCCCGGCGAATCTTTTTTCTGTGTAACGAACAAAAAAAATCGTCTTATAGCATATAATCATCGCTTTCCGCAATAAACTTTTATCACGCTCTATACACGAGTGCACAGAAACTCGCCTCGAAACTTATTCCTCGTATATACAGCTCGACGAAGACGGACAAGAGGCTGCGCGAAAGGCGTGACAGGTATATAGACGACGAGACGCGAGTCGATCGGAGACAAGAAAAAGAAGTAGAAAAAAAGAGCGCGAGACAGAGAGCGAGAGAGATAATCAGAGCCTCGCGCGCGCGCGCACTGGGCAATCAGCTGCGAGAGAGAGAGAGAGAGAGCCGTGCAGTGCGCGCAAGAAGACGACGGGGACTTGAAAACTCGTAAAGTGGGATGGGGGCGTGGGTGGAATGGGCGCCGCACACAGACAGCAGCAGCAGCTCCTACAAACACACAACAGACTGAGCTCGAGAGGGGATGGCCGAGCGCGAGAACGTCATCGCGTATACATATATAGTGTGCTATGTAGACTGTAGTGGGGAATCTAAAGAGCGAGAGAGAGAGAGAGGAGAGAGAGAGTATTCGGTGGGGATGAGTGACTTCCCTCCCTCTCTCGGCGACTCTGTCAGTGGAGGGGTAAAAGAGCGCGGGCGGCTGTCGGGGAAGGGCGCCTGCAGAGAGGAGCGGGGGGGGGGGGGGGAGAAACGAGCCGCGGAGCGCCGAGCCGTCAGTGCGCCACGTGCTGCCGTCGCGGGAGGGTGTATCGAGCGCTCTCTTCGCGCGATTCTCGTATAATATTCTTTATATTCATCTCTCTCTCTCTCTCTTTCTCTCTCTGCAGTATAATAGCAGCAGAGTATACAGCTTCGACAGAGACTCGCGAGTGTGTGACGATATATACACATCGCACCTGCCGGTATTACAGTGCGTGATTCATCAGTGTCGCCGTGGAATATAGTGACTCGATCGCGCGAGATATTCTTCTTCTTATTCTGATCCTCGACAACGACGACTACAACGACGACGACGAGTGGTACGCGACAACCGGTGACGAATGATATCCGGCTGTCGGCTCTCTCTCTCTCTCTCTCTCTCTCTCTCTTTCTCTGTCTATATATACATGCAGTCGCGAGTGAGATTTAGTGAATGAGCGGCGACGGCCAGTCGCGATGAGACGGAAACTCAAGTGAGACAAACACTGCGGCGGCTTTTGAGCAACTCTGTAGAATAACGAGAGGGAGAGTGAAAAAAAAGTTGAAGTGACAAAAGTACACATATGATATGCGGTGACATGGTGGTGATAGCGAGGTGTTGTATTAGTAGCATCAACAACGAGTGCAGCCAAGCTGCAGCCGGTGCTAGTCAGCGGCTTTTTTACTCGCCGCTCTATCGACACTGACGGATTAGCCCTTAGCGGACTCTGCTCTGGAACCACTACTTATACGGTGTGTATACACTTCTATACACTCACTGCGATTTGATAATTATTTTTCCGCGAAACGCTCTCAAATGAGTCACGCATAAGCGAGGTTAGGTTATCACTTGGTAAAATAACATACCTCTTTTGCGGCTTACCAAAGTGATGTAGATTCTGTGATTTTTGCGCTTCGTGTCGTTAAGTGTTTTCTATTATCCTCGCATTATTTCGTGCCTGGTGCATCGATTCGCTAGAAAGAGTGATATTTCAATGACGAATTTTCGTGGGTTTATGTTCACAGTATATCTGTAAATAACGTATAATGATTGAGAATAAAAATTAGCGGTGTTCATGAATTTTTATTTGTTGTTCTGCTCATATTTTCGCAATTTCCCGATGCAGCTGAAAAAATAACTTTATGATGCTCGCGTTCAAATTTGCGTGTGCTCCATTATTAATATCAGAAAAAAATAGCAGACAAGTCGAAACGTTTTTTCGAGCAGAGTCATTTTCAAAGCTGCTTCTTTTATAGTATACAAATATATTCTTTGGTTCATATAGTGATGTGTTCCGCTCAAATGTGTCACCGCGAGACCTTATATTCAGCTGCTTGTGGGCGAATATAAAGATAGGTATATACGTTTCTGCGATAAGCGCGCGCGTTGTTTGCACACAACGGTCATCTGAAAAATCCACGTCTCTCTCTCTCTCTCTCTCTCTCTTTAAGAGAGCACCTTGTCAAAGCCACTATTTCCGGTGCGAAATTTCTTATCTCCTGTCTCTGCGCTCGCTTATTTTTACGTGTAAAAATAAGGCTTGTCGGCTTGAAGAATGTTGATAAAAAGTGAAAATGTATTTCTTCCTCTGTGTACATAGTGGTGTTTTTATGTTAAAGCCATAAAAATTAATCTAAAGTTTTTTGACGTTTGAACGAAAATTATCGATAATGAAATAAAAGTACAAACTATTGCTAGCAATAATATAGTTGTAATAGATTCGATGCAAAGTGACAATAACAAATGATGAATAAATTATTATACAGTATATTTTTATAACACTGTCAGCAGGGTAGAAAAAATTCTCAATATCAAGCCATAAATTTGAAACTAAAAAATATCGATTACATTGGTCAGTAAAAATAGCATAAATCACACTCACGTAAATCTAGGTTTTTCCAACCGTTGTACGAAAAACTTATCACGCCTGAAAAATGAATCATCAGCAACACTTAAAAATTGAGACAATTTTCCAAGAAAAGTTACTTAATTTTCTTCCAGAATCTCTCCAAATTTCGCGATAATTTTTACCAGACAATTTTCTCACAGCAACAAATTACAAACTAATTTTCCCGTCGCTGCCAATTAGTCAGGTCAAAAAATACCAGCTCATCGCATCGAAAAATACTTTCCCCGCTTATTCTCACAACAACGAGCCGCTTATCTCCCTCGTGCTATCGCGCGGCTCTATAATAACCCGCGCGCGCGTGAAACTCGTGAACGTGGGCCGGGTAAACAAAAGTGCACCAAGCAGGTGTCTGAATCACGCTCGGCGGAAGAAAAGTAATAAAAAAGCGCATGCGTACGGTATATACGAATTATATACCACGTGTGTCGCGTGCAGCAGCCTTTGCGGGCTTATATTTTATACGCTATGATTGTATATAGTTCTTTTTTTTCCTCAGCGCGGGCTAATGATACGTGTGTCAATCTGAACTTTCGCATCTGTCGTTTGTGGGTGGATTTTGATTGATTCGCGTGTCAGGTTTATCTCGGAGTTATTGCGTTCGCTGTTATCGGAATCAACGTGGAATCAAGAGAGCGAGCGGTCGTATCGTGAAATTTAAATTTACCTATAGTTTGTGTGTGTATGTGTTCGCGACGACGACGATGTTTGCAATTCAATTGTCTTTAATTTATTATATTCAAGTATATATAGAGCTTTCTATCTGATAACTATGTAGTCGCGTCACTGATTCGAATTTTTATACCAATGTTAATGTAAGCTGTTATCAACAAGGAAAAAGTTCGATAACGCGGTTTAAGCAACAATCTTTGTAATTATAGTTAATTCGAAAACCCAGCTAAACACACACAGACTGTTTCATAATATATCAAATCAAAGTTAATATATTTCCATTTGAATCGTCGTATCATTGTGTATTTTAGATAAATTTGAAATCTAGAAAATTCTCGCATATATATATATAAAGAGTAACGTACACGATAATTTCACATTATTGTCACATATATATACGATTGAAAATCTATCATCGAGTTAATACTCGCTTCCTCTTGGTATATCGAGCGCAACGTTTCACGATAATTATCCACTTCCTGCAAAGCACTAACTCGTCGAGTGGCTATATATACAGGCTAGTTCACAACAAACGGAGTAAAACAGATAAGTCGTTCATTCATATAGCAATCCGAGGTCAGTTAGGAAGCAACGGAGCGTCATCGCTTGCTGCAGAGATAATCTCTAAACCGACCTCTAAGTCGCACCGGTGCGAAAGAACTGTCGCTGCTGTCGTGTGTGTATGTATATATATATATATATATATGTACATAGCAAAAGCATTCCAGGCGCACACATCAAGTGGAAAACGCTCGCACTACGCGTCAACGTCGCTGTCACTCGTTATTCACAATAAAAAGCCAGCAGATGATAAAAAGCCGCCATTCGTACATGCACACGTATATGCGTATATATATACGCGTAATTCGAAGTTTAAGTCCCAACAATATCATTGGTGTAGGACAGTCACACCGTGATCCGCAGTAGTATGCGTGTAGTGGATGCGGGAGAAACGAGAGGAGAAAAAGTGGGGGAAAGCAGATGAGGGTAAAAAAGAAGCGCTGAGTGAGAGAGAGTGACATGATGAGCATAAAAGGCGCTTTCATTCGCTGACGCACATGCAGTGCGTGTATGCAGGCAAGTCTTTGTCGCATAAGTCAATGAATAACCATTTGATGTGAATCCATCAACTTCTTCGCTTTCGATGCATATGTTATAGAGTACATGTATAGCGCGCGCTTTTTCTCCAGCGTGTTTGCTTTCGAGCGATTAATTTTTTATTCCGATTATATATATCGAGTATACTCTGGAGAGCGTTTATGCAAATAGGGATTATAGGCTGTTTGTTGTGTAGACACGGCTGAATCACACGTGTTAATATAATACACTTATTTGAATAATTCTTCATCAATTAAATATTTATACTCGACGAAACGAAAACTTTCCTTTGTATACTGCAATCTATATATATGTATAAAACGTCGTTTCGCATATACGCTCGAAAAACAATAAAACCACGAAAGAGCAAACACGCGCAGAGTAATGCATATATATGCGCGTAAAAATTCACGGCGCGCACAAACTACTCCGCAGTTTATCGCTTTAACCAAATGTCACGCTCTCGCTCGCTCCGCGAGCGTTTCGCAATCGATCATTTCCCGTCCGCGACGCTTTGTGCATCGCTTTTCTCCCCCCCCCCCTCTATGGTTTCACGCACGATTTTACCTGCGCTCACCTCTCACTGCATTTGTACTCTCTCATAGCTTACATATATATACATGTATATAGCAGCAGGTGCAAGGGATCCATTTAAGAGAGCGAGCGCTAATTTATGATCAGGTATCTGAGAGAGCCTCAGCTGGATTATTCTGATGGATTTTCTAAGTACTTCTAATTGGCTCTTATGCAATTGCCTTCAGCGAATTCCAGCCCCTTTTTTTCTTCGCCAGCTTGAGTGAAGATTGATTCGGTTTAACGAGTCGTTCGTGAGGGAGTATGACACGTGTGATTATACACGTACTTATATTATCGATTTTATGAAAACAGGTGTAACAATGCGTATATGAATCGATCCTTTTTGCTCGAAAGTCGAGACGACGACTACGGCTTTTTATCGACTCGTGGAATCTGGGAGGCTGACGCATCGCGCGATTATATTTCAAGTGGCCGTATAGAACTGATAAAACGATCGGAGCAGCCCACGTGCGCTCAGCGCGACTTTCCCGCGAATATACATATATATATATATCTAGGCTTATAACGAAAACCTTCAACGAGAGAACCGTGCATAAAGCACCTTCGCTATAGATATGCAAACTGTTTTGTTTGTTACCCATTACTACTGCCTCGGATCTGCTTATGTGCTTTATTGTTACCAATCTGAATTATATATATGGTGCAGCACGACAACGGATGATTCGCTTGTTGCATATATATATTATAAGGAGAAAGTGATTCGATATGCAGATCACGCGTATCTGCTCCGATTTGCTGTATGATTTTAACTGCGATTCAGATGAGAAAGTGATAAGCTGCGCGAAATCTCGGGCTGATATATAATTTATCAGCGATTCATTGTTTTTATTTCTCGAGAGTTATTTCCTCGCGTCGTTTCACAAGAAAGCGGCGAGAGCAAGAAAAAAAGCGCAGCCGCTGTGCGATCCCGCAGCATTGCGTAACGCCATATGCGCACAAAGTGCGACCTCAGCGTTGATGTGCGGATTACAACTCATACTCCCACACCTGCTTGCGCGAACCACTTGGAAATCGACTAATCTCTAATCTCGCACGTGATTGATCGTCCGATTGGTAATTACCGCCTTGGCCTTCCACGTCGGTCGAGACAGTGTGAAAAAACCGACTGGAGAGTGCACCTGATCGTCTGAGTTTTTTTAACCCGGTGTAGAAACCAGATAATGGAAAAACAAAACGAAATGTGCATAAACTCGACGCTGATCTGTTTAAATCGTAATTGAAGATCGAGCATATCGCGATCTCGATGACACAGGCTTTATATGTCGTGAGTGATTTTTTTTTTGCAAGCTGATGTCAGGACGATGATTTGATTTTTTTTTGTTAACAGCTTCGGTTAGTTGGTTATATCAAAAGTCTCTGACGACTTCAAAAGCCAAGATAAAAATGTATGAATTTACGAATATACATGTCGAGCGAGCGAGCGACGCGTAGTTATTTACTCGCTTAATATTTATGACTATATGATTTACGAGGCTATAGCTCAATCAAATACGAATTAGATGCCGATGCGCGAGAGCGAAAAAATATAGTATACATATATATCGAGCACAAAAGACACCATCGTTATATATCGTTGACAATCTCTTGGTCACGCATAAGCACGTTTGCGAGAGAAGAAATGTGCAGCGTTTATTTTCCGATTAATATGTGCGTAGCGGCAATAATCGAGACTCAGCGCGAAAAAGCTAATCGAGAAGCGATTATGCGTCGCGCAAACAGCACATCGCTTCGGAAAGCGTAGAGCAGTATATGTATGTATATAGTAGGTGTGTCTACTATTGGAGCAGCGACTAATCGAGCCGCTGGATATACACAACGCCGCATTCCTCGCACGCGCGTGCGATAAAAGAGAGCCCAAAAATCAAGCTCGCGAGAGAGCTGTCCGATCGATCATTCCCTTTCAAAGCCCATTATTGCCGTTGTAGCATAGAGAGAGAGAGAGAGAGAGAGAGAGAGAGAGAGAGAGAGAGAGAGAGAGAGAGAGAGCAAGAAAAAAGCAGACATTCTCATCAAGCCTGAAGAGGGGAAGGCATACATACGCATATCACGGGCCAAAAAAGCTCATCATCAAAGTGTGCAGACTGTGTGTCTGTGTGTTGTTGTTGTCATCTCACTTTTCCGCACGATCGAATGCAAAAGCCTCGGGCTCTTTTCTGCCGTGCTCTGGCGGATATAATGCGAAATGCAAAGGAGTCTGACGCGCCGCTGTTTGTTTTTTCGCGCTTTCCCGTGAATCCCGTCGTCGTCGTCGTCGTCGTCGTCGTCGTAGTCTCGTTATATGTTCGCATCGTGAGCGCGCGGCCTGTTGCATAAGCGGAGCGAGCCGCAGATTATTTATTTGCTCGCGAGAGAGCTGCAACAGTTGTATATAGTATGGAAGCAGCGGTCGAGCTGGCTTTAGGATTATATAGGAGCTCGAGCTATATACCGGGTATAATAATTATGTAAGACGCGTAGAAATGGTTTTATCTGATGGCCGCTTCATTGATTGATGCGGTGGAGTTTTACGACTTTTCAAGGCGTAAATCTACGATGCACTTGGCTTTTCATAATTATTTATGAGGTTACTTCTCTCTCGACCGATCGACCGAGCAGCGGCTCTGTGATATATTTATGTATCCATTTGACGGCGTAAAGAGCTGATTACGGAATTTTCTTTGACGATGAATCAATTAGGATTATCGAAAAGTTATCAGAGCATGGATAATTGAGAAATTATATAAACAGCCGATGCAGAGGAGAGTGTATAAATCCAGTCGGGGAAGAGCATGTACCATGCAGAGTATATGCGTATGATTTTTGGACGGCTCTAACGAAGTGAATCAATGCGAGCTATACGGAGATCCAGTCATCAATCCGAGGCGACTGGAAGTTCAGATTATATCGGTGCCCGTTGTGGGAATGCTTGTGCTCTTGTAGCTGGCTATAGTATCTACAATATTTTCGTTGAATCTTATGGTAGACAAAATTGTGCGTTAAATCGGACTGTCGCTTGACTAATCATGTAATAGGATATACAAGACAGTTTTCGCATGTAGGTGATGTTTGCACTTATTTTACAACTACTATACTTATATAATGGCCTATTATAGCGGCTGATTCGTATGCTTGCACGCCGTATGGGTGGCAAATCGTTTTTGTCTATGTTGGGATTAATTTATATATTATTGAAATATAGCGAATATTTTTATTTTT